>JAEIGD010000011.1:1535000-1957500 GCA_018903425.1 Zaprionus nigranus | reverse complement strand
GCTCCCCAACGATTTGAGTTCTACTATTGAATTTGTATTTGAATAGAAAGACTTGATACCTGCTTGACCTGCTAAGGGTAAAGAGGTAACTTTTTTTTGCGTTTACAATACATAACTCTTTTATATTATATACATATATTAATTATATGCACTACTATTTATGTTTCTACCTTATTTACAAATTGCCAAGAGCTCTCGCCTGCATTCTAACATTCACACAGATTTAAATTGCGAATGTGAAGTAAACACTTTCACTGGGAACTTTAAAACGCAGCGTATTGTTTTTTTCGATTTATTGTTTGGGGGCGTGGCAACTACAGCTTCATACTGAATTTAGTAGCTAAAATCGATGCGACAGACAGAGCTAACTCCATCAAGCCGTCTGTTTTGATTCTGATTAAGAATGTTTGTGCGATCTGCCTGTTACACACTCTGTCTGTTATAGCAGGAAACCAGCCCAGAGCGGCAAATGAATGATAACAACAACAACAAACACCAATAGCAACAGTAGCGTGGATCTGCCTGCCATTGACAAGCTACACAACAAAGTTCTGGATTCCTGCCTGGCAAAATGGAAGAGAGGGAAATAAAAATGGAAATGTAACTGCAATTGAGTTCGGCTTTCCTCCAAGCTACCCTGTGTCGCTGTTGTGTTTTAATATTGTTATTGTTGTTGTTTTTTTTTGCGTTTGTCAACTGTCAATGGTTTTCAATTGCCGCCGAGTTGCATGCTTGAATGCCCGTGTCCCCGTGTCCCCCACTGCATTCCTCTAAGTCCCCAATTGAGCTCCTTCATTGAATTGTCAGAGCCAGATTCAGATAGTGTGCATCCCGTTCTTCTTGAACGTTGGCTAATTTGCCAGTTTGCGGTTGAGCAATTTGTTTTGTTTTTTCTCCAGATACGCCAAGTCTGACACTGTCCACTGTCGCCTGAAGTTGCCACGATTTCCATTTCCATATGCAGTACAATGAATCGTGCAGCAATATAAGTGGAAGCCATCAAAGATCTATGTAAATCATTGCATTAAAAAAATAAGTACTAAACAGTGATGATGACAGTGATTATAGTGATGAAATGGTTTAGAGGTTAATGTAGTGAGCAACGTAAAAGGATAATTACTATATCATATTATAGATATAAATATTATAGATAGACTTGGACACATCGCTGATCCCACATGAAGAATCTAAAAATAAAATAAATAAATAATGTCTATTAGTCGCCTTGTCCGTCTTTCATTTTGTCTTCCCCTCTATATCAATTATAGAATACACATCTATAGTAATTATTAAAATTCGGAATGAATCAATTGTTCATATCAAATATTTACACAGATGTATAAATTATATTAAAGAGAGCCTAGGTTCCCCATGCCTGCTACACTGTCTTTACATTTGTCTCCACCATACCCCACATATGTATAACGGTGCCGAGTGTAGCGAGTATAATGAAATCACAGCTAGATATGAGCTGTAATGCGAGTACAGTTGTTTCAGGTATGAATACACTCGTTCACCGTTTCGGGTATTGAATTGCTTTGAATAGATATTTGCTGGTACAGCTGTCGTGCAAACTACGGCAAACATCTGTCGCCGAGTGTAGCTGGGCGGGTTAGATGGGAGAAACGGGAATTGAGTGGAGCAGAGGCCTTCATTTTGACAATTGTAACTGCTTATTGTTTGCATTCTTGCCGTTCCAATTTCCAGCAATTTTGGAAACCCCCAACATGTCCGCCCGTCTTGCCAAACCCCCGCGAAAACAAATGGCAGCCCTTTGCCATGAGTGCCACGTGGGCCGAGCGACGACCGTGCAAAAATTTCAATTGAAAACATTGATGAGTCTATATCTTTGCACCAGTTCTCATATACCCTGTACTATAAATGAACTGATATAAAGTTTAATGTAATGAGCAACGTTAAAAGATCATTATTCTATCATTTATAGAGCGTTGAGGAAGTAAAATCCATAAGATCAATCAAAAAGTAAAAATAAAAAGAAAAGGAGTTGAGGGTTTATAGAAAACTTCAGTGAGTAATACTTCCTAAAGATTCGATTCTTATAAAATTTGAATGTCGAGGATATTTAGAATTGATGCCACTGGGTATCTTAAAGTTTACTATGCGCATCTGCAGGCTTTTTGCTTGTTTTATAGACTTTTATTTTTTCCTGTTTGTGGCATCGCTGGCAGCTGCCGGCGTGACAATGCGATGCATGCAGATTGGGGCCATGTGGGGCAGCAGAGGCTCGCAGAGGCTCGTGCTGTCTCGGCCTTTGTTGACACACGCGGGCGTGTCGCGCACGTAAAAGCAATTAATTGGAAAATGTGCAAATAGAGCCGTGTGCAGGTGGCGTTCGTAAACTTAACCTGCATTGCACAAGGCCCGACTCTCTGTTTCCCCAAGTAGGCCGCGCCATAAGCCATCAATTTTGGGCTGCTAATTGCCGGCAGCTTACTTACGATACTAGCAGCACAAGTTTATGGAGACACACATTAGAAAGTTCTCTTTTAACTACGACTGTAATATCTCTAGGGTGGAAGATAAAGCGGAAAGTTCTGAACTTAGTAAGTAACAAGGAAGAAAACTTAAAGAAGAGTAAAACAGAAAGGTAGCAGGTATAGTTAGTTGAACTGCCCGTTGACATGATGTATATTTGTGCATATGTACAATATATAATGTAATATATGTATATGTATGTATACGTATTGTTTGAATTAATTGTGATGAAAACATGTGGTATATAAAACAAGGAAAATTTCTACCATTTACATATAAATATATGTATGTACATATATATGTATGTTCATATACACAACTATTATTTATTTAATGGATGGTTTATATTTTCTAAACTTAACAATAAATTTAAATTTAAAACTTTTTACTCGTACAATCTTTCTTATTCGACTTTTCACAGTGCCGAAAATTTCGGCATCTTAATTCGCCACTGAACCTTGTTGCAAATACATATATTTGGCGCAAATAATAAAGTGCTTGCTTCTGACATTCACAGAACAAAGTATTTTCATTGCCACTCCCATGTTAACGTTTTGCGAACGCCGGACGGCGATACATACGACAAAATGGCGATACACACTAGAGCTGGAAATACATCGATGTTTGCCTACCTCGATGTTTCGATGTTTTTCAGAAAAGAACATCGATGTATCGATATATCGAAGTTTCTTAGAGCGCTAGCTGTTAATTTATATATAAAAATTAATTAATCAAAAGAGGGATTGCAGTTTCCAAAGCGTCAAGATCTGATGATTGATCCTTATAAATCTCGACGAGATAAGACGAAAATATAATGTAATAATTTTTTGTTTTCGGCTTAGTTTAGAAAATATAGCCTTCGAAAAGTACTTATTTCCCATATAAAATTGTCAGCTGAATATCGAACATCTATTTTTAAAAACTTCCAAAAATTGAAAAATATCGATGTATCGATATATCGTCGATATTCTTTCCAGCTCTAATACACACTCGATTTCATATTTACTCATCATAGCTAGCGTCGGCATCAGGCTCGGAATCGTGCACTTTTTTTTATATCTTGAAGAAAAGTATAACTGTTCTGTAAGTTCTGTGTCTTGTTTAGTAAATATTTTAAGTGTTTGTAAGTGTTATTCAAAAACAACAACAAACTGCACAGATTTTTCGTTTAAACACACATCTACACACACACGGACATGCATACACACGAAAAATAAAAGCTACATCCATGCGCGAATAATATTGTTCGATTTTTTTGAATTCCTACAGTTAATTATTTATAAAATGGGCCAAAAAATTGATCATGAAACTAACAATGCATCCTCCGATGGTGAAGACGACGAGCAGGAATATGCAGTTGAGAAAATTTTGGGTCGCCGACTACGAAAGGGCAAGGTTTGTATTATATACAAAGTGGGGGGGGAAGGAAAAAGGCGAAAATGGTGATACTAATGTACTCTATTGTCGACTAGGTTGAGTACTATCTAAAGTGGAAAGGCTATGCCGAGTCAGAGAATACTTGGGAGCCCGTAACCAATCTCGATTGTCAAGATCTTATTCAGCAATATGAGCAGGCAGTCAAGGAGGAGGTAGGTTAAGAAATACACCTCCAGGCATTCTATGTATAATTCCATATGTGTGTGTGTTTGTTTATCTTTGTGAATAGGCCAATACTGCAGCGTCGTCCTCAAAATCAGCGACCACATCGAAGAAAGATCGTCCCTCGAGCAGTGCCAAACCCAAGGAATCGGGTCGTACAAGCACCACCAAGCGCAAGAGTGAGGAACCAACTGTTTCTACGACCAATAAAAAATCAAAGCGTGCCGATACAGAGGATAGCAACAGTGATATAGTGCCCGCTGGTGGAACTGGTTTCGATCGTGGTCTAGAGGCTGAGAAAATACTAGGGGCATCGGACCACAACGGTCGCCCGACGTTTCTAATACAGTTCAAAGGCGATCAGGCCGAGATGGTGCCATCGACTGTGGCCTACGAGAAAATACCACAAATGGTACTAAAATTCTATGAGGAGCGCCTCGACTGGTACTCCGACATCGAAGATTAATTCATTGAGGAGACTCAATGAATTCAAAAAAAATAAAATAAATAATAAATAAAATAATAAATAAATAAAATAATAAATAAATAAAATACTAAATAAATAAAATAATAAATAAATAAAATAATAAATAAAATAAATAAATAAAATAAAAAATAAATAAATAAAATAAAAAAATAAAAATAAATTAAACTTGAAGAGAGGAGCGCCTTGACTGGTACTCCGACAACGAAGATTAATTCATTGAGGAGACTCAATGAATTCAAAAAAAATAAAATAAATAATAAATAAAATAATAAATAAATAAAATAATAAATAAATAAAATAATAAATAAATAAAATAATAAATAAAATAAATAAATAAAATAAAAAATAAATAAATAAAATAAAAAATAAATAAATAAAATAAAAAATAAATAAATAAAATATAAAAATAAATTAAACTTGAAGAGAATAAAACCTTCGCTTTGAAGAGACATAACTTTCTGCCTTGTTTCCATTTGTTATTAATCAGTGCAGTTTCACACTTCGACCATAGTGGACAAATCGTATATATGTATATACAATATATTCTTTTTTTTGATGTTCCATAAGTTGTTAGGTGCAAGTAAAAATGCAGTTTAGCAACTTTCGGTCGCTGTCAATGGCTTTTGTCTCGTGACGCAGCAAACTTTTCTAATTAGGTGGCAACGGCAAGGACCGAGAGCCAGCTGCAGAGCACCCTCAGTGGGTCGCTCGGAGGGTTGCCACTTGTCCGCTGGGTCGTTTGGCCTATCCACCGGCATTACAATAAACCATAATGGAGCGCTTTTAATAGCCAGTTGGCACTGTGTTTTTCAAGTGGGGTGTGCCAGAGAGGCGGCATTGGGTGAGTGGGTGTGAGAGGGAGGCGACAGGGGCGGGTTAGTTGTTATCGCTGTTGTTGTTGCGGTTGCCCGGCATTAGTTGCAAAATGTCGTTAGGCAAATTATTTGCCATGCTAGAGCAAAAATGTGCACGATTTTATCAAGAGCTGAAAAAAAGGAAGAAGGACGACGCAAAAGAGAGAGAGAGGGAGAGACAGGGAGAGAGTTATAGCGAGAGTTTTAGACCATGTCCAACTAATTGCAGTTCAAATGTTGTTTTACGAGCCGCGGCGTATCAACTTGCATGTATTCTGACGCCTTCAGTTGGGGGTCGACTTTATCGACTTTAGTTTAACTGTTTAGTTAAGATTGAGAAAAGAAATGTAAATGCTAGAAGAGTGAAAGAACCTTCAAGAGAGTTAAAGATAACGAGTAGGACAATTAAAGCACAATTTCTTGGGTGTTTTGTATGAGCAGAACAGTCTGAACTCTGTTCGCCTATGAATCTCAAGTCTGTAGGTCCTTTTGTCTGTATGAACGCGTCGATCTCAATAACTAATTAAGCCAGAGTTAGCAAATTTAGTAAGGAAGTTACTGTATAACAGATGAAGATTATTTGGCAGTCTTTATTATTTCTGCAGAGCTTACTCTTCATATGCCTGCTTTATTCAGGTGTTGTACATTGGGCCAGAACTTCAATTAATCCAATACTTACTGCGCGCAATGCCTTACCTTTTTAAACATTTATACTCAGTTGCAGGCCGTTCTGTGTTAGATTTCAACTCTATCTGGCTTTGATTGAATCACATCCATCAATTAAAACAACACATTCATCAATACATTTCCTCCCATGTCGATGTCAGCACAAATGGCGCCGTGTGAGAGTGCAATGTACACTGTCCATATGTGTTTGCGTATTTGTATCCTCCCCTGTCCACGTGTTCAATAACTGAACAGTGCGAGCTGAAAGAGAACAGAACTTAATACCTATATACGGTACATAATTGGCATAAAATGCCAAACCTTTCTTTTTTGTGCTGAATGTCACCGTGATAAAAATCTTTAGCATCATAGGCCCTTAAATACTGTGGGGGACGGCCCCCTTAATCTGCTTGAGTACTTCGCCGCCCCACCTTGAGTTTTGTCCTAACGTCTTGGGGGCACAAGACTCCACACTTAATTGCTTTTTCATGTCACAAAGCACATTTAATACGCGACCATTGATGGGCCGGCATTGACAGCAGCTGTCAGCTCTGTTTTGGTATTCAGCCCGTCATCGGCATCTCCACAGCCTGAGCCAGCAGCTGCTGTCCTCCCTCTGGCAATGATCACGTCCAGCAAATTGCTAATTATATAGCTAATTTGTCGACGCTTTCTCCAGTAAGGTGACGAGAGTTGGTGACGGCCAATTTTGATGACCCACGAGGTGAGCAGTCGAGGTAAACTGTCGCTAGTTCGCTCCACACATGCAGATGCCTCGCGCTGGCTCTGCAGGCTGCACTTAATTACGCAAGAATGACGGCTAAATAAATTTATTTACATAATTTTAATTAAACGCGAGACAACAGAGAATCCGATAACAAAACCGGGGGAAGAGCCGAAAAAGAAGAAGTAACAAGAATCAAAAGCCAGCCGAAAGTCAGCCTGTCAGTCAGGGTCAAGAATGCGTCTGTCAAGGTGTCAGTCAGGCAACACCAACAACAGACACTCCCCTCCCCGACACCCTCCTCTCCTCTCCTTCCCCAATTTCGCACTCAGTCTTAGGCGTCAGGTGTGCGTGCGCATTTTGCCGTGCTTAACGAGAAAATTAGATTGTTTGTGGGTGGATGCTGGGACTGCTGACTTCCTTCCTTTCTTCATTCCATTCTGCCATTCTTCCATTTATATGGCATTTGTTTCAGTTGCTGTTTTCTTTTCATCTCTCCAACATGTCAGCCAGGTGAAGCACACACACACACACAAACAGCCCCCTAACGTCGTGGCCTGAAAGTTCCGGCAAATTGGGGTGACAAACCTCATTAATTACGAATGACTTCATTTCTTTTATGTACAGTCGCCGGGGGAGTCTGTGTGTGTTTGGAGGTGCGTGACCCCCCCTTAAAGTAACACGAGAAGCTGGAAGCAAAAAAAAACAACTCGATTATCAATGGGAAACAAGAAACAAGGGACAGCAACGAAGTGATTGTCGAGGCTGGACTCACGAGGAGTCGAGGATTGCAAGATGACAATTAAATGTACGCGATAGTTGCCAAAGGCGGCACATGGTCACATAGCTGTTGGTTGGCCCTATTGGTGCCCAGATCCTCGTCGAGCAGTGGCTGCGACTGCGACTGCGGCTGCGGTGCCCGAACTCCCCAGTTGCTTGTAAATCGTGCTATAACGCCGCCGCCGCCGCCGCCGCCAAGCACATTGCAAATGTGACAAATATGCATTCGGCAGCAATAAATTCTCTAACCGCAGTCGCTGGCGGCAGCTACCAAAAATATTTCACTGCCCCCTAGCGGTGCTGGCGGAAGGAGGCTGAAGGAGGGAGGCGGGGTGGGTTCGGTTCGGTTGGGGTTTGGTGTCTGAAGTGTTTGGTCGCCGTCCTTGGGGGGGATAATTCGCTGTAGCTGGCAATATTCATGTAAATATAAATGAGCATATTTTGTGGCGTCAGCGCGGCGACAGCAGCGCGACTGCAGCTCACACACACACACATACAGAGAAAGGAAATGCAGTTGTAATTAAATTGTAGCCAGCACAAACAATGCCAAAAGGGGGACAGGGATGTGATGGAAAGAGTGCTGAATGTAGGGTGTGCAAGAGGAGTGGGGAGGGGGGATCGTGGTTATATAACATGCGTTAGATTTTATTGCCTTTGTTTGCAATTTATTTTACGCGATTTATGGATTCGACTCAATCATAATTAAAATTAAAAATTTCACTGCGCTGATTTGTTGGCCTTGTTTACGCCAATTTATGAGGTGGCTGCAGCTTGATTATGCTCAATTAGTTGCAATTGTTGTTGTTGCTGTTGTTGCGAACAATTATCCCCATACATCGTTATCACAACTCCCATCTCCAAACAGCCCCTCCCGCTCTCAGCCCACTTTTTTTTCGGCTAAAACAGCTGGATAAGCAATAAAACCGCAAAAACATAAAACTAAAAAAACTAAAACTGAGTGAGAACTGTGCGAATTGTGGGTTGGTCTTTGGGCAGGCGCATGCGTTAGGAGGCAGACTCGGCACTTGCCTCGGCTCCGTCACTGCGCCACAGCCGGAGAAGTACTCAAGAGAACCGAAGAGTTGAGTGCATTTTTCCAATACATAGCTCTTACTTTTCGCCTCATCTTATGTCATTCTAGTTCCTTAATTAATTCACTTAAATTAAGCTGTTCTTCACTTTAGTTACTCTGTTCGTATATTCTATGTATAACATATAACTTATTATTGATATCGCTATTGTCGATATAGCGCATTCGTCTTCCAGAATTACAAGAAGTAATTAATTCATTAGAATCAAAGATCAAACTAGTGACCTTTGACAATAACAATCACAGGATGGTGATGAATATCTGCAACATAACGTTTAAATGCAAATATTTTCAAAAATATATAAATTATATTTAAATTAAATTATATTTTTAAAAGAGATTGATGCTATATGGATGGATATGTTTTTATATTTTAAATATTTGAAAAATACTGGAATTATAAAACTCGTATGGATCGTTAATTGAAAATATTAAAAAGACGTTTATTTGTTTTTAAAATCATGCAAATCAGAGTTGTTGCCAAGGAAAGGGTTAAGGTTTTTGTATGAATGTCAGTTTTATGGTGCCAGTTTAGGTTGTACATAAATTGGAAAACTACTTACATTAAAAACGAACTGTAAGCAACAGTAAACAATTAGATTCGTATGTATTTTAAAATGGTATGAATGGTATGAATTGATTTGATAATAGTATAGAGTTGAAAGCCTTGTTCATATGAGTGTCCTAAAGCTTAATCTTTATTGCTAGTTCGAATCTTCTGCTAATGCTGATTCAAATTTTGTATACATTGCATATCAATCTCAATCACAAAATGAATATACCCTCTGAAAGGGTAAAAAGTCCTTATAAAAAAGGTTATTAACTAATTTCTACATATGTGTATACTAATTAGTTGGTAAAAAGAACAAACTGCGAAAATGTATGCCCTAACATTATTAAAGTCGGTATAATTATGGTGTATATATCAGTAAGTAGTAACAGAAAGCCACAAATTGAATTTATGTATAAATAAAAACTTCATAATAGCCCGTACACTGGCTAAAGTTGTTTGGTGCATATGCTTTGATATTAATCGAGTAATAATATCCTTAATCCATAGGAACAAATTTCGTTCAAGATTTCTATGCCCTGCGAAATTAGAATATTAATTGCCGAAACTTATTAATATAAACTGAATGATATTGTATATTTTTCGATATGTGATAATTCCGTTATCTACAAGAGAATTAAACCTTTGCCATGTCTCTGATAATCTTTTATTCTTGTTTTATGGGTGAACTAACTTCCCTTTTGATTCAAACTACTAACTTGCTCCTAGTCCATTTGCATACATTCCGATCACAGGAACCTTTGGTTTGCATGCTGCTATAAAGTTGGCCACAAGCTGGTACGCGACAAGCTCAACCACACACAGAGACACACAAGCAGACACTCACACACAAACAAGTGCCTGGGACATGTCTTGTTATTAGGGCCAGCAATTCAACAGTTCCTCTCTGGCTTAGTTGAGGCGGGTTATATTCGCTTTTACCCCGTTCCCATTTTTCTGAGCGCTACTTGAACCCGTTTATTTGGGACACGCTTGTGTTTTTGCTTTCCATTTTTAGACCCAGCAAACAGTGACAATTTTCAAAATAGGGTATACTAAATTGTTTCGAAATTTAAAATTTTGATATTTGAAACTCTAAAGCTACTCATAGTATAAAAAGTCCTCGGAAAAGTGTTTGCGATGGAAATTGTGAAGAATATCAAAGAAAGTTGAATAATTGGGTTATCTAGATCAATAGTTGATCTAATTTAAACAGTCTGTTTGAAAACTTATAATTAGTCTTTCAATTCGTTTATTAGGAGTATCATAACTGTAAAGGGTACGGGATTTATGTCGGTCATCAGATGCCGTAAAGGGTATTCTACAGTTGAATATGATTGTCCGTTTTAAGTGTTTTTTTTGTCAAGCGGTCGGGGCCAAACACATTCACATGTCGCCATCGTCCTGCGCACTCATTTCCGTTTCCTGTTTCGTGGCCAAAACTTCAACGCCGCAAAAAAGATTTGTCTGTTTCGTTGACTTTTGCGCGCTTCCACCTTGTTGCTGTTGCCACCTATTGCCCCTCCCCATCAATGCCCCTGGTGCCGCTGCACTGGTCTTTAGTACAATTTTCGTTTTAAGCCACGGCCTGCTCTAAGTCATGCGATGACATCGCTGGCAAAATAGGTGTAGCTGCAGTTAATAATAAAAGATAAGAGCGAAAATGAACGAGGATACCGCAGTGTAAAAAACAGTAAACTTAAGTAATTCTGCTGAATGATAACGCGAATTCTGAAATGAAATTAGTAAACCTCTTTCAAGGTATTTGACTGAAAGAAGAGAAGCAGTTAAGTTAAGTTATGGGAAATGTTTATATAAAAGAAGTTAGTACTCTGATCGCAATGAATTAAATACCTCCTTAGTAGACTGATCAGCATTTTGCTCTGCTGTTCTTTGGTAATTATTCCTTAGTAGTCACCAAGCTCGTATTACGAATCTGGGGCCTTCGTGCAGTTACCGCACTGTGGAAGGGGAGGACCATGAGAACTATGGAACTCAGCTTAACTTTAATTATGCAAAAGCCAAAAACAAATGCGACTTGGTCCGCATCCGCATCCCGGATCCATAACCACAGTCAAAGTAAATGCTCGTGCCTCGCCGGGGAGCTGAAGTCGGTGTCTGCATCATGTTGGCGAGAGCTTCGCACTAATTAATCCCTTTACGACTGAAACCTATCAAAACACGAGCTTAACTTTTCCAATAAAATAACACCGCAGGACGATGGCAACAACGACACCGCAAAAAAAACACACACACGCCCTCACACAGACACACACACACACACATACTTATAGGCACTCGCTGGGAACCACAAAAAGCAGAAGGGACGTGTCAACTTCTGACCACAGCCGGAGCCCCAAGGAAGGCAAGAAGTACTTCGGACGGACTTGGTGTCCTGGCTCAAAATGCAGCAAAAGTTAGCGCACTAATTACCGAGGATTACATTTATATTTGTTTGTCAACAGCCGCGGCTGCAGCCAGGATGCGCACAGCACAGCGCAACACGAAGCCAGCACGCGCTGCTGCTGCTTCTGCTGTCCCGCGTACCCGCAGTGTACTGTGGGGTATCCTATCTGGCTCATTGCCTCACTGTCCTGCAGGCAACTTAGAAGATTATGTATTTTATTTTTTTGCTAAGTTAAGTATCTTGTGGCGGTAGATTAAAACGAGCACGAACCATGAGTAAGCAAATACGAGTACATACATACGTATATAAGAAAACTGTGTGCATGGAAACGTGTAGAGAAAGCCCCGTTGAGTTGTCCTTGTATTCATAATAAAATGAACTCAATTGAATGTGTCGATTGTTCTCACCGCAACAAAAGACTCCCTGTGGAACGGGTGCCTGTGTAACCGCACTGCAAATATCCTTTAAAGTCTATCAGAAGGAGAATAATAAAATTGAATAAAATAACACTTACTTAGCAACACAAACGTATATATAGACACATGATATATGTATGCATAAGTTTGCTAGAAGAATACTTTTACCGATAAATGCAATAATGATAGTTATCGAAGTCTCGATCAGTTGCGGTAAGCCGATAACATGTAAAAATGTAATGTAAGTTGTAAAAGAGCCGATCAATGATTAAACCAAAGTGGCGGTAGTCCGATAAGCGGTAATGCATGTTTTCACAGAGTCGATTAATGATTTGACGAAAGTGGCGGCAAGCCGATAGAAAGTAAGTCGGTCACAAACTTATCTAAATGAAGCGTCAAGGAGGAAAACTATTGTAGTTATTTGAAACAAAAATAATTGGGTAAATAAATCATGGAATCGAACAGATAATAAGATAAATAAATCCCTTACAATTACTATATACATATATAACCGCATTGAAGTTTGAATATTGTTTATTAATAAATCTTTGGATAACTTTTAAAGCTGACCGACAGACCGTAATATCCACTTAAAGGGTATAAAAAAAAAAACATAAACTTATTACCCGCGCCTTGGGCACATAATCAGATTGCTAAATGCACACGGTGGCTGAGCGGCGGCAACCCTTGACAAGGGGCGGGCCAACCCTCTGCGGTGCGAGCCGAACAAACAGGACTCGACTGGTGGCTCAACTAGCAGCTCGGCTCGCATGTCCCTAATGCGATTGACCCTTACGCCCCGTTGCCGGCATAATACTCGTGTTATCCTGCTACAAGAAGACAGCCAGGAAAGCAAGCGACAGCCGCTTGCCATGTTTGTGCCTCTTCCAAGGTCTGGCCTCACTCTCTGCCCAACCTCCCGTGTTGGTCATCGTGGGCTTCAATAAATTATCACGCCATATAAAGCAATTAATTTTACTGCCTCTGTTCTTGTAGTTGTGCTGTCTACTCGGCGAAGGACACACAAGGAGGCAGCAAGTGAGAGCGAGGAAGACACCGGGTAACGATGAGGGGTGGTGAGTGTGTCGGGTTGTTTGTGCAAACTTTTTTCCTATATTATTTGCCTATGGCCTGAGCTTGTTTTTATTTTCGGCATCGACTAAATAAGCTTTTAATAGCTTTTTGCGCTTGTTGTTATTAATTGTTCCTTGCTTGCCCGCATCGCTTTCCCTGTCACTTACCATTCATAATTCGATTTGCTATGCACTGAAAAATTCTCAATTATTTCTATACAGCACACTGTGCAACCTCCCCTCCCTCCCCCGCAGTCCAGCAACAGTGTCCTATATAAAGCCCTCAACGGTGTCTTCCGACCTGAACGACGTTTGGTGTGTCCTGCTGATTGGGTTTTTTCTTGTGGTGGCCTATCAGCACTTTCATCAGCCTTTTTTACCCCCCTCTGTCAACATGATTGGTCGGAAATTAAGTTTGATGTTCCAGTTTGTAACACATCATTTCTTGCAACCATGGACCATGATATCTTGTTGTTGTTGGGGCTTTGAAAGTAAACTGCCTGGCTATCTAATTGAACTTTCTGTCCTATACAATGAGAAAGTGTTCGTACTCACACACACATCTTCAGGCTTGTACAGAGCAATTCAACACCATCAACTATTAACAAGAAGGTAGCTTGAAATGCCGAAGGTTGTGTAGCCTGGCACAGCACTTAAGAGTGGAAAAAGAAGATGTTCTTTAAATATAGCTTTATATTTGAGTGTTCTTAAAATAGAAGGTGACTTCTTCGCAGTTTTCTTAATGAAAGTATACTTCTAAGGCATTCTGGTATACTGTTGGAACGCTGAATGCCAATATGGCCGATGCTCCTGCTCAAGTATTCATACTCGCGTCGTGCTGCGTTTGTTCGTCTTGTGCCCGATGCCTTGCTACGTCTAAGCGCTAACAATAAGCAATAAAAACAAGTGAACGTATGTACATATTGTATGTGCAAGTGCAAATGCACTACACACACACAGTCGCACACATGCACAATATTATGCTGAAATCAGTTAAGTGTCGGGCGGTCAATGGACATTGTTAAGGAGGCTCTCCACCGTCGCCGTCGCCGTTGCCGTTCCTTGCCTTTGGCTTCTGCGTGTCCTTCGCGCTGCTGTCGTTTATTGTCGCGCTATGCTGAGTACATTAAATGCGCATCATAAATTTCATTACATTATTATTATGGCGTTGTTTGCGACAACAATGACAACAACAACAACAACAACAACAATGAGTAGAACGAGAATAATAACAGCAACAACGAGCAGCACGTGAGCATTAGTCGGATTGAACGATTTTATTGGTGTTGGAGCATTCATCTCGAATCGTAAATAAGACTACAGCATATATCCCACAGGACACATACATATACATACATACATAAATACTCATACATGCTGGGCACACTGTATGCTGGTCATCGATAGCTATACGTCGCATTGTGCTCTGCGCTCGTATTAATTTACTTATTTATGAGTTGACATCTTGAACTATACGTCCGCCTGCTCGACTCTATTGCCAGTGTCTGATCCCCTTCCCCTTCTCAAAGAAGGCACGCCTCCGCTTGAAAATTATAATGCAGTGCCAAAATTCAAACAATGTCGCGTCTGTCGTTTCTCATGAGTGATGACTGTGTTAGGGTTTGTCAGAGTTGGGGAAGCAGTCGGGAATTATAAAGAGAAGAACTAGAACATTAGCCTAGCCTTCAAATTTGAGTTTAGCTTAACTAATGTGAGTGCAAGAACATCCATATTTCATTTAATTTGTATCTTCATTTCCTTGCAGAGGGTATATTAATTAGATTGATCATTAAACAATATTAAAATATCATAAAAATCAGATTATCATCGTATATGAAAGCGTATAGATATTTTTACTTGGTGGGAGGTATCTGCGCTGAGACCTTTATGATCTATTGTACCCCCTGCTGAGCTAAGAGCGCCCTAACTATACAGTGCAGTTAATTAAAAATGTCATAGTATACAATTATTAGAGAGAGTTCAACTAAGTTGAACCCTGAATTGTTTAATATTGTAGAAATATGTATATAAATGTTTATAGCGCTTAGAAGGAGAAGTGACAACAATCCCTCAGTCTGTATGAATACGAAGAACTCATAAAGGGTAGAAAGGTAGTGCTGCAAGAAGGCTGCTGCTCCCTAGGGTATCTAAGAGTCTAATGTGCTTAGCTGTTGCCTCTACATGCTTTGCCTTCTTTTTGCTTGCGCACTTCCGCAATAATTTTATCGTATTCGCTTTGGAGTATGCGTTTGAATTTGTAGTGCCTGCTTTTGCCCACGTTCAGTTGAGTTGCCCTCGCAGCCCCGTTTCTCCTACTCTCTCTCTCTCTCTCTTTAGCCTGCACAGGCGCCACTTGAACTATAAAAATTTGTCCCGTCTTGCTGGCGCCGTGTTTATCGATCGCGCATGAAAAACACTTTTGCCATTTACTTTATCTGCCAGCAAACATGGCCCAGACCCGCGCAGTCGACAGACCCGAATCGGACTTGGTTCGTTGCTTTCCATACAGCCACCCCTTCCCCCGCCACCAACTTTTCTCGCCCCGTGCCGTCCCCCAAGTTCGACATTTGACTGTTAACTGTGTTGTATGTGCTTCCTGTCCCTCCCCTCCTTCCTCATCGCACTTCCACATTCGGCTTGGCGTATTTTCGCTTTTCCCGTTATGGCGTGCGTTCATAAATATTCCGTTTTTTTGTTCCCTTCCTACTCTCTCTTCCCTCCCTGCCTTGCTTTCTCTGTATATTTTAAGTGTATTTCTGTTTTTTCAGCAATTTTAGTATTTATACCCTTCGACCATTGAAAATGGTCAAAAACAGTTTACTATCTTTGTACAAATGTTGGTAACGGGCGCAAGGAAAGTGTGGTTAGACCCCGCAAAGTAGTATACATTTCTTATAAGGATCAACCCTCTTAGCTATGTCCATCTGTCTCCCACCTGCCCACATGCCTAGTACATGTAGAAGTCAGTGACCCAAAATGTAGCTTGAAGGTTCCTGTCTAATATTTGTCTAAGGTTAATTTGAAGTTAAGTCGATGAGGAAGCTACAATAAACTCATGAGTTCTTTAAAAATCTATTTAGCATAGAAAGCGCATATGGTTCTTCAGAGTTTGGTGCAGGGTATCTTTGCTGTCGAGTGCGCAGAGCTGGTGCTTTGCTTACTTGTTACTCCTGTAATTTATATGCAATATACCGTACACATTTATTGGGGTAGGTTTGGGTAAGCGCTTTTCCCGGAAAATCATTTCACAAATACGCGTGAAAAGTTGAAAAGGGAAAGACCAAACTAAACGCGCTGAACTGCAATTATTTGAAACACGACGCTGTGTTCACAATTCCACTTTAAGTCCGCGGCGTTGGAGTGCAATTATCCGATGCTGCGATAGGCAGAATATCTGGATGAAGTGTTTGCTTGCTCAGCGGAATGCTGAAGAACATTCGAACCAGGGAAAGCGACCTAAGGTTAATGAATACTTAAATCTAACCAATTAGAATACAGATTCTTGGCTTATGTCACTCATATTTTTTTATTACTCTAGCACAAGGACAAGGAAAGGAATAGAAGTCAAGGAAACACAGCAGATGTCAAGGAGCAGTTAGAAAAACAAGGAATATATGTATAAGAAGATATTTGTATTAATCCATACTGTGATTAATATACGAGTATGTGATCAAAGTTTTCATCTGTGTATGTATATTGAACCAATCTTACATTTGTATAACTGTAGCTGTAAAAGAAATGATATTCTTTCTATGAACAAAGAGAAAGAACCCGGCATGTAGTAGAAGGAAGTTGCCTTCCGATATCGTCCTGCTCCCCAGAACCTCTCCACCTGCTTGGCTTTAACTATCAACTTGAATTCGCTCTCGAGTTTTACCAACAAATTTGCATGCAAGTTTTCACATTTTTTTTTTGGGGGGTTTTTGTTGGGTTATACATGGTGTTATTCCACCTGTCGCGTAAAATTTCACACTGCAACGTAAATTTTAGGTGATGGCAACCGCATGAGGCAAACCATCCGCCATAGCTGCCCCACCTGCCGTCTCTGGCAGGTTGCGACTCACCGCATTTGACGCCACATAATTTTTCGCGGAAACTTTTTGTTAGTTGTTGTTTTGACCACACCCACAATTGGTTCGATCGTGACAGGAGTGAAGGGAACAGCTGTGCCGAAGGGAGTAGCAGCGGCAGCGGCAGCGGCATCGCAGAGACAGCGCCAGAACAGACGACAGCCAGTCGCATTGGCTAATTTATTTGGCGACAATAACAAAACTTTTACATACTTTCGCCCAGGGTGGGGGCGTTTCATTTCATTCCGTTGCGTTCCATTCCATTTTATTTGCTAATTAAAACTAAGTGCTGCAAACAGAGAGAGAAACCAGAATTGTTCAGTTTGCCACCAAGCCATGCTCACTCACATTAAGGCTCCACTCGCTCCACCCACTTGGGCGCATAATCTGACAAGTAGCAGCAGTTAATGACGATGAACGAATGTTCAGGCTTCGTTAGCACACGCATTAAAGGTGCAAAGACATCGATGCATCGATGTTTTCTGAATTGTTCATGTCATCGATGTTTTTGGTCTGCATACATCGATGTTTCAGAACCTCTAACACGCATTCTACTGATGCAAAGCTATCGATAACTCTATTAATGCCGGCTGAATAAATTTAGTGATATCTTAATAAATACAATTAGGAATGTTATGTTATCGATATCAATATCGATACAATGTTAAATAATTGGAGTATCAATAGTAAATATTACTCGAGTAGATACTACACTCAGCGACAAGAAAAAAGCCGCACTAAAATTTTATACGCCCTTTGTAGTTTTCGTTCCCAGGGATCTTTCAAAAATGTTTCTTTTAGTCTAATTCTATTTTTTAGAGATGGTTAGTATATTTTTAAACATAAATGCATACCAATTATTTTATTTTATTTTATATTAAAGTAATTCAAAAATGACTAAGCAACAAAAATACTTAAATTCATTCACTGTGTTTTGGTTAAATTATTTGCAGAAACGTTGGGAAATATTAAACGAAACGTGCTTAATGCTTCCTGAGGGTGCACCGCACAGAGGGATGGCTTGGCAGGTTGACCCCAAAGTGAAACATTTGGAGCCGCCATTTACACACAAACTCTTTGGCGTTTAGAAAACTTTTACCCACTGTTTGACATTTCGCCGCAAAGCCACAAAAAAAATAAAGAAACCTTTACGCAATCACACTTGACAGTGAGATACCCATTGTTAGATATTGAAAAGCACGTACAATAATCTTAGTAAACATTACACAAAAAATAAAATAAACTTATACATATACTGAACTGAAACATTTCATATTCTATTCTGCTTGATTGGAAATACACAAGTTTATGCTTTGTGGGTTCTGTCTTGTATTCTTCTACGCTTTAAGCTAAGTCAACTATACTCTCCGTTGACTATTACGAATGGTCAAAGGGTATAGAAAAGAAACGCTGCAGCTGAAAAACTTGGGAAGAAACATTAAAACTTTGCAGCTTAAATTGTCGCAATGGAGGAACGAAAATCAAGGGGAATAAAGGGAAATCAACTTATTTTACAGTTACTACTGGCCTTACCAGTATTTCTAGCATCAAGTCGATGACTCAACTCGACGCGACTGCCAATTGCAAATGTCGCACGAAAGCGAAAAGGGAAACTCGCTGTCGGTGAGGAATGATGCCACAGAAGGGAGTTGTGGTTAGCCCAAAAGGACAGACCGATAAAGCAGGTGAGCTGTAACTGTTCTTTCCGCTTGACTGTCACTTATTACTGGCACTCGATTTGCGTTTGCATCAGTACAGTTTATATAGTATATACATATGTTAAGGCACTTTTCCCTTATACCCTTTGATTAATCCACTTCTGTCTGTACAAACGTCGCGATCTCGCCAACTATAAGAGCTAGAGACACCAAGTTTTGTGTGATGATTTATGTACATTTCGCAAACCAAGTTAATTTCTAGTAACTGGTGCCACGCCTCTTATAATCTAATAAATGGTCTGGCCCTGGCCAGACGCGACCCTTAGGTTTATTTGGATGCAGGCAAAGGAATTGTAAGCCAAGAACGAAGAGCATTCGGTGTTTGTGTTGCCGTGTAACTCAACACGTGTGCAATTACCCTTGGTTTACGGGCCAACATGTCGGCTACTTGATGCGGTGCAAGTACGCCAATAAATTCCCACAATTATACAGAACTTACCCACGGGGGTAGAGTAGATTGTTTGCACAAACATGATCGACTCGAATTTGAGGCAATACTTGACCCTTAGTGACGAGTAAAACTACTCCATTTCCTCCCTCCTATTGTGGTACTCCTGTGCACCCGATGGTCAACATCAGTTGAAGAAGAAGAAGAGGAAGGAGAGGAAGGAGAAGCAGCAAACTAAAAGTAAATAATTGTCCAATGATAAATAAACGAAACTTAAGGCAACTCACACTAATGAGGTCGCTTGGCGCCATTTGGCATGACAAACGTACGGTGCGCGTGGAGAGTACATTTCTCTTTGGCCACGCCCCCCGCCAACCCGCCGTCCGCCCCTTGCTGTGTTTGTGGCAGCACTAATTCCCTAACATGTCACGAATCATATTGAACATGCGTCTGCTCCTCTGCCAAATGATGATGACGCCTTGTCAATGATGAGGCGCCAAATGGAGAGAATGCGCTGAGAGCTGGAGTGAGGGGGGAAGGAGCTCAGGAGAGGAGAGAGAGAGAGAGCTAGAATAGAAATTAAGCCAAGTGTTGTCTGTTTCCGGCCAGCGTTTAACTCATTTTCTACATGTGCTGCATATTAAGAGGCAGCCAGAGTGTGTGCTCTCCTCAACTTCCCCTCTTTGCTCTCTCTCTCCCCTCTCCCTCTCTCTATTGCTCTTGTTTTTCTTTCTCGGCTTCCCTTACATCATTTGAGCTGCTCATTTGAGGCAGTGGCCCGGCAATTATATTGCTTCCTCCTCCCACTCGCACTCCACGTTGGGCATGTGCCGTGCATTTTGTGAATTTTTTTGTAATTCCCATGCATCATTCTTTATTTCTCGTTCCTCGTTCTTCAAATGCCTCCAAGCCCCGCCGACCTCAGTCCCTGCAGCTATTAATAATTATTTTGCTCGCACATTTCGCTGATTTATCGAAAGCTGCAGTTGCCCGGAAAACGACATACGCACGCAGCAAAAGAATAATGTTCAAAACAAGAACAGGAGGGAATGGTTAATTTTAACATATCGAAGACCTTTATACTCTCACACATCATGGCCTAAGGACTAAACGATTCTCTTAGGCCATGATATTTAAAAGTATTCTGTCTTGCTTGAGGAATACAATTTTATTTCTGTTTATCTCATTTTCAGATGTATTATGGCTTAAGTCTTAAAACATTTATAAAGCCAGAAAAGGACGCGGGCCAATTATAAAACAATCTTTATGCGCCAGCATTATAAGTATTCACAGAAGATTTGATTGCTCTAGCTGTTGTCATTTCTGAAATAAAGGTGTTCATACAGACAGACAGCACTTCATCAACTATTATTACAGACTAAGAGTATAATAACTTTATGCAGCTTTATCGCATTGAATACTTTTGCGTTAAATGAGTATACCCCTTTATATCAACGACCGTAGGGTACAAACAAACCGAAACCGAAATGAATGCGAATAAATGTGATGCAAACGGAATTAAACGCCGCAGAGTGCACTTCCACTCGAGAAGGCAGCTCAGTTTCTGCAAAAATGATTAAATAATCAACAGCAGCTCTCTTGCCCCCAAAAGCGAAAAATGTGGACAGAAACGTGGTCACCACTGGCACAAACCACACAGCCCACAGAGCTGGCACCAGCCACGTTCCCGTCACCACCATCCAACAAAGCAAACCAAACGCAACTCAACCCAATCCCAACCAGCTCGTTCCCATCCCCAGGACCCGCGTTAAAAGCTGCACATTCAACCGCCATTAAGTCAAATGGATGAGCTTGTGTGTAATACAATTTTTTATTATCATCTGTCTCCAGTTGAAGTGTTGGCCAGAATACGAAAAAACCACGACAACTATAGCCGGGCGGGGCATGGTGAATACAGTGCCAAGTGAACTGTCAAAATATTTCAGCAGCTTGCATGAAAATGTGAATGCGCTGCTGCTGCAACTCTGAAAATGAAATGAAAATACAAGCAATACCCAGTTGAGATTCGATAAAGACTAAAGCTAACGTAGATCACGGAATAACCCCCCGATATAAATACGGAAAACGTAAGTAAAATATAAGAGTAGGAAATCAGTCCTTGGCATTTGTTAGACAACTCTGCCGTGCTATAATATCCTTTCAAACATCTGGCAGGGAGATGATAGTCCGAAATGATGGTCACGAAAGCGACAACATCAACACCAACAGATACAAGGGGGTGTGCCACAAACTTTCGAAAAATAATTTTTATTTGCCGCACAATTTTCACTTTGTGTGTGCAATGCGAACATTTTATTATACCCGCCACTCATTGAAAATTGCATGAAAGGGGCATACTGAGTTCGTATATGAAGGGTTAAATTAATTATCAATAAGTCTTAATACGTATGAATGCATTCTAGAAATTCTTCCAGTTTTGAAACTACACAAAACATAACAAGGCCTGTTGATATATGTAGGTCGATAAGAAATAACCTAAGCCCCCTAAAGTTATAGCATCAATCTAAAGTGCATAGAATCAAATTGACATTCCGAAATAGTGAGTCTTGTTCTACTGTGAAAAAGGAAAATGTTCCAATTTGATTGCATTGTTGTATCTGAATAAATACTTAATATTTTCTATACCTCTGTGTCAGAGCAAGAAGCAATGAACGTAAGGTTTTCTGAAGACTTGTTGTTGATTACAGTGTTGGGAACATGTTTGTTACGATTTCTCGCAACTGGGCAAGGGGTATCTCATTGTCTATAGCTTGTATCTGCAGCTTTCTTCACTTGGTTTTTGTTTGTGTCTATCGTGTTTTTAAAAAGTAGGCAGTTTGCAGCACGGTGTCAACCGCGGCCACACCCACTGCTGCATGGCGGCAGGCGCATTTCACACTTGAGTGACGCGAAAATTCATTAAAAAATTGTGTTTAACATGCCAAAAAACTTCATGCAATTTTTATTGCTGGCCACGAAATATTTTATATATGAGAACAGAGAGCCCAAAGCTCAAGGAGAGAGAGAGAGGAGAGAGTTGAGTTTGGTCCTGCTCCCGGGTGTGTCAAATGTCTCTCAGAGTTCATTTCTGACATTCATATGACGCATGGCTGTAACGTTAATAAATTAAGCCGCATGCATTTTAGAGGGGAGAGGGATAATGTTAAGGGGATGCGGCGAACATTGACCTCATTCCCGGAGGAGCGGCACTTTCATTGAAATTTCTAATTTGAATTCTAAGGAAAGAAGGCAAAGTAGGCGCCACCACTTCAGTGCCGGCTGGAACGAATGCTGAATGCTGTCAACAGCAGACGATACCAATCAGCGGGCGAGCTCAGTACAATTTGCGAAGAAGCGAAGGCACGCAGCGAGCTCAGGCGCAGGCAATATGTAGAAAACAATTTATTTTTGCTGGCAGGTTACAAGGACTACAAGCGAACAATGCTAAGAGGCACTGTGACTTGTCAAAGGCGCCAGGCGACTTCTCCATCGACTTTGACATGCCACCCCAAGCGAAATTCATTTGTTATTCAGGCAACATTTCCGTTTCCGGTTAACGCAGTACCCCGCGAGATGGCCAGAGAGGCCAGTACCTACCAAATGCCAAATACCGCAAGTAATTTGCATTTGTTCGCTGATTAATCGATTCAAAACTCCAGGCAAGGCGACCAAACATTCTAGTGAATTTGAATACTCTGTACTGACTTAAGCCAAAGGGTAAATCGATTTCTGTAAAGCGAGAGGAGGATTTTAATATGCCCTGAAAGACATAACATCAGTTCCTTAAAGAGTAAACCTATTAACCATTTTTCAGCTTATTCTTTGTATTTCTCCTTTGTAATAGGTTACCAATATTGATGAATGTTTTCTCTTTCTTTGTAGAGGGCGTTTAACTGAAATTTTCCTTAATTGTCTTAACCATTTGCAGTTGGTATAGAATTGAAAATAGGTATTGGAAATCTAGAGCTTAAGATATCGAGGCAGAAGATCTTACTATAGTTTCTTTTGATTCCAAATTTAATTAATAACTTTCATATGTAGTGGCGTTGCTTTTTACAGCCTATTCTTAATTACACACTTTGTGGAACTTGATAACTATCGATAACTTAATATCAGCGTTAATAAACACTGTTTACAGATCATGTGATTGCAGGGTATGCAAACGATATAAACCTTAGATCCTAATTACGGTAGCAATACAAAAACTAGGGGTTACAGTGGGTTATGTTTGGAGTAATGCGTGGTTCCTACAGTTACGTAACATTCTGCAACTGAGGGAACACTTCGTCGTGGTGACTGTCATGGAAGAAATATCTTTTCCATCGTATGCAAATGTTGCACAAATATTTCCGACTTGTTTCGAGCTTAGTTTGCAGCTAATTTACATAAGCATGGAGTGTCGCAGTGTCGCAATGCAGTGGTCGATTTCGAGTAGAACTTCCATTATTGGCCAGCCGAAAGGCAAAGCGAAGGCCGATCTAAAGCTAAAGCCAACACTTAGGTGCAATAAATAATCGTTGATACGCGGCCTTCTTCATCAATACTAATATAAGAGTAAGTACTAACTGACGACAACTATTATGCCTGCGAATGGGGTTAAATTTGCGCAGGTGAACTAAGAAGAGGGATATAAGGTTTCTTTCCCTTTCCACAAGTGCCTCAAAATGTAGCCTTGCTGCAGCATCCGCTGTCAAGGCATGCTTCCCGCAACACGTTGTCTAGTCTGATGATTTATCAGCACTCATAAAGGCAACTTGAGTACGCAAAAGAGGAAGAAGTTAAGGCTTCTGTGCCAAGTGCTTGTCCCTCTACCGGATGTCTAAAGGTTCTGTTGTTCACAGCTCGGTCGCTTGTTTTTATTTAGAGGAGATTTTCCACAGCTTGAACACTGGGCTTGCTGCAAATGGAATTGTACAACTCATCACATCTTAGTGTAACTAATTTTTTACAATAAGATGTCAAGGATTCAACAAAATAGTTCTACAGTAACCCTGTATGTCACCAACATCGGAACCATAAAGGAACTATGTATGGATTTTTAGGCATTGCAACTCAGCCTTACTTTGTATATGAATGTAAAGTCACTGTTTATAGATCATAAATCATGTCTATTATAATGGGATACAGTATGATTTTTAAATAAAATTAGATTTCCACATAATCAATAAACATTATCATAGTCAAACTAGATTAAAATATTTAAAAACACACAACTGTTGTCAAACTTATACCCTAATTTGCAAGGGTATAAGGACTTCGGCATTTCAAACCTTTCTTCCTGCTTTGGTTTAATCAAGTTGAGCAATTGGCATGGAACTCTTTCCTGGAATTGTTGTTGGTATAGAATTAATGTGTACTAAGGGTGGGGTGTCTGCCCATTTGGACACTTGGAGCGTCGGGCAATTACTTGGCACAGCACTCAGAATATTATTTGGCTGCGAAAGTCCAGGATAAACAGGCACTTCTCGGAGGCGGTGTCGGATTAAAGCCAAGGAATCAGCTGACGCTGTAGTTGTTATTGGTCTTGGTACTGGTGTTGATGTTGAGGATACTGGGCATCTTTAAGATATTCAGCAACCGGTAATGAAGACATTTTGAATAGCAGAAAAGCAAACAAGAAAAGCAAATGCCATCGCTTGGTTCCCAGTTCCTGGTCCCCATTTCGATAGCTCTGGTCCAGGTAAAAATAAATTGTAAATAATTCCGTTTATGCTGCATGCGACTGTGAAGACAAAACACATAAAACTGCCAAGCAGTTTCGCCAAACAAGAAGCCGTGGCAAGAAGCAGCGGCTTAGGCTTGAGGTGGAGACGAAGACGGTGGCGATGTCGGAGATGGAGACGAAGACGGAGGCGGGGGCAAATATACAAGCGGAGACGAAGAAATGGCCATAGAGGACTTGTTGACCCAAGTGCTGTTAAAATTTACTACACAACCCGGCGGACTGGCAGATTGGCGGTGTGTCGGGTGTTGCAGACACTGCAGGTAATTTTCATGGCATCCGTGGCATACGTAATTGAATAGCAGACAACAAGCCCCGGTACCAACACCAACCCTAACCCCCCTAACGCCAACTGCAACCCCAACCCTCTCAGCCGAACCCCAGCTGTACAGTGTATAGTGTCAGCCCTGTCCAAATACTCCAGCAGCGCCGGCATCGGATTAATTTTTAATGAATTCTTGCATCCGTCCGTCCGTCCGTCCATGCGTCTGTCTATTCGCCTTTCCCGGCTTTAGTCGTGGCAGCCAAGACAAATATCCAATAAAAGACGTGTGCGGCCAAATACGAGCGTAAAAACTTAAGTGATACAGGAACGGGTCATTGGAATACTCGTACACAGAGGTTTCCTCGACCTCAACTATTTGCGGTCAGGCTTCACTTCTCCAGTGGCGCCAGTCGACCTCTGGCGGTCTGTAACTCTGCCAGTCGTCTGTCTGCCAGCCAGTAGTCATATGCAAATGGCGTAAGAAACTATGAAAAATATTTCCACTCGCATATCAAATTTTTACACATTTAAACAGAGACGAGGCAGCGAAGCAGGGCTGGAGAACTGCAGGGCCGGTATATGCAGGCATATTAACATTTAAATTAAAAGGCCTTTGAGGAACGAGGCACATTCTCAAGTGAAAGGAACTAGAAGAAGGAAACCACATGCAAAACCCACGTTCAGAACCTGAAACCGTATTCCACTTAGCTTTAAAATAAGTTGCAGGTGGAATTACTTTATACATTTCATTATAAATTGCATTCAAATGATAGATTTGCTAGGCTTAGGAGCGTGGCATATACAAAATTATATAAGCTATATCTGTGTATGATATGCAGAGAACTATAGGCAAAATTTGGTGACTATAGCTCATATTGTTGCTGAGATCAGCGTGTTCACGCGCAGAGAGACCGTATTCACGACTATTTGATAACCTAAAGCCACATAGGAGACAGGACTACTAAGTTTGGTGACCAATGTGGTTTATTGTTGCACGCATTTTAAGATTGATTCAGTATTTTAACAGCCCTAAATTACAAAGTTATTTCACAACAAATTAGACTAGGACTACCTTAAGTTACTGAGTGTACATTGGCACTGGAACTTAATTTTATCATTAATAGATTAAGATTGATTTATTGTGTTTTTATTTGAGCCACGCCTCGGCGCAACGACAAATATTGAATTGCGTATTTTAATTTAAATAAATTTAAAAAGGTTATTATTTATTTATTACATTTTAAATTTAAACTTTTACAATAATATTAATACATATTTTAGGAGCGGTTAAAAGGTATAAGTTAAATATTTTTCAGTTGGAAACCTTAAGGAATTCAAGTTTTCATAAATATACTCGTCCATTTGTGTGGCTTATCGAATGCTATCATTAATAAGGAGTATGGAGAGAGTGTCTGTAAGTGTAGAATATGGCTTGGTGTTGGTCCGACACAGCTTGCATGCTGAGCAAAAGCTCTCTCTCTCTCTCTCTCGCTCACACTCTCTCTTTATCTGGCTCGCTGCAGTAAATTTCTCTCACACTTCCGCTCTCGTTGTGGCTCAGTCCTCAGAACAGCTGCTTTCGCCTATTTGTGCTGGTGCCGACATATTCGTTTGTTTCCGTCTTCCTCCTTCTTCTCGCACTGTGTTGTTTCTTTTATTGCAGCTGCAGCTCCGTGGTCCGTGGTAGTTGCCGTGGTCGCGTTGTCTTCACTGTGTCCGAGTGTCCACACTAGTTTTTAATTCTTTGCAACAAGTTTCATTGTTAAGTTTTTGAGGCATCCGCGAATAATTGTGAACGTTGCTGTGAAACATTCGAAACGAAGTCAACAACAACTCCGAACGGAGGCAGAGCCAAGTGCTTCGTTTATGTAAAGGAAGGTCAAACAATTGTCGGTGATGTGTGTTTGTCTATGTGTGGTGTGTGCAACGCTCACGTGGCAAGCAGCTGTTGGCAGCCAGTGAACCTTTCAATTTTTTATTGACGCGCTGTGCAAAAATTGTTGCAGGACACAATTTATTTGAGAATGTTTTCTCTGTGATTCGCCTTCTGCTCTGCTTTTTTATTTTTAGCCAATTCGACTTCAATAAAATGTGTTTGATTAGCTCGGGACGCACAAAGCTGCAGTTGCCGAAAGCTTTTTGCTGATATGCAAGCAAAAGCTCCGATGCGAAAGTTTTGCCTGCAATGATGATGCGCGCGACTTGCACAACAACAAATGTAGAGTATAAGGTCCTTTGAATATGCACTGAATATATAGTAGAAAAGTCCACAAAGAACGTTGCTTCCAAATATTCCGTCGTTATTTATACATGAAACAGGATAACAAACCCAAATACACTTGCTGAAGTTTTTGAATCCTTTACCAATAGTACAAATCTCACAAAGAATCGAACAAAAGGTAAGTCAGGTGATTTGATTGAATATTAAATTATATAAATAACATTCAAATTTGCTATGCTTTGTATTGCAAGTTAAATCAACTTTAAACTAAAGTGAAATAGGTTAATCAACTGCAATAGATAAGTAAGCAGGGAGTGTGGCGAGATTCTTAAACAATTTTACTCTCTAGGCATTCCTCATAAGTATTCTCACAAGATTTGGGGACTCTAGCAATTATAATCTCTGAGTTATAAGTGTTCATACAGACTGAGCAATATCGACTCGGCTGTAGATGTTGATCACGAATATATAAACTTTATGGCGTCGCTGATGTCTTCTTGCCTTTCTCCTTTGAGTTACTTTTATGGCAAATGAGTGAGGCCAGCAGCAGCCGTTAATTACGTTATGCAATTAACTGGAAGGCAGCTTAGAGTATGGAAATTGGGAAACAAAGCCTTGACCGATTGGCTGCTTCGGTCTGGCCAAGATTATGAGTGCTGCTCTGACAGTGGGCAAAGTTAGCGGGGCAGTTGGCAAGGTTGTCGCACGCGCAGAGCTGGTGTTGCATACTGCAGGAGGGAACATGGAGACGGACTTAGGCGGGCCAGTGGTGGCCACTTGCAGCAGGCTGGACACGTTGCGCTTCTTTTGTTGCAAATTGCCGAATATGCAAATCAGTCGACGACGCGCTTGCGACGATCGACGGGGAAGACAAAGAGACAAGCACGGGACAAGAGTCAGACGGGAATCGTCAAACGGGCAGCAGACATGTGCAGCTCTAGACAAGCTAAACCCAATTGATATGAACTCGACTCCTTGTTCAGGCTCGTTTTGTGCGAATTTTGGTGGAGCGTGACTCGGAGTCTCGATGGAAGTGCAATCGTGGCTGCTGCTGCCAACAAGCACTTGTGCTAAGAGCTTCCACAATCTAATCCTTTCAAGTGCTTTCATTAATTCTAATTGGACTCGTAAGACGCACAAATGAGCTGAGAGTTTTCGGGCTCGAGAATCCTTTAATGAGTGTAAAAATCGATGGCAATCTTGGCATTAAAAAAGCACCACGGCATGACGAAGGTATTATAATTGTAAAGCTTATGACAAAAGTTTTCTCATCTTATTCTATATGCTGCTTCCTTAAGTTTAGTAAGTTTAATATTCATCCGTCTATGTCTTTGTCTATTCCATTTAACAGCTCTTTATTTTCTCAATTTATTGATTTGAAGAGAAGATTGTTTAAATTTAAAAAGAGCTCTATTTACGTGTGATATTAAGCTACTTCAGTACCTAAATTGGTGTCTCTACTTCTATTCCTTACTAAGATCGAGACGTTCATACAAACAGAAATGATGAACAGAGATAAACGCGCACTCTATGCCTCATAATTGTACAGTAATACAGCTATAAACATGATATATGCATAACAACGTTTCAATATGCCTTTAAATATTGGCAACCCTTTCTTTTACTCCTGAATAATGCCAATATTGCCATTATCTCGATTTTATTCGATAGGTTCATATCGCAGAGGTGTTGAGAACTGACCTGAGACACTGCCAAACGACCAATAAGTTAGCGAAAATCTACTATAGTGACGACAGCCAAAGACAAATTGAGAAAAAGGAAGAGGGGGAGAAAGACCGAGGCAGAGAAATGGAGAGGGGAGAGGTACGAAAGCGAAAAAGTCAAAACGCCAGAGGTTAGGGAAAAAAGTGACAAAGTTAAATTCGAAACTCATAAATTGGCTTATCCACTTAACTGTTAACGGGTTTGTGTTGGCCAGGACCAAGTTTTTGGCCCAAAAACAAGTAATACCGCCTGTGCACAGTGTGATACCCAGTACCGAAATAACGAAGAGAGAGAGCCAAACAGAAAAAGGAAACACACAAGCAAGAAAAGTTGACCCTGAACAAAGTTTATACTTGTTAAATAGAAATCGAAATTGCCCAGCTGATGTAGCGTCGATAAAACCCTTGTAACTTTATTACTGGGTATACAAAGGACACACAAGAACTCGGCAAAGGCAAAAAACGTTGGCTAATGATGGCCACGGCCCAAAAACATTGTGGCAGCCATTGCCATTGATCAACGAATGCTACTGCTACTGCTGCCGGACATGGACAAGGATGGGGATGCATAGATAGCTGGAAGCCTTCCTGGAGTGAGTTCGTGGAGGAGAGAGCGTGTCCAGCACTGGCCAAGACTCGTGGGTCCTGCTGGCCTGCTCCATTTGACAGCAAAGTTCGTTCGTCGTGAACTTTTTCCACCTTGGCTTCAATCAGAATTAGTCGCTGTCTGTCGCCTCTCGCCTCCCCATCGTCTTCGCAGACTACTCTCTGAAAAAGTCCTTGTGTCACGTGTTCCACTGCTGTTGCTTGTGCCAGGTCCGGCCAAGCCCACCGGTCAGGTCTGGCTTTAATGATACATCTTGAATATGCTGTGCATAGACGGCGACACATGCAGCAAATTGCAGTTCATCAGAAAAAATTTACATAAAAGTAGACTGGAAAGACAAACAGAATTAAACCTCTAACGCTAATAACCCTCGTATATCTGAGCAGTTATAAGAATATTGAAAGGGTATAAGACCTTCGGCATGTCAAAGACCACGTTTCTTTCTTCTCTTCTTTGGGTTTGTACTTCTTTCTTCAATAATCTTCTAAGCACTCTGGCACTCTGCCGACTACTTTACAAGTGCCGTTAAAATCGCACGGAATTCGTGACAATTTAGCGATACTGCAGCATAGAAACAATTAAAGCACTGTTTAGTCGACAGTTGCTTACCCTGCAATCCACTTTAAATATCAATTAACAGTTGGTGTGTTGTGCTGTAAGAATGAAATATAGCAATTCACCAAGCTAAAACATTCATTTGCATCTTGTTTCATTGGTTTTATAAACAAGTGAAGTATACTGCAAGTCAAAAAAGGGAAAGGAAGTTGATAATCTGCACGACAGCGAGATACTCTTCGCTCAACGGCAATTATCCTTAATTAATACTAACTCTGCTCTCACGTCGTCAACAAATTATGTATTTAAGGAAGAATTAGACTGCAGAATTGCTTAATTCTCTAGTTCAAGATATGCTTATAAGAATACATATAAGTAATATACATTTGTATCTTATGGAGTCGGTTATGCCTCCTGCTGCCTGTTAGTTGATATACCCTTCTCTCGTCATTTTCATTGTTCAACAGTAAATAAGACTAACAACGAAAATACCAACAATTATTAGAATGACAACGACAGAAACAATAATAACAACAACATTAACAACCTTAGCCTTACGGCTAACGATGCTTGTTTGTCACGCTCCTGTCCTTACCCCTTGCCGAGCTGGCACCATTTGTGGAGAGGGTGCAAAGGGAGAGTAATCTGTAAGTGTCTTTAAGCTGTTACTTTCTTAAAATTGGAAATGCCTGTGTCCAGTATGAAGACCTTAACTGAGGTGCAGAGCTGTCAATACCTTCTTTTTAATATATATATATATAAATATATTTATGTTATAGTTCTTCAATCTCCTTTCTCTATTCTAGACTGCACTCGATTCTTTGTGAAGTGATATAACATAAAAATACTGTTTGCAATCCATTTAATTTGCAGTGATTAGCAAACATGAACCCTACTTATTCCGGGTCTTAATACATCTCAATTTTTACACGAGGCGAAGAGGAGGGAGAGAGATTTGTTTGCACCTTCAGGCACTGCAATGCACCATAAATCCAGCTTGAGTTTTGGAACTGCAACTAACTTGGGGGGCAGCGTATCCCTAGTGCAGGAGTACAGGCTATAAATAATCTGCAAAAGACCACAGAAAGTTGGCAAAAAGAGAAATTATACAATTAGATGTAGGGAAATTCTGCGAGTTTGACAAAAATGAAATGAAAATTATTTATTCAAGACGACGGCAGGAGGAGGGCAAAGGCGGTGCGCGCGGGCGGGTTACTCGCTAATGATGATGAAGTGTGGCAGATAATGAAAATAGAAGCGAAAGAGAGAAGGAAGAGCAACGCGAAGGGGAAGCAACATTTTCTACCTTGGCAGACAAAGTTTCAAGTTATCAAAATACAAACCAAATTTATTAAAGTTGTATGGAAAGGTGCGCGGTAAGTTGCCCAGAAGACGAGGCAAGGAGGACGTTGGATGGTAGTCTAGACTGGCTGCTTGCTTAGTAATATGTTGGCGACTCCAACAACAACAGCGACAACAACAACGACAGCAGCAGCAGCAGCAGCAGCAAACAAACAAACTGAATTCGTCTTATGTCAGCAGCAACGCGGCGTATGCGCAATGTTTGCTGAAATTTACACCAGCTTTGACAGAGAAGGGGCGTGTGATGCCTTGCATTTTAAACATTTATTCATGTATATACAAGTATCTGTCAAGAAAAAAGAAAGAGCGGAAAACACAGAGACAGAGAGAGAGGGAGAGGTGGAGAGGGAAGGGGGGAGAGAGAGGGAGTCGCCGGGCATCGATTTGTCAGTGCGGTCTTTGTTCAACTTTGCTACATTTTGCATAAGCCAGGGCAATTTTCATGTGGATTACATTTCATTTGTACCACATAACGCACCTCTGCGGCTTAGCCCCACCCCTCCACCTCCCCCCCTTCCCCGTCTTGGTGGCAGGGGAAACTGAAGTTTTGTGCGTGCCTTAGAAGCAAATCCGGAAAAGATGATTAATTCAAAGTTATTAGAAGCATGACTGAAATTTATAATGTGCGGCCAGAAAGGTGACGCCGAGAGTGCAGCGCAGCTTCTTGAAGCACGCGCATCGTTCCTGGTCGCCCACAGAAAATACCTTGACGCAGAAGCTGGCCAAGGAGCGGAGTCAGCAGCAGCTAAAGAGAGGATGCAAAATACTCCCGCTACACATTTAATTGCCTCGCGGGGAGTGTGGCATGTTTGCTGCACACTGGGCACAGGGCTGCATTCCCAGGCAGCGCGTGTGGCCCTGGCCCTTCTACTTAACCAAGGTATATGCTATGCAAGTGACAGATTGTCTAGCCAGGCATACTCAGAATCAAGTGAAGTGCGTGTTAACTGTTAAATAATTAAATCCAGGGATATATAGGTTTCTATATCATTACTGACGATTCCCATCAAATGTGGCATTAAATATTTATACCTATATATATAACTTCCCGGGGACTCTCTTATAATTTCCTTGCTTTAAATTATAGTAACATTACATAAAATGAAGCAATTTTATACTAGTTACATCGATTATTTTCTCAATTTTATATTGGCCAGATCATCAACTGTTTATAGGAAATATTTATTCTAGCTCTGTATTTCAGCTATTATAGAAAATCAAGACACCAAACATAACATATAGTTAGCTGAATACAATAACTTTAGCGACTTGTTCCTTTTTATCCCGGTTGCAGGAGACCCCTGGCAAGAGGGGCCCCTATGTGCCGCACACATTTCACTACGGGCCGGATATTGAAAATATCATTACAAATAAAATATAATTTGAAGGATAAACAATAATTTGTCGAAAATTTGGCCAATATACAGAGAAACTAAGTTTTAATTTTTGCAGAAATGACTCAGTAAAGGTTTTCTAGCAATTAATGATAGATCGACAAACTGTTGCATACTTTGAGGCGGACTATTGAAAATAAAAAATTGAGCCTGCTTAGTTTTAACTTAATTTTGTTAAATTTCTTAATTTGTTAAGGTACCAATCAAACAAATTAAACAAATCCAATGATCAAATAGTAGGTTTATACCAGTTTTAGTATTTGTCATCATTAGGTTGTGTAATAGTTGAGTTATGTGTAAAATGCAGTTAGGAAGGGAATGAGTTAAATGCTGATGAAGAAAACACTCCTACTTTGTCCTTATGAACATACCATATGTTACTGCACTTTTCAATATTAAATATAAAATAATAAGTTTGCATAACATAGTACACATTATAAATGGTTCAAAAGCAACGTTCTTCCGAAAGACTTGCTCAATATTTGTGCCAGCACTGTACCCCATCGTGCATAATGGGAACAGTGTAACTTAGTTTTCACTCAATGCCTCGCGCGCAACTCGCGCAGCAACTGCAGAACAAAGCGAAGTTGCCGCTCTTGCAATTTAAGAGAGAGAGACAAAGAGAAGCCAAAACGACCTGTTTACGGTGTTGGCCTGAAGAGTGAAAAAGAGAGAGGGCACACAGCACACAGCGACATAACAAGCTGTTTATGCAGTTGCGAGGTAAACAAAGCATATGGCAACTGCTGCGTTGTGTGCTCAAAAGTTTAGTTACTCTGTTAACACTGTTTGCGCTCCACTGTTAACTGCAAATGTTGATAAATGGAATTATAACATTGCATCAAGTCAAACCTGTGTGTGTGTGTGTGTGCGTGTGTGTTGACTATGTGTGCTAATACATTTGTCGCTGGTGTCGCTTTTACTTTCACTCTGCTGTGCACTGCGCGCGCTTCACTCTTACAGCGCACTCTCTTGAGTCTCTTGCCTCCACTGTTAGGTTAGCAGAGTCGGAGTCAGACTGCTGTTAAGTTGGTCTCTTCTTGGGCAACGTCTTCGGCTCTGCTTCGCGTCCTGCAGCTCGAATCAATGAGCCGAAAAGGGAAAGAACAATTGCTGTTCGGCAAAACGATTGCCGAGTGCAACGACGTTGCCGCTAACGACGAGTGCAACTATTGGAGCTGACGTTCTGCTCAACTAGATGAGGTGGCAGAGGAAGGGAGGGGGGGAACATTTCGCATTCGCATAAGAAGCGCATTTCATTGCATGCGCTGCCTCTGCCGCTGCTGACGCTGGCGCTGACTTCAGTCTTCATTTGACATTCTCTACGTGCGATTCTCGTCGTCCTCGCTGCCGCGTCCTCGTCGTCGCCGTTGCCGTTGCCGTTTGCTGCCGTTAGTTTGTTTGTCGCCATCGCGCTTGCAACCTTTTCCCTCAGTAGCAGCCGAGCAACTCAGCAAATAGCAAACTAGCCAAGTAGCGCAATAGCCAAGCCGCAAAAGGTTTCCGACATATTTTTATGCAATCGCCGCTGCTGCAGCGCTTTAGCCGTTTAGCCGTTTAAAAGCCAAGTTCAAAAATATACGCGCTCCGTGTTGCTTTCGCGCCCGCGTTTTTGTTGTTGTTCAATGCATCCTGCGATCGCCTGCTTGCTTGCCACTTCCCTCGAAGATCTGCCGCGCCTATCATCTGCCTTCTAAGCGAAGCCTACAGTGCGCGCCCGGTACAAGAAACACTTCAGCGAACAGTGAAAGAAAGAGAGACAGACAAAGTGAAAACATATTTTGGATCTAAATAAAAAGTACTTAAGCCAAGACTTCTTAAATATTTATAAATAAATATACATAATCTGTAATATATAAATATAAGTACATATATGATACATATATAATCATATTTTTATATATATATATAGTCATATATAAGTTATATTCCAAATGAAAATGTGACTATAATATTCGAATATATTCCTTTACTCATTGGCATATTATATTAATTTTGATCTACTCTTTTGCCAAGTGAATTACAAATGAAATTTATTAATGATTTATTTATAAAAACAATTTAAAATAAATAAATATTAAAGACGCCATTTTCAAGGTTCAGTTTTCTGTATATTCATAGATAAAATTTATATTTCTATATATGTTTCTTTATTTTTGTATGGCATATAAAATGTAAAGAACTTGCTCAGCTTATGCAGAACATTGCATCCGATAATCACAGTACATTTTGCTATTGGCTTGTCTTCAATTTAGTGCTGCAGTCTGGGCACAGTCCGTGCCTGCTGTGAAGCATGCCCCCAACCAGTCCACCCAGTTCTGATCCCGTTCTTTGTTGATAAGCCTGCCCAAAACTAACTAGGCCAGCAGTTTCAGTTGCGGACTTTGAAGTTCCTATTTGCAGCAAATATCGCATACGAAACAACAATATTCGACGTCAATCAGCCAGCAGATTTCAATAGCTAACCCCCTCCACCCCACACACAACCACACCAGCTACCTTGTGGTATGAAGCTAGGACCTGCCTCAGCTTGCTGCATTCTGCATGCTGTTCCTATTGTTGTTCCTCTTGTTGTTGTTGCTGCTGTTGTTCGATAACATTCGCATTGCCTCTGGCCCTAACCCCCAAATTTGTTGTGCCAACTGTTGTAGTCGAAACATGTTGCCACTTTGACGCAGCACCAACAGCAGCAGCAGCAGCAGGGACCAACAGCAGCAGCAGCGGCAGGTCCATCTAACAGGACCTCCAGCTGTGCGGGCTCTTTGCGGCCAGAATCTTTGTAGGAGCTCTCAATGTTCCCATTTAACCAGTTAAAAATGCACTTATAAACAGCATATTAAGGGCTTTTGTTGCCACTATTTGCCTGAATTGCCTCCATTTAGGAGGACTTTAAACACCCTAACTAGCAGAGGGTGTGTTCACTTTGCAATGCAATTTGCAGCACTCAGATATCTAGAATCCTACATACAAATATACATCCAGTATCTTATGAAGTTCTTATTGCTGCACGCTGTGTATAATTTAAAACGAACTCGATCACATTGAAGTATCTCACCAAGCATTGAAGACTTCGGCCAATAGTTTCTATATGTAGACAGGCTAAATCAGACTTCGTTACTTCTATATATTTGGCTTATAATAAGATGAAAGTGTGTGTGTAAAAGTTAACTTATATATACATTAGTTGTGCCACATTTTCCGTTTAAATTTGTTTAAAAATTAGATCACAATATACCAATATTTATTTAAAAAAGTTTAAATTCATGTTTTTATCAAAACTATTATGAAGACTTGATTTTCTATAAACTAAATCACAATATCTTAAAATAGTAATTGAAAAGTTAATGAAAATATTGATTTGCATAAAAGATTTAAGTTGTTCTGCCAATTCGAATTCTTTACTAGTTTTAATAACTTCTTTGAACCTTAAAAAAGTTGCATATTGTAAAGATCTCTCGGTTTTACAACATTAATATCCCAATAACCTGATATAATAAACATAATGACACCAACTTTGTAGGATTAGGTTATAAAGATAAGTAATTTGTATGAATCAGAAGATAAACTTTAAATATTCTACTGAGTTTGGCTTATCAAAAGTGAGGCGAAGCAATTGCAATCTTGTTAATTGACACTAAACTCCCGGAAAGTTTCCTGCATGGGAGTGTCATGGTAATTAAACGCAGCTCGTAAGACATGAATATCAACTGGTCCTAACATGTTTTTGTCTCAAAAACATGTCGGTAAATTAGTCTTCGCCGATGAGGAAATTTGATTAACTCCTGAGTCGTAATATCTTTTTATAAACTGTCGGACGATTTAATGCTCAGCTCGTAAACAGTGCCGACTTTCAATGACTTTGTGATGAAACTGTTATTATTACTTAGCTATCAACTACTCAACTATCCCCCAAGAAATTGAGCCACTTCAGTAGTTAACCTATTCCAGTTTTCTCAGGAAAACACCTTTTCACTGCCTTTCCACTGTCATTCCACTCCTAAGCGTTTGGCGCAACAAAAACTGCAGAAATTCGGAAATCCTCAAGTCGATCATTGTCGTGGGAACTTTTTAAATATAAAGAAATATAACGGAATATTAGAGGAAATATTTAAAAATGAATTAAGTCATTCGTTTTTTGATCACAGTTATTATGAGTAACATAAAAAAGAGCAGGCCACTTCACTTGACTGGATATTTTGAATAAAATTGTTTACTTGTGTGTTTTCCTGTCATCACTTGAATACGACACCTTATAAGCATTTTTCCGGTGCTCCATTTTACCGAATCCAACCGCACTTAAGCACTTAAAGAAATGACATAAATATTAACAAGATTTTTGCATCTTTATCTAAAAACATATGGTATATCATTTTTTAATTAGTGATAAAACTCAACATATGAATTCGACAGCGGCTGTACAATATATCAGTCAGTTCAGGCTTGTTCCGTCTTATTTACAGCGTGCAGTAAAAAGAAGTCAACGTAATGCAAGATTGTATTAAACTGAGACTAGTTTGGTTGCAATAAACAGACAGACAGACAGACAGAGAGACAACAGACAGATAGACAGACTTCGAAAGTTCGACTTGACGACATCAAATGTGTCAATTTTCTTGAATATGTCAAAAAGTTGAGCATAACTTGCCACAGCTTTTCGATATGTAAGAAATCAATGTCAACTTGCTTGCAACAAAAGTATTTGAGTACCTCTGCAGGCCATGCTGAGGTGGAGCATCGAAATGCATTTTTATTGCACTGCCCTCCTTCGATAGCACACTGTAACTGTAACTGTAACAATTATAACTCTAATAAAATATGCCTCAATTGAGTATTAAAAAGTTTTGCTTTCTCGTTCTTCTCTTGCAGATTAGTTGAACGCTTTCAATAGCTCAGGTAAGTTCGAATTAGTCATTTGAGCTAAGAGGGATTGTACCCGCTTGTGCTATAAGGATGACTAATAAATAAAAACAGACAAATTAATATAAGCAAGAGGGAGGTTACTTCAGCATGTCTCGCTTATATTTATTTACAATATTAATCCTCAATGTTTACACTAAAAAAACACATAATAAACATACATAGGAGAGCAGAGACAAGAGGGAGGTATATACGTTTGTATATACCTGGTAGGTCGATCTGTCTATCAAGCATCAACAATGCGTCCCTTTAAGCGGCTGCCATGGCCACAACCTGAGGCTGACACAGCCCAAGTATTTTCCCTTGTACGTGTCAAGTGTTGTGCCAGAAAGTGTAAGTCCAAACTGTCTCCATGCAGATGGAAAAAAAGAACGGGCCAAATAAAAGCTCTGCAGAGAAGAGAAGAGAAGAGCGCACACATTCGCAGCCACAAGAGAAGACAAAGCGAAAATGTCACGTTATCCTTTCGAAAGGACATACCCGACTCTCAATGTCTTTTCAATTGCATTTAAAAAGCAGCAATTAAGCCGCCATTTCTATAAAAAGCAAGAAAGAAAGGCCACACTCGACAAACCGAAGGTCTTATATATACCCTTGCAGTTTATATAAAAGGATACAGTCATCTAAACCGTATGCAACTTGAACAGTATCATATGAATAAAGCACGGAAAACAGTTACTCGCAACTATACAGATGGCATATGGACACACATATATCTTCATAACTTCTTTCTTGCATAGCTGAAGCCTTGTTCGGTCTCAAATGAATATACCCTCTGCATGGATATAATTAAGCTTCAAATAAGAAAGAAAACAATTACGACATTTAATCAGGGAGTGCAGGGAGGTGCGGAGAAGGAGTTGCAGTCTGACAGTGGGACCGGCTGGTTGGCTGGTAAAGCCAAACGGCATTGAGGCCATGACAACAATTACGAGATCCATTTAACTTTGGCAGGATGCAAGGAATGTGAATGCGACACATGTCGCAAAACGCAGCGGGAGACGGCGAACACGACGATGAAAGGGCGATAACGTAAGGCGTCGCGCAAGGCAGCGTCGCGTAGTAGCGCAACGTCAACAAAACTCGCGACATGTCAAGTAAAACCCACTCACACACACACACACACACACACACACATACAAGTTCAACGACACCTACACATACACTTGAACAGAGTCATCGTGTCCTGTGGTAAAATACGAAATTATAATAAATAAGTAAAGAAAACTATATGCAAGGTGCTCATAACTAATCCATACCCTATAGCCGAATTTAAATATTGTACGTTGAAAAATAGATTATATTTTATGTATTTTATCTTCTATACAAGAATATTTAAAGTATATTTAAGAAATTACGGGGGTTATGTGCATTATGATTAATATTTGATATAATCTATAATGATTAATATTTGATATAATCTATACTAATCCTGTTTTTATTTGTACTAGTTGAATATACCCCTTTGCAGACGTTTGTAATGCGTTTGGCATATAAATAGTAAGGCGCAAAGCTTGAATGTCGCCTGCCAAAAGTGCATATATCTTGGCAACGAATGTAAGTGAAGAACTGCTAGCAAGGCGTGTTATAAGCGCAGAACGTTTTCGCACTTATTTTGCGCCATCTGTAGTAACAGTAGAAGCACCATGTAGCATTCAGATGAACATATGTATGCACTACTACAAAATGTTATAGAAAAACAAATAGCGAAAACTAAAGTCGAGTGCGCCCGGCCGTAACATACGCTTCTCCAAATTTAAAGACGTATTACCACACTAATAATTCTCGGCAAAGTCTGAAGAAGAACACGTTATCTTTAAGAGCTTCTGTTATTATTGTCCAAGGGCGTGGCAATATTTTGAAAATCAATTTAACTGCTTGCAACGCATACCAGTCTTGGTAGAAATACAGACAGCCATGACAACTCAGGTTACTTTTGGTGTGCCAAAAGTAGCTTGCTTTCAGCTTATACCCTGTTATGATAATTTTCAATGGACCGCAAGTGAATAAAATTGACGGAGTATCTAACTGTCGAACTATCTTTCTATGCAAATTTCAACTAAATCTTGTTGAAGAAAAAGACCAATTGAATTAATTGTTGTAGGTAGGTAGGGCTAATCAGCTGACAAGGTAGCCGAAATGTTTGTTTAACCTCCAGAGGGCGCAACAGAGGTTGCATTCTGCTAATTTCATAGCTGTCAGTTCGCAATACTGTGTTGCATTCGCAGACAAATATTTTGTATTTCTCATTAGTTTGCTTTCGCAATTGAATAATAGAATCTCTGTCAGTTTAAGTCGTAGCTATTTACATACCCCCAGCCCCGTTCCTGTAATTCTGCTGCTACTGTTGCTGTTTTTGCTGTTGTCAAGGGGGTAGACAACAATCTGACAGGTGCAGCATTGTATGTGGGGAACGCCTGCAACTTTTGCTGCATTGCCTTGGCTGCTGCTACGGCTGCTCTGCTGCATGTTAGACCCTTGAATGCGGCAAATGTGTGAAGCATCCTTGGTCCTGGGGCGCACCGCCTATTGGAGTGTTAATTGTCGTATGCAAATTTTTGCGCATCCACAAAATTTTAACAAACACGATTTTGAAAGATGCAAATTGGGTGCAGCTGCTGCTCCTGCTTCTGCTTCTGCTGTTGTTGGTGTTGGTGTTGTTTCTGCTGCAGCTATCAGCCGATTGGTGCGTACAGGCGCCTGCAACGGACACCCAGTGTCTACATAAGCCTTAAATTACGACATTTCTGCCCCTGCCTACCTCGTACTCCCCCCTCCCTTTAACCTAGCCAAACGTGTAGTATAATTTGAAACTGACAAAAGTGAAAGTTACCCAACGGGTCGACAGTGCAGACATGGAGAAGGAGAGAGAGAGAGGCAGAGAGATACGAGATTCTAGCAAAGTGTCGCTCCAGGAGGGGATAAGCAGTTCGTATTCTGGTCTGGGTAGCGACATGCGTGATTGTGACATTTGATTAGGTTGCCTTTGTCGAAATGTTAATTTGTCTATTGATGGGGCAAGCCGGTACCCTGTCTGTTCCAGTCCTTGGTCAGGTCCCCAAATTGTGGCACATTGTTTTGTGGTAACTGGAAGGCTCTCGAATAATTATATAGAATTTTACAACAGCTTTAAGCCTACGTTGCCTAAACAAGACTTGTCACTGGAAACTGACAGGCAAATTAAATATGAACAAGTAACAAAAGCTACGGTCTAACGCGCCCGAAATTAAGATACTCTTCACGCAATTTTAGAAACACCTTGTAATTCCCAACAGCAAACTCTAAGATCGTGTGCTGACAGAGATATATACGAACAGCAGAACAAGCTTAATAGACAGGAAGACTTAGATAAATCGAATCAGCCAATGATATTGATAAAGACTATATATATTTATACACCTTAAACGGTCTTGAATCTATTTCCTCACTGCACAAACTGATACCTTTTACCGGGTATAGCTGGATCATCTGCTTTATTTACTTTAATTTGAGTGCAAAGCATCATCTACAAATTGAGACAAATTGTGGCTCACGAAAGACAAACGCATAATAGTCATATAATAATCATAATCCGCACAAAGCAAACACGATTCGGCAAACAGCTGTCCGCACTGTCCGTACAGAGATGGGAATCGACTCTCTGCCTACATACAATGTGTGTGTGTGTCTGTGTGTGTGTGAATTCCATAGACCGTGTCTGAGCTTTGTCTGCAGCTAGTAGTACTTCAACTTGGCCACTAATTAAGAAGATAAACTCTGGGCCATCTGTATATGTATTTTTGAGAAGGCGCCCAGTTCAAGGGTTAAGGGACGAACTGGACAGACAAAATTAAATCATGCAGTCGCCCGCAGTGGACTCTGGTTGTGGTTTCTTCCTGATGATGGAGTGAATTGATAAGTTCATTTGAAATACTTGAATCGCACTGTTTTATTCAGCTATGAATTAATCGAATTGATATTTTATGATTTATGTTGCTATTATCTTAACATTAAACCTGATGTAAGAATTACCTGACGAAGTGATTAATTTTGTCTCAATTCTATAAGTTTAAAACAATCTCTCAATTAAAATAAAATGTTTGTGTACCGATAATAAAACCTTATAACCGAAACATAACAGAGCGTTACTCTAAACCCTTTATCTCTATTCAAGGTGCATGTGTGAGATGCATTTTCTTATTCAGAACCAATATCAAATAAACTTCGTTTAAAAATCAGAACGTAGGGTAATTCTCAACTTTCAAGGAATATCTGAATAGCTAGACATGGCTAAATCGACTTCAAACTGACACTGATCAGGAATATATACTACGTACACTTTGTATTTTCTGTCATTGGGCACAAGCTATAAAAAATGTGATGCAGGAAAAATGAGGCAAACTTTAGGAAAAACGTATAAATTTTATGACTGTAAAGGTGGAGGAGCGAGTGAAAAAGTGAAAAAGGAGGCAAGCATTTTCACACAAACACTGCGCCGAAATTTGTGACTAAATTATTCATTGAGCGCGCAATTGAGCTTGAAATTTCAGTATCGTATTTGGAGTTCTATGGGTGTGTCGAATGTATGTGTGTGTGTGTGTGTGTGAATGCAAGTATGATTGTCTGGTGCTGCTGCTGCTGCTGTGTGGGTACGAAGGATTGCTCACTGTTTGACTTTTTCATCTGTGGGACAACAAAAAGGCTAAAAATAAAAGAGATGAAAAAGAAAATCATAAAAGTGCAGGCGGAGGCTAAACGGTAACTCTAGTCGTGCATAGCAATCAAGAATTTATGATTCCTCTGGATGTGCGCACTCGGTCACCAGCCCCATTTGCCGCGCAGGCAGATAATAAAAGAAATTGTTGTGGTGCTTAAAATGAAATAATGCTTAACGCTAGTCTTTCCCCAGTTTTGAATGGCATTTAAACGGCAACAATTTCACTTAGTTAATCACAAATGGATTGAAATTATTTAGCAAATTGCAAATTATTATTGGCAGTCTACTCAAAGCTACATTATACACGTATTCTTTAGGTGTACAAATCAAGATAATAAAAACTCACATAACCATCTCATTGTGGGTTTAATTAAGCACAAAAAAACAAAATATGTTTGTTTAAGCCTGTGATTAACACTGTTTATTAGAGATTTATTAATAATTTAAGTCATTAATTTTAATTGATTTGTTCAACTTGTTAGTTATCGTTTTTTATACGATATTTGGAACTTACTCAACACTTATCTTTAGATTTAATGAATAAGTTATCGAAAGTGGCGGTAAGCCGATAGATATGAACAAGGTAATCGAAGCTAGGACGCCAAAGCGCAACGTCGTTGTCAAGAGAACTTTAAAATATAAATGAAATTGATTCATTGAATTATTATAAACAAACACTTAACAATTGCAAATAAATGTGAAAAAGAACGGAACCAAAACTTGTAGGCAAGGCGTAGAACGTAATGTATTTCTTGTTTCCGCATTTTAAAGGCATCGCAACTGATACGATTTAGGGAGCAATTGTTGTTGTTGGCCTGACCACAGTCATCAGATCAATTTGCTGCTGGCTGACAGATTGAGAGAAGAAGATTTCGTATCCCTTCATCCGCGCGTTCTCACATCCTCGTCGCATCGCTCATAACTAAGGCCCACCTTATTCCAATACCCGACATGGCTGGCAAAAGCGTAAAACTCATTTATCAAATGGCCAGGCCAGCACACCGACCTAAACCTGCGGTACTTTCAGTACTTTCTAGAAAAAGTGCAACAATTTTTGTCGAGGGCAGTCAGAGGAAAAAAAGGCGCCAAGAACAAAGCAAACGCCTTCGACCAGCTTCGACCTCCTTCCCCCTGTCACCCGTGGCCACCTACCTCATGTCGGCCAGGACTCACTCATAAATCATAAAATTTCATGGCCCAGCAGCAGCAGCAGCAAAAGCGGCGCCATCATCATCTTTATAATCTGGCAAGACGAAGCAGAGTCTGTGTCCCCTCCCTCCCCACCCCCCTGAACCCTTTTTCCCGTTGAGTTGAATCGGTTGAATATCACTTTATGTGGGTTTGACTATGATGTTGCAATTTGTATCTGTTAAAGTGTGAAATTGCGTTAGAGACTCGAATTGTTTTTCGGTCTTCAGCTTCGGTTTTTTTATGCCTTACGCTACGACAGCTCCCTAACCCCCGGAACAGTCGCAAGTATGTATGTTATCGTGGCTTACAGATGTAGCTAAAGAAGCTCAATCCCTCTAAGCCAGTAATGATAGAATGGGGCAACTAGAATCTTACTTTGCATATTGGCAATACGAATGTTAGTCGTGTACCATATAATGTTGAAAAACAAAGAGGAAATTAACCAAAACTAACTGAAACTGAAACTACTTTCTCAAAGTTGAATTCCAAAAGAATATTAAAGTAAAGTAGAAAGTGTACCCCATTCATTGCTAAGACCAGGACTAGGTTGATTTCTTAATTTAAGTGAACAAAGACCAATAAAATAAGTCGAAAAATAAAAAGTTTACTAATTTGAAATTACTTATATGCAATGTAAGCTCACATGAGATGTTAATAGTTTAATAGAAATACACAAAGTTGTAATCGCATTAAAAAAATACCACTTATATTTTTGGCTGTTTTATAGCAGTGATGCAAAAAGCTTAAACTTTGTTTTCGTCATAAAGATATGAATATACGAATTATATATGTATATATGTATATTTGTAATAGTACTAGGTATCTTACAGCACAGTGCGACTGCACATCATGAATTTAAACAAAATAAACGCACAAATATATCAATTAATGTGGACACCTAAGCCCGGACTCAATCCCCACTGCCCCTCGCTGCACCGAGGACACCATTTCAACTGAAATCACCTGAGCAAACAGGAATCTGTACAAACATATGGGCACCACGCTGCTGCGCCCTATACTATTCTGTTTGTGCTGTGCCAGTCGCGGCTAATTGATATAAACGACCGTCTTCTACAGTCCGTGGCACTAGTAGGAGAAACGGGAATAAGATTTATTAGAATTTATGCGCAGTCAGCATAAAAGTTGCGTATCTATTTTATTTTTATACCCTTCGACCTTTGCTAATGCTCATTACGGGTATATTTACTCTCAACAAAGATATGCAACAGTTAAACTCTAACAAATAATTTAAATTCTTGCTCAATATTAATACACAAATAATTTAAATTCTTGCTCAATATTAATAGTCAAGTCGATTAAATTTATAAAATAAATAAAGGCCTAATTTAAAATGTTATTATTGGACAGTAAAACCTTTTTTCCTGTTTGTTTTATTTTAGAGAATAGTGAAAACTATAATACTCTACAATTTATATTTGCAATTGTTCGACTTCTTTTCGACACATTGGATATGAATGCCATGTTTCACAAGGCCAACTCTGCCTCACAGCAAGACATATTCGTTTGCATCTCTTTGACTTTTTAACGCGGTCTCTGAAATGAAATTAGTATAGCCAATACATGTGAATGTCTCGCCTGGCCGATAATTATTCACAAATTCCGAGTGCGTTAGTTAGGTGTAGTGGGCTATTGGGCGTGTCGCTCGCACAACTGGCACCTGAGTCAGATGGAACCAACAACGTCGTTGCAGGCAGCAGTATCCATCGCTGGCGTTGTCTGGCAAAGTGCCTGCCTAGATTTCCACATAATTAAACTACAGCGGCCCTACCACTTGCCGTGGCACACGTTGCGCCACCTTCTTGGCTCCCCCACCTGACTTTTGGAATCCTGGCCTTCTTCGTCAGGGGTTTGGTTACGTGTGCCACGCACGACGCCATCACCAGTTCCAGTTCGCGTCGGTTGCACCCGGTAACGGGCATCAGGAAATAGGGTCGCGGGAAGCGGGCAGCGGGTATCGAGCGAAGCGCAACGGGGACCAACAACTTTGACGTTAAACTTTTAATGCACGTGCATCGTGAGTGGGACGGAGGAATGAGAAGAGGGATAGAGGGAAGGGGAAAACCGTCGGATTGTGGTAGCCTTCGCTGCCGTACCATAGCTATACTTGCCTGCAGCATTGAGAGGCGACAAAAGGGTCAATCACATTTTAAGTTCAAAAGAAGCATTTGGTTCATGTAAACACAAATTCTTTTTAGGGTTATTCTAGATAAAGTTGTCTCTTTTATTATTTAAGTTTGGGTAAATTAGACACATGAGTAAATTAGAAACAAACACTAATAATACATATTTATCAATAGAATAAACTAGAATGTAACACTTTTTAAATACTTTTTGTGTAAACACAATATCTTTCACATTAACCTAAAGTCCAAGCTTTAATTGGAGTCTAAATTCAATTTCGTTTGATTAAACTATCTGGATATATTATATATGTCATAAGGAAAGTAATTCTAAGAACGATTTGCCGTTGTTTATTATTCCTCTGCAAGTTTTGAAATTTGTTTTTGATCAGGCATATAATATTGAAAAGTTTTATAATATTAATATCTTTGATATACAATCATTATGTTTTATAGGAGCTTAAGTGAAATATAGTAAGTTTATTGCGAAAATAAAGTATGAAACTATGAAAAACAATCCGATATCCTCTGTGGTTCCATTGTAGGCAGAAAAACAGATAACACTTCCTTTACTCATATATTAACGCTGCTTTAATCGCATTTGACATTTTTGTCGGGCTCTAATATTACGGTGTTTGTTGCATGTTTGCTATTGGAGGTCCTGGTAGTATAAGCTGGAAATGTTGTTGTTACTGCGTCAGCCTCGTTTGCAAGAAAATTTACTGGAATTATTTCGAGCAGTTCTAAATTTCGAAATAACGATCCGCATTTGACGGGCATACAAATTGCATTGCCTGCTCTCCCTGGCCTCTTGTACATATATTCCCCCAAAACTCGGACTCTTAGTTCCTCACTTGGCTTTTTGTCGAACCCATATGAATGTGCACACACTTGTGCATATATGCAAGTGAGAGTGTGTGTGTGCGATGTCCTTTAGATTTCTTGGCCTGGCTTAGTTTGCCTTATTACACAGACTACTGCAGGGAAGCTAAGTTTTGGGTCCGCATTTATTGTTAGATTTTGAACAAGTTGTAGATACGAGTACACAATTAAAAAGCTTAAACATGTCACTTACCATTAGCTGTTGACATTCCCGTACGCCAACAACATTAAAGCAATTTGTGTAATTTGCTAACATTTCAGACATTTCTTGCAATAATGTTAATTGAAACTTCGAAAGTTAAAAACCTTAGGCACATAAATATAGAAAGAAGAGTATCCTTACATTCTGAAAGTGTATGTAATTCCACAAAGTATATATACATCTCTTGATTAGGGTAACACGAGTCATTTTAGCCATACATATCTCTCTGAATAGGTCTACTGGACTGTCGCCAGATTTATTCGACTTATTTTAACTAAAGTTCATTAATTGATGAAGTGAGCTTCGACTGGTTTGATCTAAGGAAACCCTTTTTAATATTTGTATCAAGCATTAGTTTAAATTTAATAGTTTGATAAGTTATTAGCAAATTGAAATATGAATTCACAGTGATTGTAAAAATATGCACCCAGTGCTAAAGAGGTTTTTTATGAGCTGTTGTTCGGTGGCTATAAAACGTCTTTTATGATAAGACGGAGTAATAATACCTTGCAAATTATTCAATTTATTTTCACTTTCTCAAAACTGCAATAAAAATAATGGTCAATTTCAGTTTAATTTTATGTTTTTACAATTTCAATGTGATGGTGAACACTTTCCATCATCGTTCAAATGAAATGTTATCTCAGCAATTCGTTTTGCAGAGTATTTATTGGCTACTGTAAGCCAGACAGTTCGCCAGTTCAAACAGTTAATTGGTTTTTTTTTTTGTGTCGAGCTTGAAATCAAGAAATATTAAAAACTTATCGATTAAACACTGCCTCTGCCTAACTACTTTTCCATTCCTCATCCTTATGCCATTCCCCCGAAGCTCTTGATAAGACTATAAGAAACGCTTTGTTATGCGTTTCCTTCCGCTTACGTGGCTTGACTTAAGGCGCATTTGCAAAATTGAATACGAAGTGCAAGTTCTAGCAAATTGTGAAGCCTTCCGATTAGAAGAGGTGGCAGGGTAGCAGGCGCGTCGATGTAAAAGCCTTACAAAAAGGGCAATTTGAAAACTTTGCCCTCGTAGTTGGTACTAACGTTAAACCGTCCCTTGGCTTTGGATTCCTGCACAGTTGATTGAATAGTCCCGACCAGGAGCGGGGCTCTAAATCAGCCGTAAAAGTGCCAGTCTGCGGCATAAAACGCTCTTCACTCGATATCCTTTTGTCCATATTGTTGCCAAGTTTCGGCAATGCGACAATTTTAAATAGAATGCCTCATTTGTACAAGCTACGTAGACACGCGAATGGCGATCCCTGCCGGAGGAAGAGTATCCGGTTCTGGTTCCTGTTTCACAAACCACAAAGATTAATTTGTTATTGCTGAATGTCGTTCTTGTTGTTGTTGTTGTTGTTGTTGTTGTTGCGAATGTAGTTGTACGTTTTTGCCTTGAAGTTCTATCGGCCTTGGAATTTTTAGCGCAGCACTGAAGGTGCAAAGGAATTTAATTAAATGTTCTTCTCACTGGCATCCCAAAAGTTTGCACTCACTGCAGCACCAGCAGCAGCACCAGGACCTGGAGCTGCTCCCAGGTGGATGGCGGGAGCTGTCACACAATGGGAAATTTTGTTATTGCATAGGGAAACAGCATTTTTAGTTGGCCATTGATAAAGACTATTCTATGCTCAGAAACGCAGCTCAATAGAATCTTCCCCTTCTGCAAGGCCTCTCTCCCCCCTCTATCACTGTTGAATAGGCTCCGGTTTTGGATACCAATTATTGATATAGTAGTAATAAATTAAATGAAACAATTTTGGAAGCCAAAGTAGTAGCAGAGGGATTTTAGTCCTTTAACAGGCAACAAAACTGGGCAGAAATCAAAGCGAAAACATTTAAGAGTTCCTAGACGAGAAGAGCAGGCCAATACATCGCTGGCAATGAGCTAGTACATCAAAATCTGATCAATGGATTGCTATACTTAGTAACAACGGGTGGGGGGCAAAGCTGTATAAGGCAGCCAGGCGGATAGGCAGGCAGACAAGCAGGCAGACATAACAGGACAGCTGGCATACAAAATTATTTACTGCAAGAAAAATCCGATGCAACCTTTTCGCACAGAGGGCAGACCAGGCCTAAAGGCCAACCACCAGAGGCAACGAGAGTGGAGTGGAGCGAGGGCAGGTCCACAGCAAAGGTTGCAGAGCGGGTTTTAAAACGGAGTCCGTAGACAGTCGGCAGTTGGCAGCCCCATGATAAAGTTGCCAATGATGATGATGATGATGATGATGATGATGGCGCAGGGACGATGACTATGCAGGCGACACAATAATGCTGTAATTAATCTTCTGGCGACTGATTTGTTTGCCTTACGAGTTGGATCTTTAGTATAAACTATTGAAAATTGGGAGAAGGGTGTCTAATGTGTTTTTACTTTACTTCAACTCTTGATATACATATAGTAGTATATGCTATATGCCTGATTCGCCTCAATAGCTTATTTCTTTCTATTTACAAAATTTGCCATATACGTTCCTTTAAAGTTTATTTTGAATTTATTTATTATGCGTAAATTATACGAATCATATATTTCTTATGCCAGTAAAACCATATTGATTAGTAATTGTTAAATGATTACATAACAAATTATCGATTTTAATATAACAAACTCAAAGTAATTAATGCCTGCAGTATTATATCAGAAATATATTGTAGGCTTGCTCACAATTAGGTTCTCTTGGCTACGTATGTTATAACAAATATTTGCCACTCGATAGACAGTTATTATGCCATGTGCGTCTCCCCTCGCCGCACGCGATTAAAAATCAGTCAGTCACATTCGCAGTCGCAGTCGCAGTGGCAGTCGCAGAGTCGCTGTTTTAGACACAACCTCAGAGTCGGCATCAAGCGAGCCGCACAATAGGAGTCCGATGCAGCCTCGAAATGGACTTGTTCAACTTTCGATTGGCAGTTCCGTCCAAAACTAAAACTGCAGTAGATGGATGCATGTGTTTGTGAGAGTGGTAGAGAGAGAGGGAGAGGGGGGTGACAGAAGAGAAAGCGTGTGTAGGATGGGGAAGCCAATCGAAATGACGACCGCAAATTACACTTGAGTGGCAAAATTGCGTGGAACCAGAAAATCAGTCAAGTGAAACATTTTCGCATTCGCAACTTCTCTTGCAGCTGCAACTGCGACTCGCTCACTAGCCTCGTCAATCTGTGGATTGATATTTGGAGATGTTTTAGCTCTGCCTCGCAGACTGAAGTCCAGTTATTTGTTATACTTTTATTTCGTCATGATTGACGTCATCATGCAGATGGCAGCTGACTCGGCGCCCGATTAAGTGCCCCCTCATTGAATGTCTTCATTTGAGAAAGTTCTCGGGGAAACTTGTCTAGAATACTATGGTATTCAAATAATCAACTAAGCATAAATAGTCTCCCTCTGAACTTCACAGAGGAATTAGCCAATTACTTTTGACCATGTCGGATATGCCTACCTCAGACTGTTTGCCCTTTGAAGATGACATCAACCTTTCTTCATCGATGTAATTTAGCTAAGGAAAGCAACACAATTGGGCTGGTTATATGCAAACAATATTAAACTGTCAGTTTTAAGTTTAACATACCGAAGATTCCATACCCTTTCTGGACTTTGGGAAAAGCATTTCATTATAATTTGTATTTAATCTATTTATTTTACAGTATTATTGTTTAAATAAGTAAATTGTTTAATTACATACGATCTATTCTGTCTGTCAAAAGTAAACCGATTATTTTAAAAGGGATACACTAGTCTAAACTTGACAGCTATGTATAGGTTATGGTGGCATTTAGATCAACAAAAGATTATAAAGAATACATACACGTAGACAATGTTACAGAGTGTTAGAAATAATTGATATATGCTCTCTCTCTCTCTCTGCAAGTGTATAAGACTGTTGAAAGCGCATTTCTCCAGCCGGGTAGTTTGTTTTCATCAGCCAGACTAATCATCATTAAGTAAATTGCTCATAATTATCGCCAAGCGAAACTCGCTGTTTCCTAGTGGCCCCAGCAATTCGCCTATGCCCCTCGCTTGAGACTAATTTCGGGCGTTGCAACGCGTTGCACATAAAGCAAATTGTGTTGGACATGAGGAGACGGCTATTTCATACCCCTTACCGGCTGCTTCCCTGTTTTAGGTATTTCAGAAAGGTATGAACCTAGTTAATACTCAAAGCTCTAACTTCTAGATATATTTAACAAGGAATGAAAATAGAAACTTTAATCAATAAAACATGCTATTTAAACTATAGAATATTTTAAAACTATTAAATATTTAATAAACATATTATTCATGCAATTATGAATTTTAATTCAGTGCTCTACAATTTAAACTACAATATAATTCAAAGATTCCATAATATTCATTCTTGTCGTGAAATACGTTTAAAAGAAATAAAACTTTTTCTAGCCGAAAAACTGCCAATTAGTTGGCCTTGAACCAACAAATAGCCAACTGTTCTAATCAGCCGAGTGCAGTCAGTGTTTGCCAATGCTAACAACAACAATCACAACAACACTAGCCACAACTAACATATAGTATAAGTAATGTATTTTTGGAGGATTTCCAGACTTAATATGGGTTCGTTCTCTCTGTCTGTTTTTCTTTCTTGCAACAAATTGAACATTTTGATTAGGATTTTTTCAAGACAGACAGAACACACACACACACACAGATTTGAGAACACGAACAAAGGCAACTCAAGTGCAGACGAGGCGACGCCAAAAAATCCCATCCGATAGAGTATTCCAATAGAGTTCGGTTCTCTGCTTGCCGGCTTGGCCCGACCCGGGAACATTCAATTGCAATGCCCAAGAGAGTGATTCAATTGAATTTGTTTGTTTTAGTATACGGTTCATTTATTTGCAAAAACGAATGAATAACAGACCACACACGCACACACACACACAGTCGCTGCTCATGTGTGTGCGTGTGTGTGCACATATAATTTGAACTTCGTGGAACTTCCGGTCAAACGACAAGCACCCGGCAAGCTACCTCCCACTCGTTACCCCCAACAGGTCAACATATGAATGTGTTTGCGACTGTGTGTGATTCTATATACGTATATGTGTGTGTGTGAGTGTGTGTGGAGTATCTGCAAGAGGCAGCAAAACGAGGCATATAAATGTGGCATTGTTCAAGTACTCGAGTCAAGTATATACGGTAAAAGTTGCGCTTGGGCCTTGTGTAAGTTTCTGTGCCCTCGGGGGAGCGCTTAAGATTTCATTGTGTGAATTTACTGCGGTTACTGCGTTCTAAAAATTCACTCGCTACTCCTTCTGTTATAGTCGTTGTCGTTGTTTCTCCTGCTGCTGCTGCTGCTTCTGCTGCTGCTTCTGCTGGTGCTGCTGTTGGTGCTCATAAAGCTGCATATAAATGCAATGGAAAATTCAAAGCGCGAACTGTTCAAACATTAACAGAAAACGAGCAGTCTGGGATCGACCGATTCCCCGATTTGGAACGGGCTTCATAGTCACCCTCATGTGCTCGACCAGAATTTTCTTTAGTTCACCTGTCTTGTCTCGACCCTGTCTGTTTCTTTACTTCAGCTCTTCTTTAACGACCACCATCCTTCCCTGGCCATCCAGGCAACAGTTGGGGTAATGTTTGTAAGTTTCTAGACAATCCCAACATGTTACTCGTCGTCTTTGTCGACTTGGCTCCGTTATCTTCCGGTTGCGACTGACACCTTCAACATTATCACACTTTCTGGCAGCATCCTTCCCTTGCTTATTTTTGTGAAATCCGCGATTAGGTTTAACTTGTAATTCGCAATGAGAAAATGAAAGAAAACCCTTAAGTTCAGTCTTGAATCTGTCTGCATTACACATTATATCTTTTTTAAACTTAGTAACTACAAATTAAGTACAAAAGAAAAATTTAATTTAGTGAAGTTTATTCCTTATAATTATTACAAGTTAACTCAATACCATCTTTAGGTTTTCGATATTCAACTATGCTCTATATATGTACATACATGTAGCCAGGCCCGTAGCTAGACGTATGCAGGGTGTGAGGTGCACAAGGGCCTCCGTCTGCAAGGGGCCCTCTGCTACCAATATAAAATGGAACAAGGCAATTCTGCCACGCCTATTACGTAGTGGGTATTATTATACCCATTGCGAAGCTTAATGGAGTAAGAATGATTGAAATGATTGGAAATACTATCAATCGATAAAAAGAGGGTCCCAAATCTTTAATGATTTGATAACAATATATAATCGTTAGACATATAATATATATTAGTATTATTACTTCTTTTTGTTAAATGTTTCATGAACTAAAAACATAATGTATAAAAAAAAAATACCAAAGAAATTACACGAGTGGCCCCCAAGAAATTCTGCAAAAGGGCCCCCGAGAACTTCGGTACAGTCCTGTATGCAACATAAGAATTGCTAATGACAGAGAATACAAGCACACACACATTCCTCTATTTATGTACATACGTATACCCATTTAAGTATGTTTGTATGTATGTATGTATATGCAAAGTATCAATCGGATTAATGTCGAACAGCAAGTACACATGGAATGATTTCAATAAGACTAAGTTATACGTCAGCTTAAAGCCAATTGTCATTGGATTAACTCGTTAGAGAGGACAAGGAGGATGCGGGTTGACTAGCATATGTTTTATGACTTGAGGGTGGTTAAAAGATTGATGTTGCTATTGTTGTTCTTCCTCAGTTGATGCTTATAATAATGATCTGATTAAAGGCAGCAGCCGTGAGCCAAGAGGCGCAGCCTTGGGCAAACTTCGTGGAGAGATTTAGCGTCTGCAAGTACATAGATACAGATGCATTTGCTCAAACGCATTCACACCTATTTTCAAGTGCAGCGTATGAACCCAAGGCGCTATGATACTTATGTAGATACATAGACATACATATATATGTATGTAGCCATGTGCACACCAATGTGCATGCTGATGAGAATGAATCATGTTGAATAAAAATCTTGTATCGACAAAGGACTGAGTAAATTACAGACACTGACTAAATCAATCGACAGTGCTAAGCTTGCATCATTTGCTATTTTTCTGAATTATTCACTTGGCCCTAGTAAGATTGAAATGCTTGAAAAACTAGCAAAGATCTCACACAAGACTTCTTATCGGTATAAGCGAATTAAATGCAGACATAAATACATAAGTGGAATAAAAACAATGGTAAAGGTTTTGCTGTTAGCTTGTGATCGGAGCAAAAATTAACAATTTATAAAACTAAAAAATTTTAAAACTATGCTATCCACGCAATTCAATAATTGTCCCTTTTCCCATTGTCCTCGCTGTCCTGAACATCCTAGGATGCGCAGAGATCCAACTCCTGCTGCCGTTGATCTTCATGGGCATCAAAGGAGTTTTCCGTGTCGTGCTCCTTGTTAGCTTTACTCCTTCCTGACGTCATCTTGCGGAACTTGAGCCACAAGGCGCGAGTTGTGTAAATAACCACAGCCGCCGCAACGATGTAGGCATTGGCTTGTATTGCACTAGCTCCTGCTGTTGTTGCTGCTGGTGGAGCATCGTCTCTCTCAACTCCTGCTTCGTTTTGAATCATTGTCAGTTACTTAAAAGAAAAGATTGTTTGAGAAAGGTTTCTTTTGGTTATGTACTACTAAAAACTAATATACAAAATGTGGAAATACACAGAAAAGTATCCAAGAATCAAATGATAATTTAACTCACGTATTAAATTGTTTTATGGTATTCAAAAAAAAAAATATTTTGAAAATTTCTTTGTGTTCGTTCTAGTTCAAAACTAGGAATGAAGAAATTTACAAAAAACGTGCTGGCATCAAAATTTACGACATCCGCCTACTAAGGCATATTCCTTTTTTCTAAATAAATAAGGAATTTGTGTATTTAATATCTTTCTTATTTATATGTGTGTTGTTGAGTGTAGACATTTAAAGATATTTCAAATAAAAAGAAAATAAGACAGCTAATAAAGTATTATCTACACACATATATTTTAATCATGCGACCCACAATAGGTAAACTCCAACTCGATCTATCCCAACGTCAGCACTATGTATCTGCCTATAGCTAAATTGTTGTTTTGCAACATGCAACCACAAAGCCAAACAACAACTTTGGCAGGAAACTTGGCTGCGGCGTAAACGAGAGCGTAAGAGTCATGACGAATTACTCTCGTCCCCCCCCAGCAACTATCGCACCACGCTGACGACCACTGCCCAGTCACGTTCGGGCGCATTGTTGGCAGAAAGCATCACTGGAGGCGGAGGCAGGCCTCACCTAACTGCACATAAGATAACAGCAACAACAACTGCCAAGCTGACGTCATAATTATTGATTGTGCCGCTTTTAATTGTGTCGAAAGCGCGTTTGTGTGTACTGGAGAGCAAAGGCAGAAATTATATGTATGTATATCAAAATGTGCCATGTAACACGGCGATATTGAGTCAAAATGTGGAATGAACAAGTAAACAATTGGAAAACACAAGACCGGACAAGAGATTCTGCGCATAAACTATCATATACCCAACAACAAAGCTTCTCCGCAAGTGATCGAATCAAGTTTTGTGTCTGTAAACTGTTGGAGAGATTGATGTCGATTTAAAATATACGATCTGATAAATAAATTACCCATTACCACACACCGAGCATACCCTTGCACCTATAGAAATGGGTATTAAAATGCATTGCCATAAGAGAAAAGAAAATCGTTTCTTCGTTGAGCTTTTACTTATTTAAAGCGTTCGACGTAGACATGTTTGTGGCATGTTATGAAATAGTTGCCAGCATAATAACACCGGTATTAACAGCAACAACAACCACAACAACAATAATAATAATAACAGCAACAATTACAAAAACAACAGCTGCAAAAACAAAATTTAATTGAAATTACAAGAAACCACAAGAAATGTGGATAAAGCAGCGGTGATTGTGCAATTCTTCGCAGTAATTAAATAATGCGAAAGACTGAAAGTTGTAAACAAAAGCTATACGATAGTAGTAAATGTCCCAAGAAGCTATACCATGAAACATATCAATATTATTATCACCTATTTTAGCAAGTATCATGCAATTGATAGACAATAAGTATTGCAAGTAACTAACGATATCACTACGAAGGTTTGTGGAATTGAAGCTATATAAGTACATTAATATATATACATATATATATTGTTAATTAAATATATTTTAATATATCGTATTATATTTTATAATGCTGTCTTTTGTTATTAAGTGTGACCTTATTTGTACACTATCGTAAGTTTATTTAGTTATCGAAAACCCTATCGATAGAATAGTGTTAAATACCGCTAAACGAGCGGGAGAGCGTCGGTATCGTTTAAGAGAGCCAAGGGAACGCATTGTAAAATGGAAAATAGCGTAATAATAAAACATTAAATTATTAATTAAACAATATAGTACACACACACAAATCATATATATATATATGTATATAATATAATAATATATATATGTATATAATATAATATAATAATATTAAATAAATAAATAATATTTTCTTTAATAAAATAAATAACGACCAGCGTTAAGTGCCTGAAGCGTCAGCAGTTTTCGCATGGCTAATCATGTTTGATGTTATTAAAATACACGCACGCAAGCTACAGTTGAGTGTACTCGACTGTGATATACCCGCTGCCCATCTGAACAAAACGATTTCATAAATATATAACTTTTATATTAAGCGTAGATAGTGTTGTACCGCCTTGACTGAAATCAGTTCAACCATTAATCCATTCCCAACTTAAATATCTGAAAACTTTTGGACGGTGTTAATTTGTGTAGTCACTGAAAATTAACGGTTTACCATTAAAATCACGATTTGTAATTCAGTTTTCTAAAATTAACTTGACCTGAATCCAATAGTAAGATACATAGTCTCTAAATTTTGTAGTCCTAGGCCTTAAGGTCTCAGGGATCTAGATTTTCAAACGGCCTGGGGAAAGAATATATCGAATAACTACACTTTTTATCGCCGAAGACGGTTAAATACATTTTTAGTTGGCACAAAGTTACAATAGCTTTCAACGCTAGTAGTAGCGGGTATACAAACTATAATAAACACGAAAACTATGGGGAGACAGGTGGAGGTGCAGGTGCTTCAACCTACATATGTACATACAGTATGTCAGGTAACTTTTTCATCACACTGTTTCATACTTCCTTTGCCCCTTTCTTTCCTCATGTCGATTCCCGTTGGCTGCCATTTCGTGGCGTTTTTTGCCACACTCTCGTCCCATTATGACGCTTCGTGTGTTCGCAGAGTTCGCCTTTGATTGATTGATGGTGCTTCGGACTCAGCCAAGCTGAGCTGAGCTAAACTGTGCTGCAAGCAGAAATTGATGAGATGTCAACCGGTTGCCATATGTGTTACAAATCAATGACAGTGGATTGGAAAAAACGATTTGATTTAAAATTTTCAATTTACATGTTTCCTGCAATTAAATTTCCAACAGAGCATTTTAGATTATGCACTTTTTAATTACCATGGGAGAACCCGAGATAATCTTAAACATGGATGCACGCAGTGCACAAAGAGGTAGGATCATAGCAAAGAAACAAGGTAACTTAAAGTATTCACCAACTAGTTAAACTATTCCCGATTCATATAAAGATTTCTTGTCGGTAATTAAGCATTTCCAAGTTATATCATGCATACAGAAATGGAAAAAACAATGGCAAAGGTTTTGCTTTTAGCTTATTATCATGAAAAAAGTAATAATTTATATAACTATGCTAGCCATATGTCAATCATTGTCTGTTTCCTCATTGGCCTCGCTGTCCTGAACATCCTAGGATGCGCAGAGATCCAACTCCTGCTGCCGTTGATCTTCATGGGCCTCAAAGGAGTTTTCCGTGTCGTGCTTCTTGTTAGCCTTACTCCTTCCCGACGTCATCTTGCGGAGCTTGAGCCATAGTGCGCGAGTTGTGTAAATAACCACAGCCGCCGCAACGATGTAGGCATTGGCTTGTATTGCACTAGCTCCTGCTGTTGTTGCTGCTGGTGGAGCATCGTCTCTCTCAAGTCCTGCTTCGTTTTGAATCATTGTCAGTTATAAATAAAAAGAAAAGATTTTTTGAGAGAGGTATCTTTTTGGTTATCTCCTACTGAAAACTGAAAAAAAAATTTAAAAATTTAATTGTGTTGGTTCTAGTTCTAAACTGCGAATGAAGAAATTTACAAAACGTGCTGCTGGCAACCAAATTTACCACAGCCTACTAAGGTATATTCATTTTTTTAAATAACAAAAAAACAGTATCGCCAGATCCTAGTCACCGTCTTCGAATTTAAATCAATTCCCAACAACAAAGTCATAAATGTACATGTGCAAGACTAAAGAATCAACTTTATTTGATTTTAATAGCGTTTCAATTTATCTTCCGATCGATAAATCAACTCAAAATTTCCACAGACACTAATTATTGTGTTATCAAAATTTTGCCACTTCCCTTTCCGCCTATGAAATCAGTTCAAACATCTGGAAAGCTACATTTAATCTGTAATATAATACTCAACAACACACATCATAGTTTATGAAATTATTGATTTGTACAATTGAATCCTGATGACTATAATCCGATGATAAAAGTTGTTAGTTATTTAAAAAAAGGAATAGTAGGCTGTCTTAAATTTTGATGCCAGCACGTTTTGTAAATTTCTTCATTCCCATTTGTGAACTGGAACGAACACAAACAAATTTTCAAAATATTTTCTGAATACCATAATCCATTTAAATACGTAAGTAAATAATAATTTGATCTATCGATAATTTTCTGTGTATTGCCGCATTTTGTAGATCAGTTTTTAGTAATTGAAGATAACGAAAAGATTCTTGTCTTAAACAATCTTTTCTTTTAAGTAACTGACAATGATTCAAAACGAAGCAGGAGTTGAGAGAGACGATGCTCCACCAGCAACAACAAAAGGAGGAGCTAGTGCAATACAAGCCAATGCCTACATCGTTGCGGCGGCTGTGGTTATTTACACAACTCGCGCCTTGTGGCTCAAGCTCCGCAAGATGACGTCGGGAAGGAGTAAGGCTAACAAGAAGCACGACACGGAAAACTCCTTTGATGCCCATGAAGATCAACGGCAGCAGGAGTTGGATCTCTGCGCATCCTAGGATGTTCAGGACAGCGAGGACAATGAGGAAAGGGACAATGATTAAATTAAGTGGATAGCATACATAGTTCTTAAATTCTGTAATTAAATGTTTATAAATTTGGCTTCGATCGCAAGCTTACAGCAAAACCTTGTTTTTATTCTGCTTGTGTTTACAAGCAATGTTTGACTTATAAATTTGTTTCCTGAAACAAGTTTTATAGTTGTCAAATATGAAGGAACGAAAAATTGCGAAACGACAACTTACAAGCAAAGAAAAACCTTACTTTCGCAGACTTAGTTTAACGATTAGGATGAAAAGTTTTCCAAAAACTTCTGTAAAAAGAATTGGAATCTTAACGGTATTTTAATACTTGCCACATAGTCAAGGAATATGCAGTCAAAAGTAGGAATTAGACTAAAATGGGAATAGAAAATTGCATCTTTAAAAACAATACGAAAAATTACTATTTCTTAAATTATGTTTTATTTTATTTAAGTGTAACCTTAGGCGCTACACTACAGTAAGTCATTTAAGTGAACGATAACCCTGTCGACATACCCATCGATAAAAGTGTGTTGGATAACGCAGAAAAGGATAACGTCACTATAGTTTGAGCAAGCCAACGCACCCACCAACTTGACTTATCGGTAGAAGCGAATTACATGCATACATAATTACATGAGTGGAATAAAAACAACGGTAAAGGTTTTGCTGTTGGCTTGTGATCGGAGCAAAAATCAACAATTTATAAAACTAAAAAATTTTAAAACTATGCTATCCACGCAATTCAATAATTGTCCCTTTCCCCATTGTCCTCGCTGTCCTGAACATCCTAGGATGCGCAGAGATTCAACTCCTGCTGCCGTTGATCTTCATGGGCATCAAAGGAGTTTTCCGTGTCATGCTCCTTGTTAGCCTTACTCCTTCCCGACGTCATCTTGCGGAGCTTGAGCCACAAGGCGCGAGTTGTGTAAATAACCACAGCCGCCGCAGCGAGGTAAGCATTGGCTTGTATTGAACTAGCTCCCGCTGTTGTTGCGGGTGTTGGAGCATCGTCTCTCTGAACTTGTCCTTCGTCGTTTTGAATCATTGTTCGTTACTAAAGAGGAAAGATTGTAAAAGAAAGATAATTCGTTTAACTCCTACTCATAAAGGATCTGAACTGAAGGAAATCCTTGTGGTCAATTACGTATTTCGAGACTAGTGTACAAAAATCGAAAAGTTATGCTAGTAAAAATATTAAAACTCACGTATTTTAATATAATAAGTGGATATAAAATCTTTAAAAATTTGTTTGTGTTTGTTTTAGTGATGAACAAAGATTGAAGAAGTTTGTTAAATGTAAATCCGTTAGTATATAAATTTATGACAGCCGCCTACTAAGGCAAAAATATATTTCCTGCTTCAAACACTCAGAATTGTGTCAGCGTTCGAAATTGTTGTTTGTAAAGCGCCTTCAATAGAATTTCAGATTAGGAAACAGAGCTGTGAAACAAATACAATTTTTTTTTAATTTACAGAGGATAAGAAAAAAAAGGCCATGGATTTGTACTAAACGAGAGCAACAGTTGAGCGGAACGCGATAGTGGAATAACCTTCGACCTACATATGTTCCGGAGAAGGTTAATGTGTTTAATTCATACACATATTCATATGAACACAGTTTCAAATTATTCTGGACAGATGGCGAGCGCATAGCGCAGGCGTACAGCGCATAGCTGACACAAATACTTAGAGTTATGCTCATACTCTCTTGAATATCTTCTGTGTTTATGGTCATGGCTTATGGGCATTGAAACTTCAAGAAAAAGTAGATATAACAATAAGCTTATTGTATGTTAGTCAGACAGTTATATATTTTATACGACGGTTACAAATCGAGTTTAAAAACTAAATAAGTGTAATTTGCGGGGGGGTGGCATCCAATATTTGATATAAACTTGATCTCCGCCGAGTAACATATATAGCGATCTTCTTTTATTTGGTGTTAGCGTTTATAATAGCTGAGATCTGTGAATTCAGTTGGTCAGGGGGACATGGCTGAATTGCCTGTTACATACATTTTGATGATATCCTTTTGACCTTTTTCAATGGTCGAAGGGTATAAAAAATAATACCCCCGCCACGGTAACCACACAGCCAATGTAGCATTTCTGCCCTGGTCGGCTAAATTGCATTATGAAATAAAGAGAACGACTATAATTACACTATCGCTTACTATCGATAGTGGGCCATCACACACATTTTCGATAAATTAAACTACCGTGAGTGCAAGCGGCGGTGGTCATTAAGTGCATAATTTAATTAAACTAGATTGTTCATAATTAAAAAAGACGCATCTACCAGATTAGTCTACATGCTCGACTTTTAATTTAGTTGATTTGATTTCACCTTACTCGACTTCGCTGAACGAACTACAAACCGAAAACGATTAGGCAACAGCAAAAATTTGAAACGACATTAATATACAATACAATTGTTTTTCTTGTACATGCTCCTCAGGTTGATAGTGGAGCGTTGCATTCAGCTTGCGACCCCCCTAAAATCGCAAGCAAGCTAACGTCTTCCGTCTTTCTTGTCTTCCATATGTGTCAAATGTATCGAGTATACTCTTATTGTGTGTGTGTGTTTGTGTGTGCCAACATTTACTTCGGATATACATTGATGGCCTGGGTCTGAACCGGAACCGATGACAGGCCATCGCATTCCAGGTTATCTTTCTCCACAAGATCATCTTCAATCGGCTTTTTGGCTTTCATCTTTCGCAGTTTCAGCCATAGGGCGCGAGTTGTGTAGATAACCACAGCCGCCGCAGCGAGGTAGGCATTGGCTTGTATTGCACTAGCTCCCGCTGTTGTTGTTGCAGCGGGTGTTGGATCGTCTCTCTGAACTTGTTCTCCTTCGTTTTGAATCATTGTTCGTTACTTAAGAGAAAAGATTGTAAAAAGAAAGAAATGTCTTTCGTTTATCTCCTGCTCAACACAGACCTAAACTACGAGAAAGATCATTCTCAAAATATACAAAAAGTATCCAAAGATCGAAAGAAATTTTACTATATAGTTTTTGATTAATCGTGATTGGATTTATAAATAAATACTCACGTATATAATTTATAATACGCCAAAAATACAGGATATAATTCTCACTCTGATTTTGGTAAACTTAATTTTAATGTCTGATATATCTGTCTGATATATGATTAATTTAGTTACACTAACAGTTCTTCTGTATTTGAGCTCTAGAATACGAATGAAAAAATTAACGGAGATTCGCATCTCCAAGCCTATAACTCCAAACTACAGGCATGCTAAGTTTGTGTGTGATTCTAAGTACAATGGAATGAATTCAATCAAATTCTATAAAAAAAATATAAGGCTGCTGGGCCTAGAGACGTACTATTTACATTGTATAGTTTCTCGTCTATGTATTGCTGCTTATTTGACTTCGCATAATTCATATTTGATGAAGTTTTTGACTTATGTAGCCAGCTCTTGCATCAGGCAGCAGAAGGGATACAGCAACTATGCGACAACAAATACAATTTGCATTTATATTTCGGAAAGTGTCGCTGCACAGAGAGGTCCTCATGACTCTTATACATATATATATGTGTACATTTGTATCATCACAAACTGCATAGTGTTAATTTCACATGTCGCCCGCATCCGTCAGCTCCATGTCTGGCTGCAACTTTTGCCTTTGCTGACAGTATACGGATTTGCATATGACCACAAAAAGGAACTTCGTGAAAAGGGCACCTGATGGGCGTGGGGCGTAGAACTTGCTGTGCTGGCGGGTTACCTTGATCTTTTTGTAAGAATCTGACGCTTTTCACTTTTCTGCAACTTGCGACGGCTTTTATTGCCAGGAAATAAATAGATTATATTTTATTTGAGAGTTCAATTCATTTTTTAAAGTAAAGTTCATTTAAGTTAATTCTAACTTGTACACCCCTCAGAGGTGGAAAATATATCGCAATTAAATTTACTTTAACAGATTCAGTAAAAACTTCACGGGACTCGTGCAGTTTTTTTTGATAAATATCGTGTAGTTTTAAAGCATTCACAAAGTTCTGGAGCCGTGGTAACCGGTGCGGCCAATGGGCGTGAGATTTTTGGCAATGGCAGAGGCCCATCCACTTTTGCTTTTCCCTCACGGTATTCCTCCTCTCTCTGTTGCTCTCAGTCATTCTGTTTCTCTCCTCAAAATGCTATTGGAAACTTCTGCGTAACAATACATTTTCGAGGCAGCTGCAAAAAGGGCGATGAGAAAAGAGCTCGAGGAACAAAAGCGCCCAAAACAGACAAAAACAAAAGAAAACTTTGCGCTGCCTATAGCCTACTTATCAGCGTTGCGAGGAGGGGGGTACACTGTACTAGCTCGTTTGACGGGTGAAACGGTTGGAGCGGTAACTGCAACAGCCGCCGCATTCAACTCTCGGCATCCGTGGCGACTTCCGGCGTACTAAATTATGCTCAATTCCCTTTTTTCATTGTGTTATACCCTGTATTAAAAAGGATTAGGGAATATACACACTTCAAGGCAAAAATATGAAAAGCAATGTGAGAGAAGCAATTAAGTGAATAAGAAAGGTGTCCTCTATAGGAGATTTCACTGAAAAGATGGTAATTTAAAACGGAACTGCACTTAGACTTGCTTCGATGACCACATCACGAAGTGTTCTTTTCGTTCATAAGTATCCCAATCGCTTTATTGCTGGTGCTTTGTGATCATAATTGTTTTTGTGCTCCGCTGCAAGTGCTGCCTAGAAATAGCAACAACAGAAGCAGCCACAGCAGCTACAATTTTAACAATATGAACAATCGCAAGCTGAGCTGCAAACGGCTGCTGCATTTAATTTATGAACTGCAGTCAAACGAGCGTTTAATATATGGAGTCGCACCTCTGTGTTTGCAACGGCTTCGGCTTGTGTCTAATAACCCAACCCGCAACTCAAAAGGAAACTGATGCCAGAGGCAATGTCAACACAAAAGTGCAATGCATATGCTGGATAATTCTCCCTGGAAATAGTTGAGCCCTTGCAGAGGTATATTTATTTCGGTCAGCAGTTTGCAACGCACCTTAGGAGACATATCCGATATATACATAAAGCAGATTTAGCCCTGTCCGTCTGTCAGCGTGTCCGTCTGTTGCAACGCAAACTAGTCTCTCAGTTTTATAAGGCATCTTGATTAAACTTGGTACACATGCTTCTTATTGCTGCACGCTTTATATAACTCGGAACGATCCGGATCAGACCGATATATCGTATGGCTGACATACAAACTATCGGCCGATTTTTGTCATTTGTCAAGATATTGCGACCAAATTTACAATATCAGACTTTTTACAAATATATAATATGCATATAAAATTTCAACAAAATCGGATCACTATATCATATAGCTGCCATAGGAACAATAGGCCGAAATAAAGATTGTTGTATGAAGTTTTGATTTTAAAACAAACCTAACTTATCAGTGTCAAACAAAGTCAGAAAGAATATTAAATATATACAATACTCAATTCTGCACCATAATTTATCACTAGCATAGGAACAATCGGAAGATATAAGAACCTGCTATGGTATAGTACCTTGGTCAAGTCGAAGTTAGTTTATTTTAATGCAAGGCAACAAATAATCAATTTCAGGAATGGTTTTGAAATGAACAAATAGTTGTGTACTTACTGCTAGGCAGTATTGTTTTTACTAGACCTCAACTGTCACTACGTGACTATGCCACACGTGCCACAGTAGATAGAAATATTGCTCAACTACATCAAGTCACACATCCATTTGTTATTTATGGCGCTTCACAGCTCAACTTAATTCATTCCCGTATTCCGAATTTCTTAATCGCCTCAAAGCACTTTTCCGTGTTGTCATTCGTCCTTCGGCGTGAGCGCACGACTTTTATGCCCTGTCGAAGTCGATGAAAGTGTCGTTTTCGTATTGTCTTCACATCTTTTGCCTTGAAAGCTCCATAAATCTTTTTATGATTTTGCTTTGCAGCAAATGACTTTCTTTGCTTTCGTCGACTGTGACGCACACAAATTGATGTGTGTGAGTGCGCTAATACGCAGTCACACATACACACACACACGCACACGTATATAAATAAATGAATCTTGTTTTATTTAGTTAGTTCGCAAAACATTTTAACAAATTTTGTGGCAGCACGAAACGCCATTTCTATGACTGCCGCCATCACGGACACAGCACGCAATCTGCGTTTGGGATGAGGATAAAGAGCGAGCGTCCAAGTCGGAGCTTCCCTTTAAGCTTGAAAGCTGCCCGCCATGGCGCCGACAGTGAGACACCGACACCGCCCGTGACACCGAGACAGCGACTGCGACTGTGACTACGATGGCGGCAGTAAGCGCCATGACGACGCGCCACAGTTGGTTTGGGTACGGAATAAGACAGGCGCCAACTAAGTTGTAAAATTACCAAATGACTTATAAAAATCGCTGAAACTGTTATCGTGTGGAGAGCTGCTAGAAGCATTCCTCCTAGCTTGGGACAGGGCAGTTCCATCATCAATTCCAGTTCCTCACTGAACCTCACCTTGCCTATACTGGAATGCCTACGTAATGCTGAACACAATTTAAAAGTACTCAGAACTCAGCTCTGAACAGGTCAATGTATCACGCATACGCCGTGTGCCCATTTGTTTTGCCTGCTTCACAATTGAAATCTACCACATCATCAGGATTTCCACGGCACAAATCATGAATGAAAAGCAATGCAAATGTTGAGCACTCACACACACGCACACACATATCCATGAAGTGTTTGCCCCAAATCCAACTCTAGTACTTGGATCAACGTAGCACTTTTCTGCTGTTGGTAATGATGATGATGATACTACAAAGGATGACTGCATTGACAATGATGTGATTGAAATCACTTTTCATTGCATTATGCGGCAGCGCATAGACGTAGCATCAAGTTTTTATGTGGAGTCTGGAACTGCGCTAGACACCGCTTTCGGGTTGGCAATCAAAAAGTCATCAAATATGAATTTCATCCTAGCAGACTCTTCTAAAATGAGTGTAAAGGGTGTACAAACAGGCAAAGAGTGCCAATGTGTATATATTCCTGATCACAGTTCATTACTACGTGTATATAAAGTTTGCAACGCAAAGTAGAATTCATTTCGGACATCTTAAATTCTGTTTAAGTATTCTTGGGTAAAGTAAACAGGAAAATTAAAGCAGGGTACATCTGTCCATCTATCTGACCGTCTGTCAAAATGCTGGTGCCTTAAATTGAAGCCATGTTAATGTCTAATAAAAGGGCAGTTTTATTAGTTATGTACATCATATAATTGCCATATAAACTGTCAGTCAATTGCAGTTACTATATTTCTCAAGATATTGCAATAAAACTTGATGATATTAACATTTTATGTTATACTAATCTGATATATAGAAGTTAGTAAAAGTAAGTAAGTTAACGAAAACATAAATAATAAAATAAGTAGTGGAATACTTAAACAACTAACGATCCTTACTTAAACTGAATAATATGTTAATACATTATACATATATCATTATCATGGAACCATTCAGCAAATGCTTTAAACAGAGGGTGCAAAAATGTAACCTTTCTTTCTTGTTAAACCTTTAAACATTGTTTATTAATTTTGTCTAGCACATAAGTATAAGTATAAAATATTCATCATCAACAGGGAAGACAAACAAGCAATTGTTCGTCTGTTTCTGTGCTAATCGGAAATAGGAAAAGTTAACACTATTATTATTCCAAGGTACCGCAACAAATCTATTTCAATTTCATACTTCTTTCCCTCTTCTTAGTATATTACAGGAGTTTCAAAACAAAAATATATCTTATAAGTTTCATATTAAAACCTGAATTAAAACATTTTTTTCGGCAATAAGAATTGCAAATTCACTAACGTAGACTGCAAGGGTATAAGACATTCGGCATGTCGCAGGTAACCTTCGCTCCTTATTTTATTTTTCTTTGTGCCATTTGTTTCTTTCCAACTTTTGTGTATAGTGCTGTGTTGTGTTCTCTGCCGTTCAACATGGTGCAAAATTAAATTAAAGTTTATGGAAGCGGAACGGCAGCAGCAAAAATCATTTGCCACAAAATCCACTAAAACCCAATTTTGGGCAACAAACAAAACGAAACATGCACAAACAAGGACTTTGCACTAGCAGGAGAGGCTGGAGATGTGTGCAGGGGGGGGGACAGGGGGATCCGCATATGTGTGTGTAAGTGTGTGTAAACTGCAAAGGCCACGGAATTAGAAGCGCCCAGAAAACTTACAGACTGTGTTGGGCACAAGTATAAGACGAGTCTAGTTCGAGCTCATAGAAATCTGACGCGTCAAGTTAAATAAAAAACGAAAGTACGAAGGCGAGAGTTGTGGTAAGGAAGGCAAAAGGAGAGGAAACTATATAACCATAGCCATTGCTCTACAGATGAGTTGAAATTTCTTGCAATCGTATCAAGTCGTCAGCATTGTGTTGTGGAAAGTTCTCATGCCGAAGTTGACGCTAAATATACTATATATAGTAAACTGAAAAATCATGTCGGATGACAGAAAACTCGACAGCTTGTTACTGCCGTCAGTCACCCTTCGACCAGCTGTTGTTTTTCGCCGCTTCTCTGTCTCTCATTTGCCACATCCGCGTTGCCACAGACACAACAAGCAACAAGATACTCTACCGCCGACAACATGCACAAAATTACTAGATAAACTTCCACACTTCAGTAAAACAGATGGACCCGCAGGCCCTAAGGATATCAAACATACAAGTATGTGTGTTACTGGATTGTAGGACACCTCAAGGGTTTGCAGACTGGCGTATGCTTTCTCCTTGAGCTCTTCTGAGTTCCATCTTTATTTATAATCTTATACTTTACCAGAAATTGATGCGCTTTGGAAAAGGTTTCTCCAATCTACTACAAGTCTCTAGTAAACCTCTACACATCATACTAAGAATATGATTATTGTTGGAACAAGATACTCGTATAATCGACCTTTGTTATAGATTAAGATATCGTTACTTAGGTCATCAAATTCTTAATTTATATTGCCCTATAAATACTGTTTAAATTTAAAAGAAAATTTAACAACTACTACCTACAACTACAGCAAGAGTATAATTCCTTTCGCATGCCAATGGTCACTTTTCTCTCATGCCATATAATTATATTAAACTGAAATTGTGATCTCTTTCACTTGCTCTTTCATTTTGTTTTGGTAGATTTTACGATTTTAGACCTCGTTTTGCACAGCAAAAGGTAATCGGATCCATGTGCCTGGGAACTCGAAACGATGCTGCGTATTTTGCAAATAATTAAATGGTTAAAAGCAAAAATTCGCCAAAGTAGAATGAGGCAGTCAATGGGGGGAGGTGGCCATGGCAAGGCATGGCAGGCAGGGAAACAACAAGTAAACTGATTTTCTTTAGTTTTTCTGGTAAAAAACTTAAAAAAAAAAAAGAACAGGCCCGGCCCACCCCACAAAGTATATTTTTTTGCTTTTTCGCTTGATAGATATAAAAGCCAAGAAAGATAAAGTCAGTCGATATGACGGTGACGCGCACACTTGATGCCAACTTGGCTGAAAGTGTTGCCCAGACTGGTAAAAGGCAAAGGTAAAAAGGGCAGCTCAGATAAATTGTTATCACTGGGCATGGAGACGAAATGTTTCTTTTTTTTTAGGCGAGTAAGAAACTTTGCCTGCACCTGGCGATGCAGCAAACAAGCATGCGAACAGAAAGACAAACAAATCGACAGACAGACAAACGACAGACAGACAGACAGACAGACAGGCGGACAGACGGACTGGCGAAAAGACAGGGTGACTACTTTGGTCATTGAGAACTCAACGCCAAATGTCACCGGCATTCATTGGGTAACTGTCGTCTCTTACCCCCACACAGAGAGCGCTTTAAATACAACTTTCCATTGTCAATCTTCCGCCTTATTCAGTTGGTCTGACATTGATGTAGTTAGTTGTGGCTTTTTGACGCCTCTCTCCTGTCTGATCTGTTTTGATATGGAAAGCATAGGTCATGTTGCAGAGCTGAATTGACTTGATATTATAATGATATTTATAGAATGCAAAATTTCAGAATAGATTTTCGTTAAAACTCTTTTTCTTCATCTCTATCTTTGCCGTGTTCCTATTCATCTCTCTCGCTATTTTCCAATTTCTCTTTGCCTTGTTCTCTCTCCTTATTTCCCTTTGGTTTTGCAAGCAATCTCCCTTTTCTTAATTCTTTTCCACGCGCTTAAGGACTCTCTCTCTTCCTCTCTTTTAGTCGCTTTCTCTGTCTTTGCTTTTCATCAGCTCTGAGTTGAACAAGTGGTCTACTTCATTTCATTCATTAAAAGTGCACTCAAAGACAACACGGCAAGCTCGATGAAATGTCGGAACATCTTTTGCTCGACAGGCTAAGTACACACCACAGCCAGTCTCCCAAACACTTGTCAAGATAGACTTTACCAATTTAATGAAACAAGATCACAATAACCAGGTTAATTTCATGAACCTTTAGCAATGCAAAGGTATTACAGATTCATAAAAGTATGTAAGACTATTTCTAGTATCAATAGGAAGTCGCCATATCATCTGTTTTTGTCTGTCTGTCTTTATGAACCCTTCTAACTTAGTAATTATTCGAGCTAGAGACACTGACTTTTGAATTAATATTCCTTTCTACTTAACTGAGATAAAGTATACTAAGTATCTCAAAAAACCTTACCTAGCTATGTAGTAACCTTAACTAGGTTAACAATAATAAATGCAAATAGCCTATTATAGAATTCGTTCAATAAGCTTCATCTCTAGTCTTTCTAATTCCCTAAGTAGGTCCTTTTATACATGTCTAACAAAATAGGTTTAAAATAGGTTTGTTTCTTCTTGTCTAATGCTTGCGCATAGTATGAAAAGTGCAGTCCCAAATCAATTTCAACACAGGGTTTTTTATTGTCTTTATCACTCGAGCATAGTCTTAGTGTATTCTATTGTCCTATCGTCGTCGCTTGGTTCGCTTGCCCACCCTCCGATTGGTGCGAGTCTTCTTTGAACATCCAGGTCTGCCTAGTAAAATGCAGCTCACGTCCTCGAGGCCCCTGTCTAAATCCATGACCTTGTAGATCTCGCCATTCATCTCGGTGCATAGCCATAGGTGTGAAGAGGAGTCTCCTCTGCATTGCTCCATCATAGCCTAGAGCTTTCTAGACTGGATATAAGTTTTGGGCCGCACCTTCGTCTTTATTCGCCGCTTCGCCTTGCTGGCCGGACTTCGCCTTGACTTGGTTTGCAAGCGATGGGTTGACAGTTTGGAGTGATTATGGGACACATTGATGGAAGAGCGGCTATGGATATTCGAATCCATACTGAACTGCGGATTGGTGTACATTACCTCGGCGGCATTACTGGCCCGAGAGCGGCCTCGCTCAGAGTGTGGCGCGCAGAGGCGACGTATCACACTCTGCTTAAGTGGTTTGCGAGTTCCCTCCCTTCGCTTCTTCTTGATTGAGACTGAAGGTTGCACTGTCTCCGCTTGCTGCACGTCCTGCGCTCCATTGACATCTCCTTGTTTAGGTGCAGAGTTCTCTGCCCCATTAGCCTTAGGTTCATCGTCTACTGCACGTTCCTCCTGCGCAAAGGATCAAGGATCAGTTGAACCAGGACGAAGGTGGTCAGAGTCGAGCTACTACTTACACGTTCCGTTAATTTCGATTTCGACATGTTGATTTAAGTTAAAAGTTAAGTAAAAGTATTTATAAATAATTTCAGAAATACATAAAATAAAATAAAATAAAATTTGTATGGTCCCTACAAAAATGGATGTGACAGTGATAATGAACTATGAAAATTATTAACCACATCAACTTCGAGTCTTGGTGCAAATCTCAGAGCCTGCTTGATGAATCGAAGTTAACTCAAAAATTCTCATGCTAGCATTTCATCTTATCTCTGCCTCTCATCCTTCTTGATTGCTTCCAATTTCGAGCTAAGTTCAGATTTAGTTTACTTTCCCCGTGCTATTTACCTTTGAGCTTGACCAAATCCGCCTGCAGCCGCAGCAGGGCTGCAGTCTAACTTATATTTCTATGCATTTCTAGTGTATCTTCAGGATGTGCCGTGGCACGGAGATTGGGGAGAGGGGGCGTCAATGTTTTATGCTGTGCACGGCGAAAATTCACATAATTGCAGTTGGAATTTCACAAACAACAGAAGAGCGCGTAAGCAGAAAGCGCAAAGTAAACAGAAAAGCGAAAAGGAAATGAAAACGAAATCCACTGAAAGAGGAGAGCAAATGTCGTTGGTACTCGACTGTTTAAATACCCTGCACTGAATTGCCAAGAGAGCGAAGACTCTTCCTGATTGAGCAGGCCTTGGTAGCAGTCTTTTCAGAGATATGAAGAAACGATTTTGATTACAATGAAGTTCCTTGACGTTTGAGGTTACGTTCTTAGGCGAAATCTTGCTATAGATTTGAGCATTTAGAACTAATAAAGAATACTCTACAGCACTTTATATTTCTGTTATAATTGGCAACACAAATCTCAGTCTTTAATGCACCTTGAAAATATAAGAAAGTCCCTACGATACCTTAACTGCAGCTGTACCCAGTCAACGCAAGGAAACAGGACACAGAACAGTTTCGATGCTGGTCATTAAGACTGAATTAAAAGAAATCGCGAGGGTTGCGATACTCCCCTCCTCCATCTGCCCCCCTTCGCTATTGTTTCCATGGAGAAGACAATTTCGAGGGGGGGGGGAATGTAAAAAGGACTCGGCTATGACTTTAATTAAACTCCGTAAGCTGCTGCTGATTATTAATTATAATGCAACGGCAACGGCAACAGCTGCAGGTGATCACGGGGCACTGCAGGAAGGTATAGAAAAACCTGAGAAATGCTTGCACTAACTATGAGACGCAGTATCAAATCTCACACTCCCACTCGAGGGAGGCGTGGCTTAACTTAAAGACGGCGAACTACTTGGCTTGAACAAGAAATATGAGAACTTTAATGAAAAAATGCCGAGTGCAGCTCAAGACTTTCCACGTTCGCTGCTCCTTGCCCCTTGCACCTTTCAAACTATCGGCAGATCCAATTTGCAAATTATCAAACGGTATATTTGCATAAACTCACATGAATTTGAAATGTTGGCTTTTTTACGGCGGCAACTTGAGGCAAAGGCAACTGCAAGATAACTGAGTGTTGTCCCTCTGTGGGTCCGAGGTGAATGTCATGGCTAGCTGCACAGCTACATATGCGTGCTCTGGCATACCCTGTAGTTGAGTTAGAGAATGTGTGTATGTACTATCAAGTATGTCTTGCCAAGAAGGAGGCAGAGCAAGTTTATCTTGTCTGCCACAGAACACTTCATGTTCAGTTAAAGTCGTTGGTTGATTCGAATCCCCTCTTGGTCTGCACTTTGTGGGGTATCTGTTAGCCTGGTGCACCCGAGAGTTTACTCTACACGCTTGTTTGATATTTGTTTATTTCAGAATTCTCATAAATTCACGTTTTGGCTTTTTTGGCCACATTTCTTGCCACGTTCCACACGGCTGTTGCAACCTTTTACCGAACGTTTTCGTCATTCACAGTTTTTTGCCTCGAGCACAGTAACCCACACACACACACAGACAATCAGACACAGACACAGACACAGACATACCTGAATTGGTATGCAGTTTAGTAGGCATCGCATGCAGCCTCATTCGACCAGTCCTGCCTGTTGACTGCGACGGGCGAGTCAAATCTCTCAAAGATTCCCATTCATGTTGAAAAAAAACAGAAAGAAAATGTTACGCCCGGCAAGTCGATGTTCTAATACCCTTGAGTCGGCACTTATTATTGGTTAATACTTGTAATATGCAACTATTAACAAAATAATAAAGGTATTCTTTTTTTCAGTATCTTTTTTTTTCAGTTCTATTTACATATCTTTCAATATGATTGAAGTGCAGATAATGAAGAAATTTGTGAATATATAAATTCAATATATATATTTTAATACAATAAAATATTTCATAATTTGAGGTACCTTATTGTCTTGATAATAGTTTTACTTATATAATGGTATTTGATTTCAGTATATAATCCCCTTACTTGACTGATCTTATACAGCAATAAGGCACATGTCTGCACAGTTATATCAACATAAATCTAAAGAGACAGTTGTATATTATATATATAATTTTATTACATTAAACTAACAAAGCCATTTTATATTATTTTGTTTAATTTTTCCCTTATTTACATTAAAAAAGTGTAAGCTCATGTTAAAACTATTATTATTTTTGATTACTAAGTTTAAATAATATTGTGCGATAACCTATTTCACTGACCAAGAGTGTGTGCTGTGCTGTGTTTTCAGTTTCTTACTGAAATAAATATAACCTGAGGTAGGGTATGAAAATCCACACAGCCACCCACAATGTTTTGTTTGCCTTGGCTTTTCATGTGTGTCCCTAATGCCTTCCAACTCGCACTGCGAACCCTCAGCCTGCTCACACCCACCCTGCCGCCCCGCCACCCCCCGCAGTCCCTGCCACAACAAACACCTCCTTTTTCGCGCTGTTGTGTTTTCAGGGAACTTGGTTATGGTAATCGAATTTCAAATTATTGCCATGAGCTATGTATGTACTATATGTAGGCATGTCTGACATGCAGAATTGACAGGACAGCACACACTGTCAGGACACCACGCACACACACACACACACACAGACAGGCACAGATACAGACACACCACACATACAGGACACATATGACTCCAGCTTCGTGTTTTTCATATCTGCGTTTCTCCCATTCTCCCTCTCTCTCTCTCTCTCTCTCTTTCCCAAGTAGCCACTGCCGCTTTTCCCCATTTCCATTTCCCCCTGTCCGATCATGTGGGTGTGTATGTGTGTGTGTGTGTTTTGGGGTTTGTGTGTGAGTTTTTTTAACGATTCTCCTTTTTTTTTTTTTGGGCAGTCTTTGCCTTTTTTGCGATGAATTTGTTTTTGGTTCAGTTAGGTTTTTTTTACGATAGTTGTTGCTGTTGTTGTTGTGTGTTTTGTTGTGTGTTTTGTTGTGTGTCTTGTTGTTTTGCTCGTGCCCCATTTCCTATGTCCTTATTGTTGTTTACATCCTGTTTTTTGCGGCTTTTGAATATTTTTGCGGCGCATGTTTTGCCATGTAATAATTTAATTGTCGGATTTGGAAGCTTAAAAACAACCCGCAGCGTATTTCCCCCCTCCCACACGCCCCACTCCTCTGCATCCCCCTACTAAACATCCTTCTGTAGTGTCGCAGGTGAACCTGAACTCTGACAGTTGTTTGTCTGACATTCATGAAACTATCTTCATGTTTGACTTTAGAGTTGCCCATTGACAAATCGTCATGCCAGACAGAGACAAATAGAGAGCGAACACTAAAAAGCAATGCGATACCCTTTAAAGCACCTTTACCAACACGTTAACCAACACTAACACTGCACAACAGCAACAACTAAGGCGACGAATGTGTGAATAGTGCAGTTAATCTTGGTTGAGCGTTGACTTGCATAACTGGTATGTTTATAGTCTGATTTAACTGAAGCTTGAAGATGAGGTTTCCATAACATTGAGCTACATACATGCCAAACTAAAACATAAAGAGTTCAAAACTTCGCTTAACAATTGAATTTTAAAGGTAATATATCAGTTTGTAGAAGAAGTGGGCGGGACATTTTAAATTTTAAATAAACTTTTGCTGCGTACATTATAGTTCAACCTTTATACATAATTTGGTGGCTGTGACTTTCATAGTTACTGAGATCTGCGCAATCATACGAACAACTAAATCCTTGTGAGGTCTGTCACGCCTTCTTCCCTCTATTTACGCTATGCTAAGCCCTGCAATAGCTTTTCCTAATCCGCCAGCAGTCGTTATCTTTCGTCTGCTATTCTCCTTGCATCTTTCATTGGTCCCTCCTGAAATTGATTTCAATTACAGGCAATTAAGCGAAAGATATCTGGCAAAAAGAGAACTTGCTGCACTTTACATTACAATACAAACAAAAGCCAAAGACGCTAACAGCTGCAAACAATCAATTGCCAAACCCCTGTCCTACCCCCCCTGTCTTCCCATCCCCCCATAGCACCTTGCATTTCCGGCAACTCCAACAAAGGCGGATACAAAGTTTTTATCCACTTTCGGGAATTTCTTACCCCGCTAAATGCAAATAAAATCAAGAGAGAAAGCTTTCCCTCGACATGCCGAAGGTTGTATATCCTTGCAGCTTATGGCTTAAGTTCTCTCCAATTGTTCCTATGCTAATTTAGATATAAGTAAAAGCTTGCAATTTGATTTAACATTTCATGAGTTTAGTGTAGGCTATAGGAAGCCTGATAGCTGGAGATTGTTACTATATACTAAATATATTAAATCATTATCGTTTATATATTCCTGTTGCTCACTAGGGACATAATAAATCGACTGCATCAATCGAAATTCTTCGTGAAAATAGGGTTAAATAAAATAGTAAAGATATAAAGGATAATTCATCCCGTGTTTTATTCCAAAAGATTTTATACTTCGTTAATAATTAAGGTTTGAATGGTATCTATTTTGCCTGATTCTTCCTATTAAAACTTTATTATAAAGGCAACCGATTTTTACTAAACTTAAGGATGTCTGTGGCAGCTATACAATTGATAATTAATATATTAAATATGTATACTATATTTACATATACTTAAGTACTTTGTTTTCAATACACTTTTCACATCTCATCATTGACTAAAGAGAGAAATGGGAAGATTCTTTACTATATTTCAACATCCTAGCGACCTATCCGTTCAGATATCTCTGAGTTTCCTTGGCAGTAATCAAATAATAATGATACTGATCATTCTACCCAAATCAGATGACTGTATAAATTATTATGTATTATTAATATTATTTTTATAAATTCTCCGAGCATGCTACTGGGTATCTCACAGTTGAGTGCGCACAGAAGAAGCTTTTACCAACGTGTTGTCTGCTCAACAACTGTTCAAGGAAACTCAAAAGTGGGAACAGTTGCTCATTACCTGAGTGGCCTCTCACAAGAACAGAACACGTCGAGCACATTTCTTGCGCAAAGAGAGTCCGCATTTCACTCAATGAGCGCTGAGTGCTTTCCGCATGCATTCCCAAGGGAGGGCATCTTAGTCGGCTTGGCGCACACATGCGTAGGTGTCTTGGCGCTCGTGAGAGCCACAGGCAAGAGAGACGGACAGAGAGAGAGAGAGAGGGGCAGTTGTATTGTCTGGCTGTAAATTGTGATCTCGTGGCTGACTCACACATTGCAGCACATGCAAACGAGTCTGCTGCGTGCGTGTGTGTCTGTGCGAGTGTGTGTGCGAGAACGACGTCATCACTATTGATTCTTTTTGGGGTCTCTTTGCTCACCAGCTTCCCCCGCACACCCCCTCAGCCACTAGCAGTGCACTTTAAACTGGTTTCTAGCTGTACCGGTAGCAAGCAATACTTACGGGGTATTACGGGGTATGATGCAAGTGAAACAAAAGAAAGTAAATGAAAGATCAGTGTAAGTAGAAAGAGATAGATGGAAAGAAAAGAGATAATAGATAGAAACGAGTTGAAGACCAAAAGATGACACTGTTATGCATAGTTATGTTATTAACAGAGTATGTTAGCGTCGACTCATCGAGTGCTTTGGTTTGTATGCGATCATTTCGCCGCTTTTGTTGTTGCTACTACGATTGTGCCAAGTTTCATTTCTAATTTGAAGTTTTGACATTTGATTCCATTTGGAATGCGTGATCTTCTGCCTCTTAAAAGGCGTTGCCACTCCTCTCTACTTTCTACTCTCCCTCTCTTTCTTTCTTTGCCCGCTCTCTGCTGCTCTCTTCTGCTTATCGAACCAATCCTTGCGTACCCGACTTTGTTCAAACTTTGCGACCTCTTTTTCCTTTGTGCTCTCTCACACACACACACACACACAGGCCCACACAGGCACACCCTTGCAAAGCCTTGAAACGTGTTCTTGGAACACAACGCAAAACTAGTTCCAATGGCGTCCGGTAGGCGTGCGAGTGATTTACTTTCCCGTCGCGAACACAATTCCAATTCCACAATTTCTACCGCAACTCGAGCCTGAACAGCATCCAGCGAAGCTTTATCCACGCTTCTATTCTCCTGCCGCTTCCTCAGTCTCTGCCTCTGTCTCTGACTCTGTCTCTGCCTCTACGTTTGCCGCCGTCGGCGTTCGCGTCTGCGCAACTTTTGATTTTGCCTGGAACCGGTTTGCCGCCTCGGTTCCAGTCTCCGTCTTAAAGTTTGTCTGTGTGTGTGTGTCTGTGTGAGTGGAGTCTGTGGCTGTAACAACAACTGACCCTCGAGCAACACCAGCAACAAAAACTACTGAATAACCAGAGCGAGCCAGCCAACGAATTTGTCGTGATCGATATCAGTCAAGTGCTTGGTGGGTGTACCGCAATTGCCAAAGTGCTACAGAATCAGGCTAAAAGATTGTAGAAAGAGTCGACAGTAAGAGCATAGTAGTTATAGTTTTAAGTATATTAAGATCCAATTAAATATTTGTTTGATATTTATTTATTTATTATTTTATTTATTTATTTTTGTATTTATTTATTTAACTAAATATTTGTATATAGTTACTACACTTACTGTATAACGTCAAATAAACCTGATTTATTATTAGTTTATTATAGCAATAAGTGTTTTATTGGGTGCACTAGTTACTCTATTAAATTTTACTATTTCATTATATTGTTATTTAATTTACAATGTTTGAAATATAAATGAATGACTTAATATAGAAATTTTGAGCTAAAATTCCATAAATATAGTTATATTATATTTATTTTAAATTTTGTCAATGTGGATTTATATAAACGAATAGACTCAAGGTAAACATTTTTTACTTTGGGTCTACAACTAACATTAAGAAAAGAACTACTGAATTCTATAACCATCGCTTTTCCTATAAGTAAAACACTTACATAAATTATAATTTAAAAAAATTATTTTAATTCTATAATTCTTAAATCTGTCTGAATGAACCCAAAGATCTCATCTGTCATTTAGAATACATACCTCAGACTGAGATAGAATGATTTTCCATGTTTCTTAATTGTTTGCTATTTATGTTCTTTGCTATTTATTGATCTATCAAGTGAATTATTATACATTTAGAATATGTAGCTGAATATATCTACCCGAATGCAATTAGATCAGGTTTATATCAAATGAGTAACAACCTTCGGCACATACATACGTGACTGGTCGACTATAACATGAACCTCTTCTTCAAATTGCAATCTGAATGTGCACATCAAAGTTGAACGAGTGGTTTCTTCAGCTTGTTTTACTTCAATGTAGGCTACAGAAGGTATTTTCTTGGTAGAAGGTGCTAACACACATCCAATTGGCGGGTCTCTGCTGTATGTGTGTGTGTGTTTGCACTTATACAAATGCCAGCCAAGCTGCATGCGAGCAAAGTCTGTGGGATGAAGTTGCAAGCAATCTCTGAATCCTAATGAGACTTTCTCTTGCCCTCCAGCTGGAGATGCTGCCCTCTTACACGTGCTCGGCCACAATAACTTCACCAATGAACTTTACCAATCGGCGTCTTTATAAATAGAACACATACACACACATTAATATCTAATAATACTTGAAATTGTAGCAACAATATTAGAATCGTGCACAACAAGTAAACACGAATAGTGTGGGCAGCACTCGACTCTGTGATACCCAGTACTCAGTTAGTTGTAGATAGATATGTAGGTTGCAGGGGAGAGAGAACATTGTGGGAATGTGACAATTATCAAAAAAAGTAATTATATCATAATGAATTACTGAATTAGTTCGATAAATTTAAAGACAGCTACAGAATATATCACGGTAAAACGATTCGACTTTTATATAGCGTAGTTATGTTATAAACATTTACGCCAAGTTTGTCATTATTGCTTTATGACTAAGACACTTATCTTGGTATTATCTAGTTGTCATATCTACGGATTTATCAGTAAATTTGCATCATTTTTAAATAAATTTTATGCACTATTGCCATCTGGCAACCCTAGCATCAGTCAGTTGATCAAGCTCAGAGTGGACACCTTCAGTGCAAACTGAATATACCCTCTCCAAGTGTATACCCTCTGTGACGGCATTGCGGGGGCGTTTGATTTGGCTCTCTCGCTTTCACTCTCTTTGCATCTTTCTCTCAGGGTATGAGCTAGATCGCTCGCGTGTGGTTGCTGTTGTTCTTATCGTTGTTGTTGCTCTTGTTGTTGTTGCTGCTTTGATCCATTTGCATTCACTTTTTTATGTGTCTGTCTCTCCCTCTCAGTGGGGGTGTCTGTGTGTGTGTGTGTGAAGGCAGAATTAATGACATAAAATATATCTGAAATTTAAAATGCACTAAAGAGCCAAAAATAAACCGTGGACATAAAACAAATACGTAAACGGTCAACGGTACTTATGGTCTTCAGGCTTAATTATTCCTAAGCGATTACTAAGGTAACACGGCTCGAGGTGAGCTTAAGTTGAGTTTGAGCTCATTTTGTTGTGCTGAAATCTCTGTTGTGCTCATTTGGCCAGTTAACCCTTCGTATATTGTCGAGTCAGCGACTTGAACCCATTACACACACACACGCAGAGACACACAGAGTCACACGCATACACACGCACACTCTACTTCTTCCAGATTGCGAACTTCAAACAAGAAGCACTCACAGTTCTGTTTGTACTCAAGTTACCACTCATTGATCTCGCTCTCTTAACTCAACAATGATGTCGCTCTCTCTATCCAACGTACGCTCATCATGAAAAAAACTCCAGCAAAATAAACCAATAGAGAAACAGCCGCCACTGACTCAACAACAACAACAATAGCAACAGCCGCTGCGCTGAGTTAAGAGCGACAGAGAGGGCGAGAGAGAGAGCGGGCGAGTGAGAGAGCGAACTGAGTGAGAGAGAGCGCGGTTCCTGCTGCTGTGGCTGCTTCGGTTACTGATTGGAATTTTTTTGGTGCATAACAGCGGCATAACAGCGCACGGACAGAAGCAAAAACAACACCGAGCAAGGCGGACGTGTGTGCGCATTTTGTTGATACGAATCTACAAATTTTGTGTGTAAGATCCCAAAACAACAACACCAAGAATAAAGGCTGTTACAATTCAAAACAAAACAAAACAAAATAATACAAATAAGTGACGAAAATTAAGAAATATAAATAGAGATAACAAAATATTAACGAATTCGTCGAAGAGTTGCCTTGCTCGCTGAAAGTGTTGTACAATTTACCTGAGAAAGAAAGAAAGAAAAACAAAAACAAAGTCAGGAATCGAGTAAAAAAACGTAAAGATACAAACAACAACATTGCTAACGCGTCGAGGAAACCGCAGAGAGCACAGTCGCAATTTGGGGAAATCACGCGTACTTCAACCAAACAGCTGTCAATAGTGAAGAGGCAGAAAGAAATACAAAAAAAAATACAGCAACAACAACAACAAAAAGCTAAAAGAATTTCGTGTTTTTATCAACTGAGCAAGTCGGCACTTTTTTCTTGTTGTTTGTCGATTTTGACGTCTCTTGCCTCACGTGTGCCAGTGTGTGTGTGTGTGTGTACGAGCTGTGTTTGTGTCAGTGCGTCGCCTTAGTTTGTCTTTGGTGTAAAAAGTGCAGAAAACGAAACGAAAAGTTCGAGTAATAAAAAAGTGTTAAATCTTTCGCATTTGCCTTCTCCCGTTACGTCGCTCGTCTTGTCTCGTCTCTTACCGGCATTTTAATGACGTCACGCTAAGCAAAAGCAACAACAACAACGACAGCAACAACGAGAAGAACAGCGACAAAAGCAACTGAAGAATCAGCGAAAGTCTTGAACGCATCTGTTTCCTCTGCGCCTTCGCCCTCCTACTTCCCTCCTGCTCCATCTCACTCTCACTCTCTCGCTCGCTGTCTCTACTTCGTGTGTGCAACAACAAACAAAGCAAAGAAGATTCTAAAATAGCAACAAGCAGCAGCAACAACAACAACGACAGCAGCAACAACAACAACAACGAAAGGAATAAGAGCAAACGGCGAGCTTCTCTTAGCGGCTTTAACTTAAGGTGGTTATCAAGTTTTAAGGTTATATTTTGTTATATTCTCCCGATTCAAGTCAATACTCAGCACACACACACACTTACATGTGTGTGTGTTGATCAAACAACACGCTGAAGTTTGTTTCTAATATTTGTGTGGTTAGAAGAGGGGGGGCAAAAAGAGAGAGAAAATGACGCGTGTCGAGCTCTCAATAATTCGCAGAGTAATCATATTTTGTAGATCCCAACTGTGGTTCAACTTCTTTATGTGGGGGCTAATGAACTGCGCGACATTTAAATATGTATGTAGAGTATATGGCGTATAATCGAGATGCTCTTCAACGAACTAAGCTCTCCAGTTATTGTACATTCTATTTCAGTCGAATTCTTCAGTATAATTATCTAGGCGCCTTTTACGATCCGAGCTAACTTCCTTTTTTATTTATTATCTTACGTAGACTTTAGATATCTCTGCAGTGTCTCTACTCCAACAGTTCATAATTTACCAATCACAGTTAATAGTTTCCATTCCTATTTGTTCTACGACATAAACACAAAAGTTATTTAAGAAATAATTTGCCAAATCATTAGTCGTATAATTATTAGTTATTTTCTATATATTACTCATGAAATTCGCCAATTATTCAATTATAGAAGAAACTATAAAGTAGAAATAATAATGATAATAATTTATTTACATAATCCAAGATATCACTAAGATCACTAAGAAGGAACGCACATAATAATAACAGAGGAGAAGAGTTGATATGCAACATAAGTTATATTATAATGAAAGCAATACATAGTAATATATATATTACATATAGCATATATAGTAGTTGATAGAATATATTTAGTAGTACATATAATTTGCCGAGAGGTTTTCTAAACAGTACAATCCTTAGTCAGTCTGACTTCACCTACTTTTATTCCATATAGGTATTAACGATTTGTATGTGAAATCAAGTTTAAATACACCCAGCTCTTCTTGCTGGATCCTACTCTATAACGATGTTTTAGTTCCAGTTTCGCTCTCTTCACGTGTCTCGCTAGTTCTCCATTATAATCTTCAGTAATTTCTTTCGCCTCTTTTGTGTCGTCTCTTGTCGCAATTGAATTGGAACAAAAGCTGTCAAAACGTAATAAATGAAACAGCGAAGTCGTCTGGAAAACACTAAATAAATTGCCGGCTCTGTTGAATGTCGATATGCATCTTCGAAAGTTGCGCGGGTAGACAAAAAAAAACCTCAACTCAACAAATGCCAGAGGTGAACCCGGTTCCAGCTCAGTTTCGCTTTTGCTTTTGCTTTTGCCTTTGCTTCGGAATCTTTAGGGCTCTCTGGCATGACTAATCGATTCGATTTTTCGTCCAAAAACCTTCAAGGCAAACTCTCGCAACCCAACATACACACAAACACACACACGCACACACCCAGAGCAGAAAATATTAGTTGAAAAACTTAAAAGTCACTGGACAAATTTCATGAGCTTTTTTGACATTTTAAATAGCAATTGGGGTTCATATAGTATTGTCAGACACTGTAAGGCATTGCCACAAGGAAGACCTCTACAGTTTGTTCCATTCCTTCTTTCTTTAGCACAACATTCTGTTTGTATCAATGATCACCGGTTCTGGCCTGATCTCCTTTTCTTCTCTGCCTCGTTTTCATTTCATTTTTTTTCCACATTTTAAGAAAACACATACAAAAGTTTTGATATTTCAAAAACATGTGCTCGTCCGATTCTAAAAATATATCTCCGCATTTTGGGCGCTCTCAACGATGCCGCAGCAACAAAATAGATGGAAAAATAAAGCTCCCCAGAAAGCATACATGTTGTTGTTGTTGTTGTTGGTAGTGTGACCATAGCTCTGGGGCAGATTAATAAGTTTGTACTTCCCATATCCTATAAATAACTTTAGTATAAATACGCCTATATACATATATACGCACATACAAATATATTCAACGCGTTTCGAAGAAATGTAAAAAAAATGAAATTATATATATAAAATGCAACGTGTTTTGCTGATCGCTCGTTCTCTCTCGCTCTCTCTCTCTTGACGTCTCTCTACCGAAAAGCGCGACAGCTGTTTCACATTTTTGGATGTATCTGCAGCTGTGCACCGTCTGCCCCCCGCCCTCCTCCTGCGATGCCCGGCCACTTCTCCGGTTTGGCAGACATCAGAAATAAGTTTCGTGCATGAAATTTTTGCATCCAAAAGCAGCAGCAGAGCAGCAGCAGCGCAGCAGCGGCAGCAGCGCATTATATAAGCAGTGCTGCTTTAACCCTTGGTTGCCCATGGTACTGCTCGCGCCTCTTGCTAAATTAATATCAATTGAAAGCCAAATTAATTGTTTAACCTTTGCGTGGAGTGTCAAGAGGCGTATGCGAGGGGGCAAGGGGAGCAAGGGGGCCCTTTTGGGGCGTTACGTTAGCCTTCTGCAAGCTGCTTAAACAAATTAGTTCAAAGTTTAATTTAATTTCATTTGCTGCAGCTGCCTTTGGGCAGCACATTAATTATTGTTGCTGCTCTCTCTTAGTATTTTTCGTTTGTTCATTTCTCTCTCTCTCTCTTTCTTCCTCCCTTCCTCTGGGTTTATTTTTAAGTTGAATAAGTTTTTGCACATGCAAAATATAATTACGAAAAATGTATTCAAAATTTGTGTTGTGTTTTTGTATTGTGTGTGTGCGATAAGCAGAAAGCTTATGAATATTATGCCAACACATATTGTACATATTGTACGTGTGTGTGCGTGAGAGAGAGAAGAGGAGCGAGAGAGTGAGAGAGCTGTGCTCTTTTCAATATTTTGTACACTCTCGGGAAAAGTGTAATTCCTAAATTTGGGATTATTATTCTCACTCTCTCCCTCTCTCTCTGTATCCCTCTCTATCCCTCTCCCTCCCTCCCTCTCGCTCTCTCTCAGTTGTACATTTGAAACGATATTCATTCGCCTCCAAAACAGATTTTAGAGTCTGATGTAATTAGCTGTCCGCCTTTCAAGAAATCGATTCTGCTCGTGCCTCTGCGACGATGTTCAAAATAAACAATAAACGACTGTGTGTATTCGTTTCTGTTGTTGTTTTTTTTTGTTGTGCTCTACATTCAAAAAGAAAAGATGATAATGAAACGCGAAATAAAATTATTTCGGGTTGACTTAATTAAAGCCTTTAGCAAAGATACCCAGTATTCTTACTGAGAATTTCTCAGTGAAGATTAGATTAGTTAAACAAATCTATAATTGATTATTTTATGCATAATAAGAGGAGATGGAATATTATTATTATTAATATTCTATACACTCTTAACTCCGTATTCAACGAGAGATCGCCTTTGCACTGGCACAAGGCCGGAGCGACAATCTCGGGTGTCCTTTTGCAACTTCTTCTCGAAGGCCTTTATTGTTATTGCCTTGCATTCAAATATAAAATAGTAAAAAATATACATATTAAGTTCATAAAACAATGCACAAAATGAAGAAACCTATAAGAAATAAGATTTTACTTTTTTTCCCGATTGTATATTGGCAAAACCATCAATAGTTTTTGCGAAATCTATATTTCGCGCCCTCATATTCGCAATTCATAATATTTGCAATTCATTCAATCATTCTTTCGTCGAATTTATATATTTTAGAGGCATAAGAAATTGTGACAGACCCCACAAAGTATATATGTACTTGCTCAGTTCGTTCGTTCCCTCTACAGGGCCGGGGCCCTTGTGCACCACACACCCTGCACACGCCTTGCGACGGGCCTGCACTTGCCAATGTATTGCAACCCTGTATATCATCTGGTTTTCACTTTTGGCACGTTTTACGATGCTTCCTTCGACTTTATACAATGCCAAATCTACAAATCTTGGGCAACTCGATACTTAATAATTCATTTAGACTATAAATTTGCTGAGAAACAAAATTTAACTGCTGACTTATTCGTAATGTTGTAGCAGACTAGCAGAATCAATAAGCTTTGAAGGTAAAAACATTAATATGATGATTCGGGGGAAAAAAAGGTTCGACAAATTTTCGACAGATTGAAAAATGCGAATATAATTATGCAGGCGAATGAATGACAAGCATTATTAATTACTCTGAAGTCATACATAGCTTATATACTCTACACATACATGCACATACATACATATGCACATATGTATATGTATATATATTTATACCTTGTCCGCTTATGATGACGTTGTCGACGCTGAGGAAACCTCTTTGAGTCAGAGAAAAACTCTTCTGTCTTTTGTTCTTTGTCACCATCTTATCAGGTGATGGGGTGCGTGTGTGGTGGCGAAAAGGGGCGTGTCTTTTCATCCCCCGCGCCTGGCTATAGCTCCAACGCACCCTACACACACCCTACACACATATAAGGTCTCCGGTGTTTAACTTTTATCTAATCGCATTTGTTGATAGCAAATGTCGAAGCCGCATCGTGTTGCGCCTTCTCTTTTACAGCTTTGTGCCTTGCGTTTTCCCGATTCTTTTTCACATTTCAGCTTTTTATGGGGCTTCGCTAAGTATGTGGGGTCTGTGGGGGTGACAGGGTGACAGGGCACTGTGTACCTGGTGGGTGGGTGCGTTATGTCTCGCACCCGCTTTAAGTCTTGCTTGGCTCTCAAGCGCGAGAGCTCTTTTTTATTTTGCGAGTGTTTCCACTTTGCGATGTTTCTGCAGCTGCCGACGGCGCAAGTTTCCCATTTCTGTTGCGGTCGCGATTATGTGAGGCCGTTCGAAATACATAGCAAAGAGCGAAGCATGCATGCGGGCTCTACGTAAACACGCAATCCAATTGTTGCCTGCTCAAAGCTGGAGCAGGAGGGACTCTACTGTAACTGCAAGTGAAGCCCGCCACTTGCTAATCACTTGCCAATGCGGATCGAGAACATATAGAGAAAGACTCACACATATAAACACACAAATACACACACAAGTGTGAGTGTGTATACTCACTCGAGTAAATTCCATATCTACGGAACTACAATACACAAATAGAGAAATAACTTTTCACAATAAGCTGTGAATAGCCCACAACAACAACAATAACAATACGCTGCGCAGTCGACGTCAGCTGACGGCAGCGCTGGCGGCGTCATCAGTTGTGAGTTGCGCCGCTCGCCGCCTTATCAGCAAAGCATTCGATTCCGCAATATACGATATGTAAAGTGAGCTATGCGGGTTAAGCAACGCGACTCGTAATGCGCAACTTATCCAAAAGGATCTGACTTTTTTATATAATCGATATAAGCAGGCAGGGGAAATCCAGCTAAATAAGAATAAACACAAACAAGTTAAATATATATATCTGTATGTATGTATGTATAACTGTGTACAGAGTAGGTTCTACTAACTATGACTTAATGAACTCGTCTGTATCGCATAACAGGTGCCTTTTGTATTCTACGTAGTACAGAATGCATGAAAATATATTAATACAAGATATATTATAATACTATATAGTCGATTGTTTTTCCATTCAGATATATAATGCTTAGACAAATAAATTAGGTAAAAACCTAGAAAATCTTCATATAAATATCTCAAACAATTCTGCAATGAATTCTTCAAGATACTGCATGATATATTATTTCAATAAGAATTCATTTATCATAAACTGCAATGAAATAAACTTATCAGATATGTCAAAGGTAACCTTTCTCTTGTTTGCGATCTGAGCACCTTTCATCATCACATTGTTGTCACAGCTTTCATCAATAAAAGAGCGCTGACGAATACTTGTGAATACAGACATGCATATGTAAATACATATGCACATCCAAGATCCATATGTGGATACAACGCTGTGTATGCAAATGCCCCGACTCTTTCACACTCTTCTTGGCTACTCAGTTGGGTTAACCTTCAAATGCAGAAGAAAAAGAAAAAAACGTTACCAAAATTTGACACCAGACTTGAAACTCGTTGAACTTGTTTGGTCTGTTCGCCGCTTTTTTTATATATCATCTTCATTTGCTTCGTTTCGTTTCCTTTTGTTTTATGTTTAGTCTTTTTTTTTAATTATATTTCGATTTCTGCTAATTCAGCTGCTGTTTTAGCCGTCGATTGTGAATTGTGAATCGATTTATAATTGATATTTTCTCTCTTTGCTCAAGTGCATTGGGGATAAGGTTGTTTGTAGGTCAGCGGATGCTATTATCATCGACTATTGGAATCATCGGAACCTTCGATTATTCTTAGCCCACCCATTTCAACAGATTCGGCCCGCACTATATAGTTGTAGGCGAGTTTATTTTCGTTAGCCATTTCCATTTTTCACACTCGTCCGCCTATAAATTTTCTCTTGGCCCATGTATCCAAAACTGCGTCAATGACATGCCCAGACGCCTGGCATTAGCTGTGTATCTCTGTATCTATATTCTACAAATACATACATACATACATACACCTCCGCTCGGCTGGTTACTTGTGTTGTGTGTGGGCGGTGGCAGCGATGTTTAAAAGTGCTAGGAGAAAAGTTTTGACTTCTTCAAAAAGAAAAGACCTATAAGAATTATTCAAATACGATACACACACACACACACAACTGCTAAAGCAGAACACCCTGTTACACTTGCACGCACACCCAAATAGAAGATACGTTTCGCCAAAAATGTAACTAAATGTAACTGATAAATCTGATTGATCTAATTAAGTTTAATTGTTAACTTTATACTTACTTTCTTTTTGTATATTCAAGAGTGAAAAAGAGATCTTCCTATGTATGAATATTGATAATCTTGATTTTACAGCTCAGTTCCTCTGTCTGTCAGCGAATTTTGTGATTAACGGCGGTGAAGTCACCAAATTAAAACAAGAAATTAATTGAAACTTTGACATGCCGATGGTTTAATACCCTTGCAGTTATTGGCAAATGTCTTAGCTGATGTATTGTAACAGTCAGAAGAAGGCGTGGCAGACCCTCATAACAGTCACTAGTTTTTATTCCAACTGATCCTAAATATAGGGTATAATAACACTGAGTTACCTTAACTATTAAAAGAGCTAGACAAACCAAATTTGGAATGTAGATTCTTAAATTTAATTGACAGAATTAGTTAGTTTGAAATGTTGGTTACCAAGCTCACCACCTCCTCCGCAAATCGGTTATATTGAATATTTGACGAACCATACAGGGTATCTTACAGTTATATTCATTTGTAGCTTGCGTCACTATTTTTCTTTTTATCTCTTTGCAAAAAAACATTCATAATTTAGATAACTGTGAGTATGGCACAAACAAAAACTTGTTTAGAAATTGCTTATTGTACTCACCGTGAAAACGGAAATATATACGAGAGAACATAAAAAACAAAAAATATTCTGTGTTGTTTAAAAAACAATACTGAGCAAATATATATTCAAGAGTTTTGGACTCTGCGAGTAAAAATAAATGGATTAAATTCAGCAGCAAACAGTTTTTAATTTGTTGACTAAAGTTTTATAAAGTAAAATTAATTTTTGTTCCATCAGCAATTTTTATTATATTGAATCTATGTTGACTGCTTTGTGGTATTCAATATTTTTGCTGGGCTATACGATATGGTTCGGTGTGAATGGGAAACTTTTTCTTTGCTTTGTATGTCATTTTTTGATTCATGCGTTGCAGATAAGATAAGATTGTGTGTGTACATGTCGAAAGTGGAAGATAAAAGGATCATAGTATCGAATAATGCATACGACAACAAATAAGTTCGAGTGGAGACAGCTATGATTGATTCATTTTACGTACTGTATTTTACACTCAATGCAAGATGAGATCAACTCTCAATTTAAAAAGTAAAAGTAAAACTATCGTGTGTGCTATTCACGAGCAGTTCTAAGTGGGTTTTATAATGCGATATATGTCTGGCTTGGTGCGCTTAAGTGATAATATATTTAAAATATATATATTTCATATAATTTTTAATGAACATTTGAATAGACTGTAAATAATTCGTTAAGCTTTTAGTTCATTAGGCACTGCATCTCTCGAATAACTAACAAGACCTTTGCACGCTACTAATTTATAAATCTATCTGTACACACATACACACGCATACACATATTGTCATTCATATATACACACACACACTTGCATACAACGCTGTCTGCCTGTCTCTGTCTACTTATTGTGATACTTACTGTACACCAATCCAAACAGCTAAAATGTTTGGTATAAGCCTTAACGCCAGTTTTTCTCTCTTTACTCTCATTTCAGATAATGTAAACTCAGCGAATGCCTAAAGAAAAGCTTACACAAAGAAACCAAAAAAACAAAAGCAAAAAAAAAGCAGCAAATAATAAAGTTACATGTGTATTTACTACATAGGAACGTTGTTTGTTCGAATCAAAATTCAAAACACAAAAGCAAAAAAACAAGAAAGGTTTTAACTACCCAAGCTACCAGCTCTATCCCCAGCTTTGTAATCCACAAAATACAAGTGTAAGCGCTAAAGCATAAACAAGAACTCATACAATACGCTACCATTTATGCTAAACGTATATATATCGTATATACCTAATATCTATGTATATCTTATGTGTATAGGTGCTGAACTGTGCTAAGAACAGCTGTTTAGTTTTGCGAAAGACAAGCAAAGTACTCGTACTCAAAGTAACAGCGTCAAAGTAAATCGCGCAATATATATATACACACATAGATAGCTATATATTTAATCGCCAGCTAAGCTATTCAGAAAGTCTCCTCATCTAATAGATCAAGATACACACTCTATATATATCTCATTCACACGATAATATCGCTGCAATGGCCAACGTTGTCAACATGAACAGCCTGCTTAACGGCAAGGACTCCCGCTGGCTGCAGCTGGAGGTGTGCCGAGAGTTTCAGCGCAACAAATGCTCGCGCCAGGATACCGAATGCAAGTTTGCCCATCCGCCGGCCAACGTTGAGGTGCAGAATGGCAAGGTGACTGCTTGCTACGACAGTATTAAGGTCAGTATTACCAGTACCTAGTACCTACCTACCTACCACCTACCTACCTACCCACCTACCCACATACAACATCTATCTAACCTATCCCCAGACATTTGATCCTGTCTCAGAAGAGTCCACTCACACACACTCGCTTCTATCGTGTACATGTTTGAACCGTAGCTTATACGCTTTTATTTTTACTATTAAGTTTTATAATCCATCACGGCTTGAGTACTGTATGTGTCACCGAATACTAAATAGGAAGAACCGCAGATCAATGTTGACTCTGCCTATGCCTTATGCTTCAGTATTGTATGCCGCCTCTTAATCAATGGGTGGCTGTCTCGCTCTCGCTCACTCCCTCTATGAACCAACTGTCTCTCTCTCTCTCTGTCGTATCCGTCGCTCCTGGCTTGCTACACCGCAATGTGCGCTTTTCATGCTTGATTGTGAGGGAGCTAAAGCTCTGCGCTTTTCCTTTTTCCCGCAAGTGTCGATGATCTTGTGATTGATTGAAAAGAATATTGAAAGCTACAGATTGAAATTAAATTTACGAAGTAGTGATCGTAATCTGAAATAAGTGATAAAAAATATGCGACAGATTAATCATTAATTCAATTTACAATAAAAACTGAGTGATCTTAGCTGACACAACATTTAGACATGGATAACACCAAGGTAAATTTTATTTTCTATGATACTTTAATACGTCAAATATTGCTAAAGCTTGTACTACAGATTGAATTGTACTTTGAAAATATTATAAACTTAACGTACTTGTAAAGAAGAGAGACGTGTACTCGATAAACATCGGTGGTGCATATAAAAAAAAACAATAATATTTCTGAGTTGAAAGATATTCTTAATCAACACCAGTAGCCTAGACCTATTAGAATCATTGAAGTTTCTTGATTACATTCTGAGCAACTGTACGGTCTTAAAGGTACCACAAATGACTATATACAATGTTTTAATAAACTTATGATTACGATTATTCATCATTTTTTATTAGTCATAACAATCTGAATGAGGCAAAAATAAATAACAATTCTCTGTGGGTTGTAAATTCTTAGACAGATTGAATGTACCCACTGCAAGGGTATTTAAATTATGATTTAAAATATGTTGATGCCGCTTTTTAGGCGCCTGGCAGTGAGCCTTGTTTGGTTAACGGGACTTGCGAGTGGCAGATGGCGAGTTGCGGCCAGCAAACGGCCGCCGGCACACGGCGGAAAGCGGAAGTCAGACGCTTTTGTTATTTTAACAAAAGCCTCAAAGCTATACGAGAGGGGGCTGAACCTTAAAATTGGCCGCCCTGCCCGCCCCGGCCTGTGCTCTTAGCCAGCGGTACCACACTGTGAGTTGAGTGTGCAAACAATAGTTAAAACTGATGTTTGTAAGTGGCTCTTGTTGTTGTTCTCCTCCCTGTTTTTTTTTTATATTTTGTGGTGTTTGATGTTGTGGCACGCTCTTGTTTTTGTATTTTTCACGCCTGTCCTCAAGAGCAGCGGTCCTAATTGAGACACTGCCAGGAACACAGCGCCGCTTCCAGTTCTGCCCGTTTATTATGTTTTCCTTTCCTCCCTCTCCTGCTGGTGTTTAAGTGTGCTAGTGCTCTAATAGCATTATTATAGAGGGATCTTTCGAGCGATAATTACATTGCTGTTTGCACTTATCTCAAAAGAATCCAATCTAATATTTTAAAATCGTTTTAAATCCAGATTTACGTATGTCAAGTCATGTTTGCCTCGAAGAGTTTTCAGTATTGAGTTCGTCCTTAAACATGGCCAACAAATCAGTTGTGCTTTCAGTTCTAGTGACTCGGTAGCAGCTGTCGTCTATTAATTAACTATTTAAGAATGACGAGTTACTTTGTTAGATAGTTTCCCTTTATTTTACTCGACCTAAGGGTTTTAAAGGTTTATTCGATAAAATCCCTAGACTCTTTTTAAAGATTAAGTTACTGTATCTACGATTATTTAAGTTTTACTGACAATTTCTTTATATTATTTGTTGGTTTAAACAGCGCAAGCAAGCTAAGGAACCAGCATATAATTGCTGCCAACTATTAAAAGATCGAGGGCTGTTGGCGTTGCTTACGGCGGGTTGCTATGCGTTGCTACGGGTTGCCTGCGGTGGTGCCAGAGTGGGGCTGCAACGTATTCATGTGGCCACGACACTAATTTACAGTTAAATTGCTGCATTGTGAACTTTGTATTGGCATTTGCTCAAGGGCGCCTTATGTGAAGGGTAGCGACGATGTGTCATACAGCAGGTAAGAACTCAAAAAAGGTCAATTGCGTAAGCAAACCTATGTTTGCAGTAAGCTCATCTGGGCTAGATAGACGAACAAGAGGGTTGAGAACCTTTCCCATTTGGTTGGCATAATCCGACATTAACTACATTAGCTGTTTCTCTCTCAGCTAATCGACCATGAGTCTCACTTCGCTTAACTTTCTTGTGTATCCTTCATATTCCCAGTGTATTTGTCGTTTTGAAAATTAGCAAATCATTCTGTGACTTTTTGGAAATTGGGTTCGTTTTACTGTTCATTTCCTCTCAATTCAATTCCACCACAATGAGCCAGCTTAAAGCATGCACAAAGAGAAAACAAGAATAGAAGGTTAACTTGGGCCAGCCGACAGCTTAATACCCTGCAGTTCTGACACTACTTGGTCCTAAGTTAATTCAATCAGTGAAACTAGTCACTTATAGAATTAACATCAATATAGCATAAGATAGATCAGTTATAAATCATATATAGTTCACAATGTCAAAGATATTTTCTTCAGTGCATTGCAAAATTCTGGCTAAAGCGAATATACCCTCTGCAAGGGTATGAACGCACTCAAGGAGTGTAAAAAAATAACCATGGCCACAATAAAAAACATTTTCCGGTTTATAATTTTCTTGTCGCCACGACTTTTACACTTCAATTTGGCACCGTCCTGGGGTTGGCTGCCACCCAACCAGTGCCAGTTCCTCACCCAGAACCAGCTCGTGGTCCTTGGCTGGTGCCACTTTATCCGGTTGGATGAACCCATTTTACGTCCTTGCGCCTTTCGCCACGCTTTAGCTTTAAGCCACTTCCACCCTGTGAGTTTGGTGAAGGGGTTATTTGTAGCTATTGCAAATATAAATTGCAACATGCAAAGTGTATCCAACTTCAGAGTTACCACTGTAGAAATACATTGAGCTACTAAATGAGCTTGATCTTCCACCATTCACATATCCATATTTGTAGGTTGATTTAACCGTACCCGTCTATCTGTTCGTATGAACGTTGAAATCTCAGCAACTATGAGAGCTACAAACTTCAAATTTGCCATGAAAGTTTCTCAAAACTTTGCAAAGAAACAACGAAGAGAAAAAATGAATATACCCTTTGTATAACAACTATTGTGCGGTCGAAGAAAGTATCGAAATCGATTTGTATGGGAGAAACGCAACATTGCTGAGGCACCTCTTATCCATCAGGCTTTCTCTGTACGGTTGGGGGGTCTTAAGCGATTTCGATTGCAGTTGGCTGTCAGTCGGGAAGCTTTTCTGCTGCAGTTTGACACTCGAGCATTCCGCATAATCCTTGAGATTGCAGTCACCTCTTAATCTCTTTGGAAATCTCTGTTCAAGTGGCCGTTGTACACTGTGTGCCACCGGCTGGGAGTTAAATCTCCCTCTGGCTCTTGCACTCGCTCTCGCTATCGCACTTGAGAGTTGAGTGAAGGAGAAGAGTTGCCACTAATTTGTTATGCCTTACATACGTTGCACTTTGAAATTCTGCAACAAACTTCAAGTCAATAACTCAGTAGCTTGGGTTGCCCGAACGAAGCCCGCAGGAGCCAGCACTTAATACATTATGCAGAGGCATCTCGGCAATGCTAGCGAGCACCAAGTTGTGGCATGTCCTTGCACAGGAGTAGAAGCACAGAGTAGAAGGATGCTGCTGCAAGTTTCCAGTTGGCGCAGTTCGCGGCAGTCCCGCTCACATGTGCAGTCATTTCGCAGTTGCTAAAACCTACAATTCATTCGTCCTGGCTGTGTCCGGAACGTGACTGCTGCTGACTCAGGCAGGCAGAGACAGAGAGAGACTGAGAGAGGGTAGTGAAAGGGAACGTGAGAGAAGGAGGGAGTTGGCATGTCTTAAATAAAATAAATGGCGTATTATCAATATACACAAGAGGAGAATGTCGCGTTTACGAGCTGCAAGCGTAAAGTTGTTAAGTTACTTAAGCCAGCAAATGAAGCAACGGAACGGGGTGTAGTGCAGAGGGGGGGGGGGTTGTTGAGGGCAGCCGCTAGAAAGGGGTGTAAAAATTACAGTCACGAAGCTTGACAAATTGTCGTCTGAGTCTCCCGAACTCAGCCAGTCCCGCAGTCTGACTCGAACTGAACTCCAAACAGGGTGCACCCTGTGGGGCAAAATACAAAAAAGAAACCTTCCTTATATCGGGTGCAAGACTCTTGGCAAGCAAATGAAAACTAATGCCCAACGACTATAAATATAAATTGCGCGAATTCAGCTGGAAACTTGAAATTATTAAGCGTTACGAGTTCTCTTTGCATTAATCGAAATGGATAGTATACTGGGGGGCTATGGAATCTTCCCTTTCTACCCCCTATCTCTCGATATCTGCAGGTTATTTTAAATTGACTTAAAGCGGCTTTCACTTGTCACCAAATTTGATTTTTATCATCTGTATGAAAAGCCATATAATATTATTGTATATACATAGTATAAGCAATATTTCATTTTGATTTATGCATTAAATATTCATATAATTGTCAATCAAATGGACTTTTCGACATCGGATGCCATTGACGGCAGTCTGTCAACATCATATTGCGCATACAGTTATTTTCCAATTTAAGAAAGTTGTTGATTGAAGTTGATCGGGTTGTTAACGTAATACTGATGTGTCAATGTAAAGATCTAAACTCAGAGGACATTTTATTATGCTAACTCAAAAGAAATCTATTCTTTAAGAATTATGACAAAGTAGAACAAATAAAATACAAAGAACATAATGTTCTTTCTTGGAAATACTAAAGATTTGATAATGATTAAAGCAATCAGTGTTGTTACTTCTTTCAGCACTGATTTATACGATTTCAGCATATCAATTGTAGTAAAGTTTGATGGAATTTAAACCTTAAGCATACTGAATAACTTGTTGTCACAAGGTCTCTAGCTGCTGCTCTTCGTTTCCTTGCGCAGTCTCCTTCTGGCCTCCTTTGTAGCCTCTTTGGAACGACAAGTAAACGTGAAAATGGGTAACTTGGTGGGTGATGAAAAGGCGAAAGAAAGAGGGAAAGCTCTTGCAGCATTGAGCAAAAATCGGGATCAATAAAAACGTCATTCAATTTATTTTCAATTTTTCGGTACGTCACGGCAAATGCGGACGAGCTGCTGCTGGTTGGAATAGACGGAAAAAGGAGAGAAATGGAACGTGGCCGAGAAGAGTACCTAACAAATAATGGCAGACAGAAAACCCAATAAATTTAAAGAGTCTCTGTGTGTGTGGCTGATTGTGTGTGTTTGTGAGTGTGCAGTGACAAAGTGCCAACGAGAAGACAGACCGCTTATACCTACACATATGTCTGTGTGTGCACGTGTATGTGTGTGTGCGTTATATGTGTGTATTCTAGGGTATATCAAATAACTTTGACTTTACACATTATTAAACCACAAAGCCGACGACTGTGGCGAGCGAAGAGTGAAATAAAGCGAAACAAACAAAGCAGCAGTTACAGCACATTTCTAAGGACCCTGGCACGGGCACTGCCAAGGAAGCTCAAGGCACAATCACAGGCTGTCGCCATCACTGGATGCCTTGCTGCTGCCTAGGCTGATGATGCTGCATCGGCTGCTGCTCCTGTTGCTTCCGTCTACGTCTCCATCTCCGTCACCCCGAACCGACCCGACTCGACTCGACTCGACTCTTTCCACTTGACAAACTCGACAAACAATTGTCAGCCTTGTCGTCCTCCTCATTGCTGCAGCAGCTCCAAGGAAAGCTGCTGCTCCTTCTTCTGCATCTTCTGCCGGGGCATTCATTGCTGGGACTATTAAATTTTTTAGTTGAAATTGATTAAATCGCCCAGAAATTGTTTGCCAAAAAAAATTAAAGTTCCTGACACGATGGCTTTGCTTCCATGTTGCTGCTCCATCTCTCTGCAGTGTGTGTGTGTGTAGAATTTTCTTTAGCCTCCGGCATTGCGGCAAAGTCTTGAGTGGCAATATGCCGCCAATAATTCAGGTCACTCGCGTTGTCGGCGATGTCTTCGGTGTAAACTTTGCCTTGACACAGTAGAGCAAAGTTGCCAATGGATTCCATGAATGATGAAAATACATTATTGTAGGGAAAAGTAAAGTGTATGAGTCCATTGAAGTTGGAATTTGTTTACTGGAGTATAAATTTGGAATATTTCAATACCCGAAACGGATTATAAGTGGGCCTAAGAGGTATGCACACTTTCTGTGAGGTTTTGCAGTAGCTATAAAGATAAGGGAAAGAGTTCTGAAAGTATATTTAATTTGGATAGGAATGTTCGTATGATTACATAGATCTTTTACTTGACTTATGATGTTAATATCTAATTCATCAAAATTAATAATAAATTTGTTTGTCTTTTTCATTTATAGAAATATAATCAGTCCTATTTCAATTCTTCATAATCAATCAATCAAACATTCATTGCACTTTCCAATATATTTGCCGTAGTTCCTCTCACTTTCTTCAATAAATCATTTTACAATTTCCACACAAAGTGTTCATATTCTCAGCAATTATATTATGTTACCTAATTGACATAGGAACAATCGGTAAATACTTAAGAGTATTAAACATTCTGCATACCGAAAGTTTCCTTCCCTGCTTGGTTCTGCTCTGCTGCATGCGGGTATTGTGGAACTTTCCATTGCCTTTTCTTGCAGCAGAGTGAACTGCGCAGTCAACATCATAAACAAGCACAAAACACACCTACACATATATACTGCACACGTGTGTGTGTGAGTGAGTGTGTGTGCTGACTTTCTACGTGTACTTCCTAAGGCTCCATCCTTCTTTGTGCTTTGCCTTCGCCTTTTGCTCTATTGCTGCTGCAATTTTAATTGAGCTGCGACATGCGGCAATTGCCTTCGAGTTGCACGCTCTTTTGACGCCATTGTGTGCTTTACAAACAGTACCAGTACCCTAACGATACGACACTACAGGTCGCTCTGAACATTATACATTCATGTTACCCGTATGCACGTATATTATAATGGAAGAATTCAATGTGACTATTAGAAGTAAAACTTGTATATATCGTATATTGTGAATCAGCCGATCAATTGATTCATTGTAAACATTCATACATAATGTATATTAAAGACAGGTCGGCAATATCATTCATTCTTTACTTTTATCTTTCTGTAATATCAGCTATCAGAAGTTCATGATTAACATTCGCAAATCTAACAAGCTAACTTTGATATACCAGCAATGCCATACGCATTTTTTCCGATTTAAGGCGTGTAAAGGGGCGTGTCTGAATTTTAAAACGAACTTTACTACACTCTAATATACACAATTGTTATGTAAAAGTTTGCTGGCTCTTTTCTTTACTGTCGCTGAGATATAGGCGTTCATACAGACAAATATGCCTAAAATATAAATTTACTTAAAGATTGTTCTATCTAATGTGCTGACAATGTTGAAATAGAAAAACCATTAGCTATTATTATACCCTCGTAAATTGTGAATACTTGAAAAACTCAATTAAAAAGGTAAAATAGCAATTTTAACTTGTCAATGTGGAACCTGAAACATTCCCGCTGATTGGTAGTTCAGTTTCCACCTAATAAATGACGTAACAAGGTCGCAATTTGAAACTTTTATTGTAACGAGTAACTGGTAGTGAGTACGGCAGGAAACTTTTCAACGTAGCCAAATACAGATAAGTTGGAGAACAAAAATAAGTTCATCATTATATTCCCTTTATTTAAACACACACACTCCACACCACACAAGGGAACCCTGGGTAATGTGTATTGGTGGTCGGTGTCTCTAGTACCGAAGGGTCTTGCGCTTTTGAATAAATTTCATAATTTATGGTCACAAGTTTGCATCTGCACACAGTTTGTGGGAGCACTTGAAGCTATTTAAGCAGACTCCCTCCTCCTGTCTGTCTTCCAGGACATGCTCCTGATGAGGGCGCTGATGCAAGTTGGTATATGGTGAGGAGTTGCGGCTGAATGCCCCAGCCCGATGCAGTTCATTTGAAAACTTTGCTCGGTTACATTTCGGTCTCCATTAGTATAATTTAGAAGTCCACTAGACTTCTCTCTGGCGAGTTGAAAATTTGGACAATAAAAGGGAAAGAAAGAGAGAATAGAAACGACTAGTAGAGAATGGAAGAGAGAGAGAGATTTTTAATTTACTTAATAGTCGTAGGAGCAGTCGAAGGCGCATCAGATTACAGATACCCACGACGACAGGTGGTTGATGCTAGTCCTTGCCAGATTCATTCTCTTGGGAACGGTTGCTTGTTTGTTTGTTTCTGTTTGCTTCTCGTCTCGTTCCCACACACAAAAATGTTCAATAATAGCCCATCGAAAATGCCATTTGACAACGAAATCGATAAATGTTGAAATAAATGTTCGAGTTCGGTCTGTGCGGCCTGACAATACGAACAATTGAGACCGAAGGACGCCAAAATTGTCGCTTTTCTTCTTTCTCGATTTGCATATTATTAGATAAGAGGTTGAAAGTCATTCCCCGACCTAAGCCAGCGAAGGTAAACTGATTTTGTAGAGAGTTTTGATAGCAAATCTAATATTGTGCAGATAAACTAACCTTTGTGAACTTAATTAGACTAAAATCAGCGCCATCTTCTTCTCCTTCTCATCAAGCTAACTCAAAGAATCCCATTTCGTTACCCGAAATGGTTCCTATTTATATTCATATCAATAACATTTTAAGCACACTTATCTGGCGTATAACTAACAAGGTCCCCAGGATACAAGTCTAATGTGATATGCCCTACACACACCTACAACGAATACCCAAGCATACACACTATACATATATACATACACATAGACAGGCTCAAGAGAAATAGATGCGCAATCAATGGATTACTTCCGCCTCCTCAACTAGGGGCTTAATCACAAATGACAACAACAGTTTTCTGTAGCCAGAAACGTATAGAAAGAGGGGCAGAGAAGAGCAAGCAGAGTGCCTTCTGTGTATGTGTGTGTGTGTGTGGAGACAATATGTCAGTGAATGGAAGTAGCCAGCAGAAAGTAAATCGATATATACTTTATAGGCACAAATATCAATATAGATTGCCGACTGCAAATGCTTTTTTGGCTGCTTAGCAAGTTTAAAGCAGGCAAAAGCAGTGTTTAACCGATTCAATTGATATCTGTACACCGGCAAAGTGAGGCAACAAAAACGTATATCGTCTATATAGATATGTATATTTATATGCACACCTACACATGCACACATACTGTATTTAAATGTATATAAATGATATTCTATTTTCTCTATCTACAACAATCGTTTCTGTCTCCCTCTATATACAAACATATTTGTATATCTATTGTAGCTATGGGGAAAAAAAAATGGAAAATTAATTCAATCACGCTTATCAGCGATAAGGCGTAGCTCGGGGGATAGCCAGGGAGGAAGGGAAATGGAAATATCGACAGACGTCAGCAGCAGCAGCAGCCGAGTACAAAATAACAATTCGAAAAGCATTTTCGGCATGTTTACTGCCACAGCCCAAGTAGGCAGGAGAAAAGTAAAACAAGACAGAAAGGCTACGCTCAATATACCCAATGTTAAATACCCTAGTAATATATAATAGTAGTAGTAGTAAAATTGAATAGAAGTCATGACAGAATAAATCAAAATTCCCTTGTTTTATCAACAACAAATCATGAAATGTTTATCAAATTTATGCAGTATATTTATTTCAAGTCATTTTAATATGCTAAATAGTTCAGTTATCTTTGATATACAGTATATATAATATATAGATTAACTATTATATATTTATATATATATATATAGCTTTAGTAAACCTTACCATAATATACCTTCTGCATGGGTATATGAACTGAAATGTATATCGTTTAAGCGCCGCATGTCTCTTCGTGCTGAGGGATTTGTATTCCATTGAATTGTACGGAATTGTTTCTGGAGGACAGTTCTATAGCTACTATATGACAGTCCACGAGTCTTGCCACATTTCTGTTTACCAAAGTGGCGCCATAGCAAGGGAGAGTGTTTATATACACTGTTGCCGCGTGGATGGCAGTGGGGCTTACCCAAAAGTGGCTTATTGAATTTGTCTTCTCTACTTCTCTCTCTCTCTCTTATTCTATTGGGCTTTTCATTGTTTTCTTTGTGCCACAAGTGCGTCATGAGCTGTACTTTCCAGCTGTTTATTCCACTGTGCGCTCTCATAGTAGTCAGCTTGGGGAACCAAGTCTAGGGAAAAGGGGTCTGCCCGATCTGACTCATCAAAGTAACTCGACTTAGTCTGCTCTTGTCCTCCAATTGTTGAATATAAAATACATTTTATCATTTATATATCTTTTCTCAGATTAAAAACTGCCTTTCACTATATCCAGGATATGCGCAAGTCGCGTTTGTTTCCATGCAGACTGCTTACAAAAGTTTTTTTCTTCCCATTTTGCAACGTCAAACATGATTTGCATATGCTGCTGCTTGTGGGTTTTTCGCTTGTCCCGAGATTACGGATTAGCTTCTTCTCGAATTCGATTTCTGACAGCGGCTTACAAAAGTTTTTGCTTTTCTTTTCCTTCTCTCTCTCAACACACTTTGGTTTGGACTTTGTTCAACGATTAAAAACGGGCTGAGATCATTTGCCACGCCGCGGCGACTCAGTTACGCCGATTACGGCTGGGCCCATTTGCAACAGTGTACGTTTAAAGAGTTTTAAGAGTTGCATAGATTATGCGGATACTCGTTGTTGTATCTCAAGGTAATTGATGGCGGTTTTGCAAAACGATTTCCGTCTTTCAGGCGATTTCTGGAAACGAGAAGAACAGACGCTGCTGATCTTGATTCAAGTGACTCATTATGCATTCATTTAAATGGCATTTATTGCCGGCTGCCGCCCACGTGGATGCTCGAGATGTGCTTAAAAAGCCATTATTGTCAATATTTATAATAGTTGCAAGCAGTGTGAGAAGTGCCACGAGGAGAAGGAAGAGGAATAGCCTGCTTAATGTGTCCTTTGCTTACCCTATTTCACCTTTCTCTAGTTGTGCGCCTTGGTTGCGCCTTCTTGGCATTGTGTCTGTATTTGTTTTCCTTACACTTGAGTGGCATAAAAACACTCACACACCCACATAGACATTCGCACACACTCATGTGAATTCAGCAACACCTTCCTCTCTTTAGGCAGCCTCAAGTGTCAGGCCGAGGAAGCTCCCCTGTGAGTTGAGCTCCTTCATATAAAACAATTTGGCCTTTGCTGGGTACAAGTTGTGTGTGTATTAACTGAGTGTGTGAGTGTGAGTCTATGTCTGAGTGTGAGTGTGAGTAAGGTGAAAGCAAAGCAAAGCGAAGCTACCGTCATAAATGTCAACAGCTGAGACTCGTGTGCTCATTGAATAGCAGAGGGAAAGGTTTGAGTGACATATTTGAAACTTGAGACTACATGAAATACATATCATTATTACTATCTAACTGAACTTAATACTATCACTATCCCAAACTTATTATACATTAACCATTCACATTTAGTCATAGTAATTCATTGGATAGTTCTGAGGAAGGCACACAAATAATTACAACGGGGGAAATTAGATATGCTTCATCACTTCTTTTATATTGATAAATATATATAAATATAAATATATAAATAAATATAAATATATATACATAAATACTATACATAAAAATATGTCAATTATAATTATTATTATCATAATGCCAACGAATGTATATATTTATTTTTATTTATAAATATCTTTAATCAATAGTTGTCTGTATGAACTCACAAAGTGAGCTATTGGTTAGGTTTGGAAGGTTCCTTATAGCATACACAGTTCAACTTTAAATGCCTTTAAGCTCAACGAGAACTGACAAGAAATTTCGCTAGTCGCTGCTTCCTCTTCAGCAGAGTTTCTTCTCCCTCTTCTTCGTCATTTCAGCTGTCCACTGGGCTTAATCGCACTTTTGATTACTTTTCTCTTATTTCGGCAAATTTTTGATGCCAATTTTTGGCTTGTAACATTTTCAGCTTCCCCCTCCCTCTCTCTCTCTCTCTCTACTCTGTTTAAGTCTGTGTAATTACTTTTGCCATATTATTAAATCTGTATTGTTGTTTTTGAAAACTTTGATTAGAAAACTCAAACTGATTTCAAGTATATTCCGTGAATTAAATGTAGATGAATTGAATGAAAATTGTATTGCTATCTAAACTTGCCATATAAACACACATATTGCAGGGGACCTTTCTGCTCTCTTAATTGTGTCAGTGCTGCCTGTACGGCTTGTCTACTCTGGTGTCTTTGCCCTAATGTCGTGAATAATTTACGCCTGGCTCTGAATGAAATTTAATTGTCACATTAAAGGCATCGCTATTGAAAGATAGGTCCCTGAAGATACCTTACCACACCAGACCAACACCCACATTCACATTCACATCCACATCCACAGTGGCACAAGCACACTTAGAAATTCGAATTACTGCCGCCTGGCAAACTCAAATGCTCATGCGAGAGAATTTAACCTATTTTGTGCAGTAATTCATTTGCTTATAAACATTAAACCACTTTCGCTGTGCTAATGTGTGTCTGTGTCTGTGTGTGTGTGTGTGTAGGATGAAAGAAATATGTAGGTAGTACGATATGTAGAGGAAGGTAATATCAAATAGAAGGGCAACTGGTGAATATAATACGAGTATTTTCCGCATTTATGGAAACTGAACGAACTAGCGAGAAAGTAGACTGGCTTCATTTGAGTTGCTTTTTAATTTTACAAAAAAATTTATACTAAAATGCGTATGTGTGGTGTGGTATGTGTGCGAGTGTGTGTGTGCGAGTCTGTGTGGAAAAATAAGTACTTAAAGCTCAAATATTTGCATACACTCGAGCATTGTTTGCATAATAATACCGAAAGGCAGGGGCAGAAAAAGGAGCTGGCACAAAGTGAAAGGCAGCAAAATGGAGTAGCAGCACGGACAAGGTGTGCAGGGACTTGTGTAGAAAAAAAGAAAAATAGAAGGAAGTAAGGAAGGAGAGAGAGAGAGAGGGAGAATGGGATGGAGGATCGAAATTGTGTGTGATTGTGCAGAGGAACTGAAGCTGCAATCCCCCAGTTGTTGCCTTAGACCAAGGCAAATTTATTATCACACAAGACAGCAAAAGACGCAGACGTATGGCAGCATTGTGTGTGTGTGTGTGAGGACCGGGGAGGTATGCAGAGGCAGGCAAAAAATCAAACGAAATGAGGCAAGCACACACACACACACACGAGACAAAGCACACAAAGACGTAGGAAACTGCGCCTGCTGCAAATAAAGTATTTTACAGGGCAGCTCGTAACTGAAACTGGATGGGGTTGCACGACGATGGCTTGGGGAGTCTGGGGAGTCTGAGTCGAACTAGATTGTAACGTTTACTAGGGAGTAATGTGCGCCACTGCACATGAGATCCCAACGCACTGATGTAGCTCTGCTCTGCTGTGGTGTGGTGTGTGGCACGGCTCGTCCTGGCGCGGCAGGTGTGCTATATAATTTGCATAGCTCGTGCAGAGTTGCCTGTGCGGTACAGAGGGAGGCAGCTTCTTGTTTGGGCCAGATACAGGCAAACACAAACAAAGCAAGCACACACACACACACACAGACGTGCGCGCACAGAACGTGCCAAGGCGGAAAATGGCAGCAGAAAGACAACAAAGACAAGGCGACAGGACATAAAGAGCAAGAATAAAGAAAGAATAAATAAAAAATGCAAAGAAGCGTCAAGTTTAGCGCAAAATTAAACAATCTTATTGCCGGAATTAGCGACAGAATTACACAACAGACAACCACGTGCAGCAGAGAGAGAGAGAGAGAGAGAGAGAGGGATGGGGAAAAAGAGAGAGAGAGGTGTGAAGGGGGTGGTGCTGTTGCCAAGCTGTTAAGTGCGACCCCCAGGGAGGTTACTAAGTGGCAGGGGGAAGTGGATTGTCTGCCTATGCAGCAGACACTTACTTGATCTCTAATCAAGAACTTTGGTTAGGAGCTAAGAAGAATTTCAAGGTGGCCAAAATAATGGCCTAACAAATTGAGAACTTAAAGTGGGAAGAGATTAAACACACTTAAGCACACTCAAGACTTGACGGCAATAATTAAGCATGTGCAGAGCACAAGGGGGGAGGAATGAGGAATGAAGGAAGAGTGGGTAGAGAATAAGCAAGCAAAGTGGAAAACCTAAAGCACGCATAAGCTGCACGCTGACGTTGCGTATACGCCACGTTCTGCAGCAGCAAAAGGCAAAGGCAGCCGAGGGAGCCGAAAATATAATACAGGATACGTTTGGCAAGCAGAATCCGAAAGATGCCTGGGAAGTGGCCACGCTGCCGCCTGCGGTGCCACATCCTTATTTGAACATGGCAATCCTTTGCCCCTGCCCCCCTCCCCCCCTCTCTCCCCACTATCTGCTTCCTTGTCTGTCGGCATCTTCTGCTGATTTAGTACAAAACATTTTTCTTGATTATTTTAGGTGTTCGTCTAGAACGTTTCGCATTTTGTGTGGCGACTTTTGCTATCAGCATGAAGGCTTCCGCTGTGGCGCTGTAAGAAGTCATAAAACGATTTGTCATATTTATACAAGTTGATAAAATTATAAACAGCGACGCTTCTTGCTCCTTTTGGTTGCCCTTCTTCTCTGCTCTCCGGGTGTATCTGCACTCTCGGCAACTAACTATCTGTGTTTCACTTCTAAGTCTTGTGCAAACAGTTTCTTGTGTTGTAGAGTTAAAAGAGAGCTGGTTTCATTTACTTTATTTCCGATTCTTCTTTAGTTATAATTTGGCATTATATAATTAATAGATCTAGGTTTAATACAGTTTGAAATCTGCTAAACATAGCTGATACTCCAGTTAATTCCTTCCATGAAAATCCATTTGAATTACACGTTAAATTACTGTAAGTACATCTAAGTCCTTACCTGTAGAATAACCTCTGCTCTTTCCCACATTATATTTATTCTTTTCCCAGCCAAAGGCAGAGGCAGAAAATAAGAAAAAGGCACTGAGGAAACTCATGACAACAAACGCAGTGTCAGGCAAATTGAAAACTAAAGCAATTTCAAATAGAAATTTCCTTCCGCACGCCTGCCTGGAATGGGGGCGTAATGGTTACCGTTTTGGGGAACAAACGACATTGTCAGCATTGTGGGATCTGGTATTATATGCTGAGCACCCTTCGCTGTCTACCTTCCCCCCAAAACACTTTCGTACAGCCTGTTGTCTTGCGCGTAATCAGGGCGGTTTGTCGCACCTTTGTTGCCTGCCGCCCTTTGGTCGTCGCGCCGAAGCAACCACGTGGAACTTATTACTTTCATTTGGCTTCTACGCCCCCTTCACTAGAGAGAGCTACATAAATTCATAACATATTCATTGCGCGCAGCGAGGCATTTAAGAGGCGGCGGCGGCAGCTGTGGAGTACACCAAAGCAGTAAGAACAAGATCAGAAAGCTACAGTACCATGCACTTGACTGTAGGATACCCGCGACCTGTTTGCAATTTAAAATTGTATAATATAAAGGGCTAATTTATTGTATTTGCCTTATTTAACTTGCATACCTTATTCACATTTGTTATTAATTGGCATGTAGACACCTTTTTACCAAATTTGGTATCTCTAGCATGTGCAGTAGCTGAGATCAACGCGTTCATACGAACAATACCTGCCTAAGGCAGGCAGAAACCTTGATGCCAAAGTTGGTATCTTTAACACATATAGTGACTGAGATCGACGCGTTCATACAAACAGACAAACAAACATTGCCTTATTAACTCGACTGTTATTTCTGATAAGATAACATTCTGTGGGAACTTTATAGATTTCTTCAATTGCTGTCTACACTTACATTAACGTGGGCACAAATTAATATACCCCTTGCCCATTGAAAGTTAACCAAGTTCCGCCCTGAACTTTACTCTCCATCCTTCCTAATTTTGCATTTTCTTCGACTTTGCTCTGTCTGCAACTTGTGTTTGGTTTTGTTTGGGGCGTATGCGTAATCTAGCTATGCCAGCAGCTTTGTCGACTTGTGGCTCACACGTCGTTACCAATAACCAATTCCCGTTGCTTTCCACGCACCTTGTGCTAACTATCAGAACTTTTTGTTAGGTTAAAGTTGAACTGCGCTCTACATTTGCATTGTATTTATATTTACATTACACTTCTTAATTATGCTGATTATGTATAGGAAGGATAGAGAAACACAGGGAAAAAGTCGCTAATTGTTTGTATACAATTTAAAAAGAGTTCAAGGACTTTAATGTTCTTATTCCTAGTATGTATGATGTGCACACACACATATGAAGAACCCTTATATGTTTAAAATCTTTCGGCATACAAATATCAATTAAATAACTTAAGTCATCATCCTTATTTCCCAACACTCTTTTGTTAACCCCAAAAAATAATTAACGTCCGGCTGTCCATCTGTTCTCTTCTTTCCACTTTCAAGTGTCCTCTTCTGCTATTTATTATCGCTTAAAATATTCGATTGACTATTTTGAAGAATAATTGCAAGCTATTTCATTTCCGTTTTTTCTCGCCTTTCCTTTCTCCTCCTTTCCCTTGGCTTCGTTTCTCTACACTTCACTTGCCGCCCACCCGGAAAGCTCAAAAATTAATTACAAACTCATAAAACCTAAACGAAAGCCAAGCTGCGCATAATCCTCAACTAGCTGCGAGGATTCTCCGCCCTGAAGACAAGGCAGGCAGGCCACAGTTTATGCCGGCAGATGCAACATGTGAAGAACTTTTATAATTGCCACTGGGCGTGGTCGCTGGCACGCCCATCAATTTAAATTACTGGCATTCCAGCGAGCGTATTAAAACTAAATGCTCCCTTCAACAGCAACATCCGCGTCCGCGTCTTTCCTCGTACTTATAATGGCAGCACTCCCCTTAATAGTGCCCTGTTTTGTTTAACCATTACTTGGGTGGCATAGGTTTCCTAAGTTAGATGATGATGAGTTGATTGACAGATCTATCTGCATAAGTTGACTATATAGTATTTAGATATATTCAATATATAGATTGTTTAAATTTCATTTAAATCTGTTGACTATTTCCCTTAGTTCTCTCGAATGTAACCTTGTCTTCTTGTAAGCCTGAATCTGAATTCGCTTGCAATTCCACTTGAATATTTTGCATTTGTTTTGTCTCTACAATAATTTAAGCTGCTATTTGATGTCAGTTGACAGGATATACTGAACTGTGCTCTGTTCTCTTCACTTCTTCAGAGCCTGACACTTCTGTCTGTCGGGTGTTTGTGCTGTCTCTCTTAGCATAAATGCCTGTTAAGTCGCCTTAATCTACTCGCATTCAAGTTGTTTGCTATTACTGCATAATTAATTAGTGAAAGTGCAGGAGAACGAGAGAAAATGAGAAGCAAATATGCGACAGCAGCTTAAGAAATCAAACTCTGTAGTTTGTGAAGACTGCTGCAAAGTGCTGCAGTGTCCAGACATCTACACACGAAAGTCATAGAATACGAGTAGTGTCAGTCTTGGTACAAGGCGAATAACCAGAGAAAAAAAAGTGTTTGGTCTTAGATGGCACTCATTATTTCAGTCAACTCGATAGAACTAGAACTACAAATGCAATCGCAAGTATAGAATAGTGTAAAATGAATATAAAGGATGGATCCAATTTGTTGTAATGACTAAGTAATGCAGAAGCAGTCAAATCAGGCAGACATACTGTATAGCTATATTTTGTTATCGATATCGATAAATAAATAATAATCTTACAGATTAGTTGTCTCTGTTCTAATCCAATAAACGATCGGTAGTTGTGTCATCTTTTACCAGTATCATCGTTATCATGTTGCATAAAGAAAACGCTTTAAACTGTTGGCAGTCACTGTCGAATTGTGATCCAAAGTATGCAACATTTTAAAGCACTCTTTCGGTTTCCCTAAAAGCTGCCACAAAGCGGCAACAACAGCACACGCAGAACAGCAGCAGCAGCAGAGGCGGCAGGCAGCAGGCAGAGGCAGAGCAGGAGTAACTGGGAAAATGAAGCGACTGCTGCTCGTTTTTATTGCGTTTTTCATGTGTCTCATGTGGTTTACTACAAATTGATTCTATTATTGCGCATAGAGAGGGGAGTATGCCTATTTTTTGCAACAACAACAACAATAACAACAACAACAACCCCTCAATCTACCCTTTCCCCAGCCCACAGTGCGTATACGCATTACGCGTTTGCATTCGCATCGTTTGTTGCTCTGTTTTTGCTGCTGGCGATTTGAAAACAGAAAACTGATTGCAAACACATCTACTCCTCCCCCTGCCCCACACCCCTCCTTTCTCCACTCTTGCGCCTATAATGAGTGAACGGAAATCCGTTGGTTATAGTAACGTGTGGTGCAGGGAGGTGGGGAACGAGGAGGGAAAGGAAAGCGCCAATCAATTGTTTAATTAAATTTATAATGAGTTAATCATTTCGCAGACAGTTCCCATTTGTTTCCCATTTGTTTAATTGCCGCTGTAGAATTTGCCACAGATTTTTGTGAACCGAATTATGAAATGAGTCGCACTGAGCGCGACACTGTGGAGAGAATACGAGTACAGTGCAAAACCAAATAGAACCAAACAGCATCCGACTGTGAAATTCAATTATAAAATGCTTATGCTGCATTTACATATTTGCGGGCGCTTTTTTAGTGCATCTGCTTTGTCTGTCTAACTGCCTAACTGTCTGTCTCTCTCTCGGTTTGCCTATCCGGCTGTCTGTCTGCCTGTTTAGTTAATAAGCATCAGGCACGCTTAAATGAAATGTTTTCCATTTCCCTTTGAGGTCGTGGCAACAACTGAAAATTAAATAATATCAAGTGATTTTGATTAACTAAAGTGTTCTACATACATATAACTGATTGATATATCTCAGTATATTGATTAATGCGCAGATATAATACTGAATATAATACTTTTTAAAAATTACAAACCTTAATATGTTTTGGTCTCTGTACTCTTGAGGAATTTGGGTCGAGTGCTCCAATATATTCACTGCCTTTCCGTTGCATTTCGAGCAAAAAATGCTGGCAGAGAATTACGTAAGCGATTTGCCTACAAAAATAAACATTCAATTGAGACAAATTCGTGTCAAATTATAGTTCTCTTAAGTCAAATTTTTTGGCTGCCCGCCAGTGCGCAGTGCACCACAAGATCGTTCTATGATATACATATAAATATATAAACAGACTTGTATATACATTCATACATGGTATACTCTATATACAAAACTAAGAATATCAATTAAGAAAACAACCTTCGGCACGTTTGCTGTTTATGGCATTAATCTGCAAAGATTTTTGCTATACGAATTGTAGAATATATAAAACATTATTCAGTTTTAATACAACTTATTTAGAGCACGCATATCTATGAAGTGAGTATCTCGTGTAGTTGCTTCTCCAAGACTACTTCTTAGTAGTTCAATTCACCAAAACCTAGATCATTCGGTTAGTAATATGACTAGAAGAAGTGTACAGTGTAATTACACTGTATTCTGAGGTATTTCTTGAGTTGTACTTGCCATGACATTACTGAAATTGTTCTTTCTGATATCGGATTTTCCTTTAGAAGACAGAAGGAGTAACAGAGAGAGAGAGAAATGAATGTATATCGTTCTGCGTTTCGAGATTCCAATTGTCATTAGGCGTTGGCTGCTGAGTTTACCGCAGAACGCGAAGCGGACGCGGATGCGGATTCCTAATGTCGCTTTGCTGGCTGGCTTGGACCGTTGGCTTGTTTCTGGCTCTCTTGGCTGCCGTCCGACGCGCTTTACGCGCCGCGAAGCATTCTGCAATTTTTCATTTTGCGCTGTAGTAAATTCCAGATGTTCAGTAGCACTCGCTCTTTCCCGGATTCTTTTGCAGTTTAGCGGGACAAGGAGACGAGACTGGGGCTGGAGCTGGAGCCGGGAGGCGCGTGCAAAACTTGGTCCTTTTGCCGATTAATGCGACACAAGTCGTGGTAGGGTGGGTAGGGGAAGGTAGAAAAGTCTTGCAACTTGCGGGGCGTTGTTGGAAAGTGCTGCCGAATTCGCAGGCGTGTTCTCTGTGCTAGACTGCCTGGGTGTGAGTGAGTGTGTGTGTGAGTGTGAGTGTCTGTGTGAGAATGTATATGCACTCTTTTTCTGCGCAAAATGCCACAAGGTGTAAAATTGAATAATTGAAATGAAGAAAGCACCGCGCGCTCCGACTGTCTGCAGCTGCAGAGAAGGCAAGAAAAAAGTGTTGCCAAAGTTGAGTTAATTGTGGTTAGTTCTAACGGATTTGTGCGTAATTAGTGAGTAATTTAATTTTGCATGTCTTTTAAAGTTCTTGCTGACGGCTTTTTCTCTCAGTTTGTGAAGTTTATGAAGTTAGAAAGTGAATTGCAAATAGGTTAAATAATAGTATAAGGCAATAATAATGCTCATTAATTGTTGCCTTATTATATAGTCTATAGTCGGATTTTCTATATAATTAAATATTTATTGGTTTTATTCACTTACTTTCCGACTTGGGCTACCTTGGTTTCGACCTACTTGTTATCGGCTTGCCGCCACTTTTGTTTGATTCTAAGCCAACTTCAAATTAGTGTTGATAAAGTTCAAATAATTTCAAATATCAATAATCGATATTAAATAAAGTGTGACCATAAGATATGTATGCATTAAATAAACCAAAGTCAATCAGTGATAATTTTTTTTTATGGTGGTCCAGTAAATCAAATGATATAGAATGCACTGCTTGAAATGAAAACATAAATACTTTATAGGGTCTACCCCTCTGGCCTGTGTTTCCTGTTACACACGTTTTCCATTTGCAGCGCATGCAGTGAAAAAGTTTTAATTGAAAAGTTTCCTCGAATCTGTATCTGCAAAAACAGCGAGTTGGCCGTGCAAAATGCTTCGGTGTTATAATGGGAGTAAGTTGCGAATGCAAAGATTAGCATTAATCAGGGCTAATTGCAGAATTTGCATTTCAACTTATTTGAACCCCATTTGAAGCTCGATGCTGTTCAGAATAAGATATGTAAAGATGCGGAAATAATGCTTGAATTCGAAATACATGTAAATTTGTGTTTGCTGAATTGAGTTACCATTGAAGAGCGATTGAATTCATTCTTTAATATGTGCCTAGGTCTATTTTACACTTCTGTTGCCGTTTTCACCCCGTTTTCTGCTTGTCTGCTCTGCACTTTTTACTTCTTCTCTCTTTCACTTCATCGAGTGCATGAAAAATTGAGTTGGTTACGTTTTATTTATGGCGACAGCGACAGCGAAACCTACGCAATCCCCACAGAAGTCAAACAATGGTCTGCAATTTAAATACAATTGTTTTATGCACCACCGTACGCACACCACAGTGCAGATGTATATATATACATACATGTATGTTTGTATGTATATATCTTACTCTATCTCTCTGTCTCTCTCCACACACACACACATAAACAAACGCGTTGCATTTCGCGCTGCGTTGACATGCCGAAAGGCTGTTGCATTGACCAATGCGGTGTATGCGCCATGTGCCACTAGCAAGAAGTTTGCAGCAGCAGACACAATACCAACAACAACAGCAGCAACAACAGCAGCAACAACAACAAGAATTGTGTACGCACACCTCGCACTAATAAATTATGAAGCGCCCGCAATAAATTTCAAATTAATCGCTGATATTTATCTCTCACAGCGACGTTGTCGATGCCAGCGAGCTGTGTGCATAATAACTATGTTCATCACAACACATGCTGACCCCGCCAACCTTTGCCCTGCCCCTGTCTCTCATCCCTCCTCCCGCGCCACTGAAGGACACATCTCAGATCCCATAAAATACTTAATATACTCGTATTCTTCATCGGTGTTGAGCGACAAGTCGAACTGACCATGCAACCTTTGAATTACTCTTAAGAAAGTCTTTTATAATGCCAGTACATAAATGCAATTGTCACATTACTGTTGAGGAACATTATATTAATGTAAAAATTGTCGATTAGGAATACATATCGAGTTTAAATATTGATATAAGTTCATTTTCTTATAGTCAGCGACCAATTCTATCAAGTAATTTCTTAAATAATTTCTTTGTTTTTTAACCAATAGCAAGCAAATTTTTAGAATTCATTGAGGTGATGATGATAGTTAAACACACAAAAGATAAATACCTAATTAACCTTCATCATGTAATTTACCTGACAATCTTTTAAGCATTTCGTACATAATATTTACAATAGTACTCAAGAACGTCTGTTTCTCGCAGTCGTACATATATCTCAAAGTCGAACAAAGTCTTTTATCTACTCAGTCTATGTTACCAGTTCATTGATATGTATAGAGTATATGTATATCTTAGACTGATATGCAGTGTGTCGTGCTCATGCTTCTCTCTCTATCTTGCATCACTGCATCTCTTTCATTGCCTTCTGCTTCTTTTTCGCCAGTGAGCAAGAGGACTAACTAACAAGCGACAAATATTTCATATTGTTTTTTGAATTATAGCGCCCCACAACAATAAAAAGTTTTTGTCAGTTGTCATATGCCCAGCACATGGACAAATAAACACACACACACACACACACACATGACAGTACCAGCACAACCTGCAAATTAACACAATAAAAGCCTGCAACAAAGGCTACAACAACAACAACAACAACAGCAACAACAATATGCCCACAGATATGCAAATGGCATAGAAATTGTGGCTGGATCTGGACAGAGCGTCGCCTGTGTTGGTCCTGGCAAAAGGATATGCATACATATAAATTATAACACCGGCGTGTCTATTAAAATGATTGTATCCGCTCGATTATGCACAGTACAGGGAGGAGGGAGGGCGAGTAGAGGAGGAGGAGGAGGAGGGGGGTGGCTAGGTGGGGCAAAGAGGCGACAAGTCTGTGGCGAAAAATTCGCAAAACTTTTTGACTTTTCCCATGCAACAAAGTGTGCCTGGTGTATGTCTGTGTGTGTGTGTGTGTTTTTAACCCATCCCTGGCTGTCTGTCTGTGCGTTCGTTCTGTTGATTTTTCTTCTCTCTCTGCTCCCTTCCTCCTTTCCCTCTCTCTCTCTCGCTCTCTCTCTCTTTGTTGACAAGGTTCCCTTCCCAATTGTCGCTGCGTATTTGCGTTTTAAATTTCGTGTTCAAGCGGACGATCGCACCCGGTTCTCATTATGCTATTTTGACAACTAATTACTCCACCTGCGAGTGTGTGAGTGTGTGTGTGTGTGCTAGTGTGTATGTCACTGTGTGTGTCTGTCAGTGCATCTAATTGACAGTGAGTTAGTTTTTCGGCTTTATCGTAGGCTGTCGAAGCAGGCACTATTAATCTACTGCATGCACTGTATCTACACACACACACACACACACACACACACACTATAGTGCAGGGTTTATGCAGGTGCTGCAGCAATTGAAAACCACAGAGGGGGTGGCTTTTAAGGGGCAGGTGTCGGGGTGGTTCTTTAATTGTGGTCCAATTTAAATGGCAGCTAATAAATTTGCAGAAGGCAGCAACCGCATTGGGCGAGAGACATCCAATAGATAAGATACGCAGTGGGCTGTGTCAGTCGAAGATAAAGTACAGTCTTGTAAACATATTGCACATGTGTGTGGGTGTGTGTTTGTTGTGCATGTGCTGGGGCGTTATTTGAGCCATTTATAGCCAGAAATGAATGCGGCAAGCGAGAGAAGTGCGCACCACCTTCCTTGGCCGCAAGTGCAGCTCGAGTTGCTGCCAAAGCTGCCATTTAAAATAAATGAGCTAAATAAGCAGTCTGACATGTCGGGAAGACGCACGGCCAGACAGCAGCAGTCTACGGCAGCTATCAGACTACGACGCACAACAGCAATAACAACAGCAACAGCAGCAACAACAACAAAGCAGCAGCAACAACACACATTAATAACCAGGCAAATGGCAAAGTTTCTAGCACTGCTGCGTACAACATATGTATGTGTATGTGTGTCTGTGTGTGAAGCGTTTGTTTTAACTATCAATTAAAGCACCCGATGCTAATTATGTTTGAAATCCTCCTTTTGCTCGCACTCACAGCCTTGTCTGCTCTCCTTCTCTCTCTCTCTCTTCCTGGCTACCTTTCTCATCTTTTAAGATCAAAGAAAATAAATAAGTGCAACTATATCTCAATCTCCTCTGCTATCGCTGCCTTCCTATGCCTCTGTCTGCCACCCCCGCACCCCCCCCTCTCTCTCCTCTTTCCCTTGCTTCCTCTTCCTCTCTCTCTCTCTTTGCTTTCGTCCTGTCAGCAACAGAGAGCTCAAGAGAAGTCTGCCTGCTGCAGTGCTGCCAACATAGCCTTTTTCCCGTCAAATTTGGTTATTTTTGACTTATTTAGAGCTAGCGAAAATTCAGTGCTTACTTTAGGCAAAAGCAATTAACAGAAATGATTTATTTTTGGTATATAAGCATTGTATACATTGTATATTCCAATACAAGTATATTTTCAACCCACAACTTAACTTTTTTCCTTTTTTTTCTATGGAAAATACAATTATTTAAACATGTATTGCCAAACTTTCAATAGTTTAATGCTTGCCAGTATTATTTTAGGTAAATTTTGCATAATTACAATTTTGTAAGGTTCGTTTTTTTAAAACATTTGGACAGAATAATTTCTTAGCTTTATTGCATTGTTTTCCCATTAAAAACAGCTTTATTTTTAAGGTTCTTAAATGTGGGCATCACTGTTAGGATGAGCGAAGTATATTTATGTCTCTCTCTCTCTCCTTTATCTCTACCTTTCTCTCTTCCCTCTCCCTCCCTTTGTCTACCACTCTATCTCTCTCTATTTCTGCCCACTGTCATCTCGTCATTTTGTCCTGCTTTCTTGAACTATCCAATATCTAGTCGATTATATCGTATTGTTTGTTGTAATTTGTAAACGTTTTGTTGTTTTTTAAATTAGACAAATATTTGTGTTTTGCCTGCCTGTGTATCTATGTGTGTGTGTGTGTGCGTGTACGTGTTACTGTGTATAATTTATGTGTGTTTGTTGATATTGCTCTGGCAGTGTTAATGATGTGCATAAATCAGAGTTGCACAGAGACAGTGATGGCACGAGTAAGTCATCTAGAGAGAGAGGGAGAGAGCGGGAGAGTGGGAAAGAGAACTGCAGACATTTGCACGTTTATTGACGCATGCCTTACGTAATTCGTGTAATGACGTAATGTCAATAGTTGACACTGCGTAAAAAGGCGACTCGTGTTGCGACTCTAATCGATTAATGTGCGTGACTGAGTGCAAGAAGGTGTGTGTGTGCGTGTGTCTACATTACTTAAACGATACTACGTTAGAGATGTGATGTCTTCAAGGCAATATTGAAATCCATACAGAAGGAAACTTTGACAGACTCTGGTTATCGAGAGCTCTAACTGGGGACATTCCCTGGTCAGCAGGAGGCAATGGGATCATTTTACTTTGGGGTAGACAGCTGTAAAGATATAGAAAGAATAAGGAATGCACTGAACTGCATGGCAATTGATCCGATTCAAATAAACATGAATGTACATGAAGTAGGCAACATTTTGTTCAACGTTGCGTATACGTAATTTGCCATATGCACACAAGCCCGCACAAAATACTCACGTTTACTTTTATCTATAAATAAACATATACATACCTTTATTGTATATTCAAAATTAGCATCAATTGCCTGTTAAAGCAACTCTTCTTCTATACCGCTAACAGGTTCAGGTGAAGACACCCATACTTCATTTGCATTCCATTTGCAGTTGAGTGCGGCACGTTATGCCACTATTGATTTGTCTGATTGCATTTGATTTTCGCAAAGCTATTGTCGGATTGTGTGTGTGTTCCCACTGAGGCATATTCCCCTTGCTCAATAAACAGAACATTGTGAGCTGACTAAAGTCAAAGCCAAAACTTGCCTGCCACAACTTTGGGTTTAGTTTTCCGAATTTAAGTTTTCTACGTTATCGCAAAAGACGCACACAATCCACTCCAAGTGAGCCATAAGCCAAATTATATTAGACCCAGGTGCTGACCTACACAACATGATTCGCTCCACTATTAACTAATCTCACCCCCAGCTCACACACATACACACACACACACAGATAGAGGGCTGCACAAGCCATAAGTCACACAGCAGGTGGGCAGCTCTATACCTGGGCAGCTCTCTTGCAGCTTGGCACCTCTTTTGCCCTCTTCATGTAAATTAGCAAAGCCGAACTGTAGCCGTATTATTAACCTGACTAAATGGTTAATAATTCTGCTCCCTTTGGGTGCAGTTTGATAGAGTCGTCTTCCCTTGAAGCCTCCCTCCCCCTGCTCATAAGCGGACTTCTGTTGATCCTTAACTAATTTGATTTGCCTGCCTAATCTGCCAGCTCAGCATTTGCATTTCAGGGTAGATATTCTGCTTGTCTGTCTCTTTTGAGTTGTGAATACCTGTGATTACCTTACGCTATATTAAAGATCTTGACTTCACCTGCCTGTGCTGAGTATTTTTCCAAAAATGTTAAACTACTCATTCTTTCTTTTCCCCTTTGTTCGGGGGAGATGAAGCAGTCAAGCCAAAGCGACTGTACGTAATCGTTTAAAAACGAAAACAGCGACAAAAAATAATATACTATGTGTGTGTTGTGTGTGTGTGTTGGTTCTAAAAGAAAGCCACGAGAAAAACAGGCGAGAAAAGTTAGAAAAAGAGTAGACATTCTCGAAAAAAGGAACATGCACTCTTGGGAAAACTTTGGCTGAACACATCTTGCTCTGGTTACATATTCTTCTTGAATTATGAAGGAACGTTGCAAACTTTTCGCGGATTTTCCAGGGGGAAACATATACAGTATACATTGTGTGTGTGTATATTCTTGTATATATGTAACACATTAGACTTGACTGACAGACATGAACTTTTGTCGTGTGTTGCAATAAATGTAGAACAAGAAAGAAAGGTTTGCTACGAATTGCCGAAGCTTCTATACCCTTGATATATTATAGCAACTAAGGTTATATTCTCGTATAACTAAAATTATATTTTACAGAATCTCATACTTTATGAGGAAGGTGCAACCTGAGAAAATAAATGTACTTTCTCACACGGCAAGAAAACCTCATCGAAACTTTAAGAAAAAGAATGAAAAATCGGCAAAAATAAAGTTACTTAAACAGCCAGAAAGCAGTCAAAAAGAAGCCAAAAAGCATTAGCGAGAGAAATTTATAAGTTTTGTGGCAGCCACAGGGTTCCGCTAGGATGTGGCACGGCTGGTGGGGCAAGATTGCAGTCAGTTGAAATTCTTTTTTACCATATTTCGACTAACGGCACATTGCGCTCCTTTAGAAGTTTTTTATATGGTCCTGTTTAAATGGAATCAGACTCTGCCCCTATTTGTGTATATATTGGCGACTTGCAACACACGATACTGCGACTCGTAGGCGCAATCAATGCAAAGTTCGGCAACACGCCAGCATTTTAATACATTAAGCCCAACTTCATGAATGGCAGAAAAGAGCTTTAGAAATACAAATATTCAAATGTTCAATATGAACACATTTCTTTCTAGCTTTCCATATACATTCATTTGTATCAAACTAAAGGCAGAGGCAGCTTTAAATTATTTACAAAGTCATGAGCATTTCTTAATCTGATGGTGAATTAAGTGCGTATTCTACTGGACACCACACACACAACGTGATTAATCGTCGTTTCACATATTGAACCTACGCACCCAACTTAAAATGGCGGACTGTGACTGCGGTACTGCGAACAGGTTCCTCTGGCACCATCGAGCAGAGTTGTCGCAGTTGACGATTGAAGTTTATTTGATGTTCTTTTTTTTTCTCGCTCTCTTTCGTTTCGTATTCCATTTTCGGGGCGACAACAATTCGAAAATATTAAAAAAGTTTTTGCTTGGCATGTTATTGACTTGTTAAAATGTTTGACTGGCCTGCTTGCTATGGTTTCTGTTGTTGTTGTTGTTTTTGTTGTTGTTGGAGCGACCAACCCGAAACTCTATCGAGAGGGTAATTCTATGGGTTGGTCTTTTGTCGGGCTGCTTATTTATTTAAGTGAGACTCGCTTGGTTATGCGAAGCACGTCTCTGCGTCATGCACGAAAATTGCATTTGCCCGTCTGCGACATCTCACCCCCCACCACACCCCCACACCCCCTGCTCTTTTTTTCTCTGCTGCGGTACTGGGAGGCCAAACGGATCAAACTGTGTATAATTCGCCGAGGGTTGAAAAATATTGTCGACTAGACTTTTATTAGACAAGCTTCTCTGCGGCCCAGCTTTCTCCCCATCCAGAGAGAGAAAGAGAATGTCTTACATCTTGCCGCATCCATAGACCATGAATTTTTCTTTCCCTCTGATAACTTTTGTCGTTCACCACCAACAAAAAAAAAGTGCCAGACCAAGTAAGGAAAACAGAAACTAACTGATGAGAGTACTCGAGAGTCAGATACCCTACCCGATAACATGCTTCCAACAACTTATTGCCTACCAAATCTTATTCTAAATTTAGAAATGTTATTATGTACTTCATATATTCGCAATATTCAGCATATATTTAAAAGGTTTCCCCCCAAAAAAAGGTACCTTCCTTCAAAAAGATTTACCATGTAACTTATTAAAGGCCTAAGCAGAGGTAACTCACTGTAGACTTGTGTCTCTCACATTGTACACAGTCGATCTACAATATAACCCACTGCAAGTGAAGTCATCTACAGGTTTTCTAAAAAAAAAAACTTAACATGCATTACTTAAACTTACTTGTGTAAATTTATATTTTGGCTTTAAACTCGTGCAAGAGAAAGAAAAAAAGAGAATGAAGAAAGAAGATAAGGATAAGGACATGAACAATGCAATACTACTGCTTCTTCTGCAAACACAAATACAAATTTCTATTTGGCAAAAGAACAAACATTGCAAACAAGAAAGAAAGGTTGCAGGAAAAGCTTTTGATTGAACGTACATATAATATATAGTACCTACACATATGTATATACATATATATACGATAAGTACGTAGTATATGTACACATTTTGAAAAGCGGGCAAGAACCAGGAAAAACACAAACTGTTCTATAGTACAATTGATAAGAGCTAACATAGCTGAACATAGTTCTCATATATTGTAAACAGTAAAAACAATTGTTAATTAAATAATAGGCAGAACTATATATTAAATATATGAAATGATACAAACCATATTCTGGTTCAACATTTATGTAAGCTAAAAGTTCGCGTGCATTGAAAATGTGATGAGCAACAGGTCACCGAACGCGTCGCTTCTGTGAAGATTATATATTCTGTATACGCAGCATAAGCCCTGCAAGTTAATTGCTTTTTCAGATATTTGCAATTACGTAGATCTGCCAGTTCTCATCTTGTAGCGTTTGCAGCATTGACAGAGTTTTGACCATTAACAATTCACGGACCGTTTAGCTGTGGCGGCAGATGGCCATACATTTTAATAACTCGCAGTTAAACATAAATTACCAGCCAACCGCATAATCTCTCCCTTGCCATCCACCCCTATAATTTGCGACTGCAATAAATGTAGAATACCAGGCTGTAATTAAAATTAAATGGGGAATCGGCATCAACTTAAACTATAACAATATAAGAAAGGTTACCCAACTCAGGCCGAAGTTCTTATACTCTTGAATAAGTCTTTATCGATTGTTCCCATAAAAGAAAATGCAAATAGAAATTCGTTTATAATTAAATTTAAGATGTGTAGGCCTTAAGTGGGCACAAGCTCAGTTTATAGTACTTATTTTTATCTCAGTTACTATTAGTGTAATACCACTGTACCTACTATGGCACTACTCAACACAATGTGAAGGAAAATGAGAAAAACCTCAAAATCAACGCTTCAGCTGGAATGCAATCCACACAAAAAATTAAAGTAAATTAAACTTTCATATGGTGAATTCAGATCTGTTGTTGTTGTGTGTTCTGTCGGGATGGGAACTACAGAGGATGCCTGCTGTCTGTCTGTCTGTCTGTCTGCCTGTCTGCCTGTCTGTCTGTATGTAGACTCATTTGTCAGTGTGGCAGACATGTCGAAATTCGCCACGTGTCATAATAAAGTGTGTCCAGTGTATGGAATGTCTATCTATCCCTAAGTCGAAAAAGGGCACCATATATAAACGAAAGCTGCAGCAGCTTAGAACACACACACTATTGATAACGAGTAAACTATAACTGAACTGGAACTCACTTGTGTTGCAAGAAGAACTATCTTTATTCAATATGAATGTGGAAACCTTCTCATTGACATAACTTTACACATATGTATAATGATGTCGATGTCATTTTTCGCTGTATTTATGATTGTAAGTATCTGTTGAAAGTAATCAGAACGGGAGCACAATGTTTCTATAGATCGAGTTGAAGTACCTTGTTACTCTCAGTATGTTATTCACTGTATTAATTCTACCTTATATTAAATTGCGAATTTGCTAAGCAAAATTAAAGCTTTGTAAATGTTACTTGAATAGGTTTACATGGCAGGCAAACGGGTCAGGCCTGTGCATGCTGGTGCAGTACACAGAGAGAGAGAGAGAGAGAGAGTGAGAGAGGAAGAGTGCTGCAGAGCGAAGTCTGGGCTTGGACATGTCGTCGCCAAGGCACTCAAAACAAATTTGTGCTTGGCCAGCTGCCAGCAGCGCATCAACCCCAAAAGAGACGGCGGGATTACCCGAAGCATCCACACTACTAAGCGGTATTACTATATGAAATATGTGCAGTCTACTCGACTATGAAATACCGTGCAAAATCATTAGGCCTTATAGATCAAGGATAAATCATATTACAAATGTTGTTTATATCTCAGTATACTATTTTTTTTATATACTTGACACATTAAAACAAACAAACTGAACTGCATATATCATTAGCATCCTGATATGTTTTATCCCTCCATTGCACTTTACAAGAGAATTTGAAAAGACCTTTCCATGCACCTTTGGTTGGCGAACCCATTTACCTAATTTGTCTTTGTGTCTTTCGTGTTGTTGGTTGCTGACTTCAACACAAACTCTGCCATTTAAAAGCATTGGTTTAGTGTATTTAACATACTTATTTTACACTATTCTTCTCTTGGTTTTACTCCGCACAGTCATGCTTAAAAATGTTTATCCACCTGTTCTCAGTTTCGAATGAAAAACTTTTAATTCATGACATTTTTGTGCGGAAATATTTAAATTACTACGAGATGAGTGACCAGAGAGTGTGGAAAGGGAACTGAAGAAGATTGCGAGCGAAGTTTGGGGCTGTGTGGCTTACCTATAATAACAGCTATTCCAATACATAATAAAAAGCAAAGTATTTGTGCAAATAAAAATGCAGCCCTCAAAGTACTTGAATGAACTGACAATGACAACGACGCGGCCAGGATGGTGATGGTAATGACAATGTTAAGTAGTCGCAGTGTAGGTTGGAGGCTGGGAAACTGAAACCGAAAGCTGAGAATGGAATGGAATATATATATGTATTTGAAAAAGGCGCTTCTGGGACAAACTCAATTTTCAGGAGGTCGCAGCTCAATTGTCAATGAATAAATTTACTACTTCGCAGTCCTCGGAGGTTCATCGTCATTGGCGCGTTGTCCTGGAGTCAAAGTCCATTATTCTTATCGATGCACGACCATCGCTGCTGCTCTCATTGCCGAAACTTTTGATGCTCTATTATGCCCTCTATCTGTGATTTGTTCGGTTCCGTTTGTGCCGTTCATTCCGTTTCAGCGCGGTCTCCGCTTTGTCGCCATTGCCTTTTACCACTTCCACTCCTCACTTGGTATTTCTCTTGTTTTCCAGAGTTTTTTCTGTTTCTGTTTTGGCTGTGTGGAAATTAATGACGTAAACGGCCGGAAAATTTAGTAACTTTTAGTCATGGCGTGTGGATGATTCTCACACAATATATTCGACTCACATCATCTCTGGATGCCTTTTGGGTGTTCGATAACCATGAAATGCGTATGCGATGGTAATGAAATCGATGTTTATGAGTTTTCGCTTCGTTGTGTGCGTTGTGAGTTGCTCTGCCTTGTACCCTGTGGGTTGTGGGCTATGGGCTGTGTTCTCGGTTCTGTCTGCAGTTGATTGTGTGTGTGTGTGTGTCTGTGGTGCGTCGAGTACATTTCAAATTCCAGCATATCGAATCCCGTGAGAGTAATAAATAAAGCTAACAAAACTTTTGCTTCTTTTTAAAAGTTTTGCTTGATGGTTTTATCGATTTTATTTCTCCTTTCTAACAATGCAAATGAGTTACACAAATCATTAGCCTGTCACTATTGTACGAAACGGGGCTAAGTTATAAGAAATCTGATATTATGCAGCGATAACACTTCAATGCCTATTTGGGGTAGAGCATAAAAGCTTTGTGAACATGAGTCATGTTTTGTAATAGGCAGAAGGAAACATATTACATATTACCCTACTCTGAATCAGCATAATTAGCTGAGTCTTTTATGTCTTATCAAGTCTGTCTGCCTGTCTGTCCGTCTGTCCGTCTGTCCATTTGTCTGAATGTCCATCTGTCTGTATGTCCATCTTTCTGTCTGTCTGTCTATTAGTCTGTATGAACACACAGATTTTAATAACTAGACATACTATTGCTACCAAATTTGACAGTTGTAATCAAAAACCTAATTATTGATTGCATTTATATCAAGATTTTATTCTTCTTTACTACAGATATGTATATATATAATCATATATTCATTATAAGTTTCACAAACCAGTTGGAACTCTTCGGAAGTTGCAATGAATTTAGACTTAAAGCGCACATGAATTTCAGTTGACAGTAAAGAGCCCGCACCACATCATTCACCTCATACTCACGTGCATACATACACACATACATGCATACAAACATACCGTCGTATACCCGTAATTGTAGTTGGTATAACCACCAACACGCTACTCAACACAAGAGTCGGTCCAATGCTGCCACACAAACCACACAATAATATCCCAGCAGCTTCAGTTTTAAACTCATTACGGGCAACACTCAGATGACATTGACGTTGACGCTGACGGTGACACCGGAGATGAGGCTGAAGCTGGACTGGGGATGGGGAAGGTGGAGGGGATGGGGGATGTGAAAGGGACTGGAACTGGGGCTGATGTTGACCAACCCTCTATCTGACTCAATATCAAAAGCCAATTAGCATACATTTTCATGCACAACACAACACTTTCACACACACTTGCACACATACACACATATACAGTATATGAATATGTATGTATGCATCTACTCTGAAAATCAAACAACTCCGAAAACGTTCACTGCACTTGAATCGTATTCATAGCATTCATTCGTATTCCCACTCCCTGTTGCCCGTCCCTCTACGTCCCCTTTACCGCTACCATTCTCAGTGATTAGTCAGATAGAGAGTAACGATGTCCCAAGTATGTCAAAAAATACATTTTCATTCTGTTTGCCTGGTCACATTTATGCATGAAAAGCACTCACAGTGCTTCGTAGGAGGGATCTGTGCCCCTGGCCGAGTGGACAAGTCAACCTTTTTTGCTGCTCTTTCGGACTTTGGGACCTCAGAGAAAATCAACAAAACAAACGCAGAAACAGCAATCTACTTGAGGCACAAACTTATAAACTACTTTGTGTAGTACTGGAATCAACTAATGGGCAACGATGGAGCGTGTCCTTGGCCGGTTCACCAAAACTATGCGAAGGCAAATAGACAATGCCACGCCCACAATTCATCCACGGCTTTTGGCACCCAAACAAGCTGGTCAGCATCGTCTTAATAAGATAAATAGGCACTTGAGCGCAACTTCTCGTGTGGTTATGCCTCTCCACCATTTCCCCTGAATGCCCCTGAATGCCCTGGATGCCCCTTATGCCCCTGAATGCCCCTGATGCTGTTGTTGGGCGAGCAACCAAGCAAAAACTCGGAAGTGCACACAAGTCCTTCTCCATGAGTTTTGGGTTCTTGGCTATGGTTCTGTATTCTGTTGTATATACGTTGGGGCGTATTCAACATTTGATTTTAATAATGATGAACGAAGTATTTCATGTTTGAGCGTTTTCTCTAGCTCCTCTTCTGCTCTTCTGCTCTATCCTCTCCTTGTTGCTTTCTATGAAAATATCTATGCCCAAGCCTGCAGAGGTTGAAAATTGCTCAGCTTTTGGGCTTTAATATGGCAAATGCGGTTGGCAGGGTAGACTAAACTATGCTGTACGTAGCATACCAAACAGGGCTGCCAGGTCAGCCTTTTTGTGGTCCTTTTACTTCTCTGCCTAACCAGAACGAATCTCGGCATCTTACTGTTCTGTTTGTGTTGTCTAAACAAATAAGGTTTTTTATATATTTTTTTGTTAAATTTGTTTTAAAAAGCATCTATTAAATATCTATACTATTGACAATAATGATCTCTGAAATATAAAATAATTTAAATATAAATATAAATTTATAGGTAGAATGACTCAACTTAATTGGTAAAGCTGTTATTGATAGAGAGTTTTGGTTTCGTATTGTAAATGTTATAAAATTCTGTACCATGATGTAGAAGCCAGATAAGGGTTTAAAACCTTCGGCATCTTCTTTCAAATTTATTTGTTTATTAATAGAAATATTCAAATATTTATGCAATATTATGTTAGGAAATGTTTCAACTTTTCTACATCTTTTACTTAGTTGAACGTATCTTTTCATGTGGTCTGTTTTCAACTTGCCTTCTTCCCATGCGAGGCACAACGACGGTAAATATTAATTTCCCCACTGACACTTCTAGTTTACTTGGCACCCACAAGATAACACTGTCTGCCTGCCTCTCGCCCTCCTCCCCTTCCTTCGGCGTACTTGTTTCGATACCAATCACACTTGACTACGCTGCAGAAATTGTCATTACTTTGCGCTGTGATTTACACTTCAAAAGCCACGATGAATCCTTTGAGAGCATTGCTTGCTCTTCGCGCCATTTGCTTTGGCTTTCCATTGGCTTAATCCTTCTTCCTTTTCCGTCCCTTCCCTCTCTCTCCCTCCCCCTCTGTCGATTGCAATTTTTCACTTGATAAGCGATTGCCTAGAGACGGCGAAGCTGATAAAAATCAGCCAATAAGATCGACATCAGAGCTGAGCTTTTAAAACGACCGACGACTGTACAAGGGGGTGGGGGGAGCTGCTCATGGGGTTTGGCGTTGGGAGAGTTACAAGGAATTGGAAGTATCTGCAAAAAAAAATTTGGCATAAATTATGAGAAGCATTTCGTGCCGAGTTCACACGACATCCAAAGGCGAAATATTTCCGCTTAATAAGGCTTTCCGTTTCCGCTTGCGTTGCGCTTCCGCTTTCCCTTCTGCCCTCAGCCTGTCTGCCTTCCACTCTCTTCCTCCTCTCTCTCTCTCTCTCTGCTCAGCCATCTCGTCGGCTGGCCGCTTCCTTCCGCCTCGTCGACAGCATCTTTTTCACTTCCACTTCACTTCAGCCTACTTGCTATGCATTGCGGTCTCTGTGGTTCGTGGTTGAGGTTGAGTATTTGCGGCAGTTGAGGGCGGTAGTTGAGGGGTGAGGGGTGAGGGGTGAGGAAGGTGCTGCTGCTGGTCTCCGCTCTGTCCTCTCCTGCGCCTTTGTGGCTATTGTTAAGCTCGTTGTCAGCGCTCGGCAATTTATAATGATTATAATAGTCGTCGCTTGTCGCTAGCCATCCCCCCCCACGCCATCCCACCAATTTCGAAAATACTAACATCACAATTCAAAGCACAGATCGGAAGGGGGAAGGGGGAGTGGAGACACTACCAGGATATCTTCTCCCTTCTTTGGGGGCAGCCATTCAAAGCGCATGCAAATGACTTTGGATTTTAATTAAAATGCAAGTGGTCCTGGAAGTGCATTTGATGAACCGACTCGCTGCTTTCCCATTCAGTTATGGTGCTTCCCCCCCCCCCTCTCCGACCTATTCGCCACTTAGCAGGGGGCCTGTGCTGCTACTGACTGCACGCTGCTTCTGCTATTCTTGTTCTTGCCCCATATTGTTGCCACTTTGTTTACGCTGCGTGTGTTAAAGCAAAGAAAAAAGAAGAGGAAGATTTTGTTTCTTTTGTGTTTCGAGCAAAGCGAAGTGAATGATTTTCTATGTTCATTCCCTTTCTCCCACAGCTTCTCTTTGTCACCAGTTCCAGCTATGAATTATGATGGCAATTACCCAGCAAAAACCAACAAAAAAATAAAGATATCCCTTGGGAGGTCGAAGTTTTTATACCCTTCGGAGTATGCGGAATGTGTCTTAAGTCCTTACCGATTAGTTGTAATCCCATTACATAAAATCTCCTAAACATGGTAGCTTAAACTAATTTTTAGGGGATCTATGTTATTTAAAAACAAATCTTCATTCAATCAAGGGGAATATATTAATACAGGGTACAACGAGTAAAAAAGAGCTAGCAGTCCGCACACAATGAAAGGTCCATGAAGTTGGAAAACTGTGTGCAATAGGCAAAATAAATAAAGAAACCAAAGTCACGCAATGTTCTTATCTGCAATTAGAATGATAGGTTGACTGTTCGCAGACCTAATTGAAGTCTCATAAGCTTCAACACATTTTAAACAGCATCTGTCAGTGCTGGATTATTAAATAAGATTGATATCTTGTGTCGAGCCACAAGGGTAAATAATAATTTTCTCACCGACTCTATTAGTCCGACACTCACAAGGATAAGCTCCTTTCTACCCCCTCCTCCACCATACTTGATTTGACTAAGCTGTGAATACAGTCAATACTTTTTGCACTGATTTAAGGGGCGAGGCAAGCTGAAGGTGTTTAAAACGGTCAGCACGCAGAGCTCCAATTAGATTTACATTAAATTAAAACCTTTTCAGAGTGTTTGGAAAGTTTTATCGCAGCTGAATACAAGAACAGCAACGGTATTAAACCTTCAGACCTTCCTTTTTGTTATCCTTGTTATTGCCCAGAATGGAGTTAGGTCACTTAAGTGGGGATTGTTTAAAACTTTGCATGATACTCAATATACTTTTACATTCCTTAATGAATCGTTCTATAATTTTATTAATACTTGATTTTAATTCTTCTTCTCTTGCAGGTATGTTGACAATTCTACAACTCTCTTTTAAACTATACACCTAAGCTAAGGTAAGACTTTAAAGATAGAATCGCTTGGACAGTAGTTGAAAACATGTTTAGAGAATAGAAAAATTGTAAGATACCTTTTAACTAACTATGGTTCTCGATCCAGAATACATGAATACTTTATGTAGCTATAGCTGTCTCCCTTTGCCTTTCACATACATTTTCAAGAAGTATTGACCGCCTTTGCACCATTTTTGAGTTGTCGAAGGGTATAAAAATCAAACAAACAGCCAAAAGGAGCCCAAGCAATGCCACGTTATAACCGAAGTGCGGGCTCTTACGCTTTATAGCAATGCGGCACGCGATGTTGCGGCAGCAGGCACTCACACACTCCAATAAATGTGCACTGGCTCATTGTCGCACACCCTCAAACACACTTCTAGTCAAAAATTTGGCGCAATAAATAAAATTAATGGCGGACGTGACTTTGCAAAGGGGAGAGGAATCTGTGGCTGGCTGGTGGAAGGTGTCCTCTGAAAGTCCTGGCTGTCCGGTTCGCCTGGTTGGGTGGGCTGGGCGAAATGTAATTAGCGTTGTACAGTGCGGTAAATATTTCCACCTACTTGAAGCTGTGTGTGGGTGCGTGTGTGCCTTAGTATGGTACACTTAAATAAATATAATGCATTTATTACATTCACTTTCTTAACACATTTAACTAACCATTAAACTGCAAATGATAGACTAAGTGCTTTGCATACTTTGCCATAACATGAATCAGATAACGATCTATATATAATCATGCCTTATATATACTTAGTATATCCGACTGCCAACCCCTTTTTGCATTTTTTTCGTGCGTGAAAGCGAGAAAGCAACAAGATGTTGTTGATATTTTTCATTAGGGCTACCGCGTTTGTAAAGCATTTTCAAAATTGGGCGAAGGGTATCTTAATGTCGAGTGCACTCGACGGTCGCTTTCCCCACTTGTTCTTGTTGTTGTTGCTTTGTTGTTGTTGTTGTTGTCATTGCCTTTGGCTGCTGCGTGTAAAATGCAAATGCGTCGCGTGTCAAGCCCCCGTGTTAGTGCCTTCTAACACGTGCACATTCACACACTCACACACACCTGCCGCCCATCTAACTCATACATACATACATGCATACATACGTGCATACATGCATACATACATACATGCATACATGCACATGCACACGCACACTTACATAACGCACTTGAGCCCAGACATTTGCAGCATTTCTTTGGCTTCTTTCTTGTACTCTTTAGCTATTGAAAGTGCTCAGAATGTGGTATATTCACTTTGTGTAAACGTATGTAACAGGTGTGAAATACCCAGGAATCAATAACAATCAATCGTCAATCAATAGCATAGTCCATTGAACTATGTCCACTTGTCTTTCTGTTTGTATGAACACATTTATATACATAGGTCTACCATAATTAAAAGGTAGAGTCACTAAATTCAGTATTTCTCTTCAAGTCTTTCATATCAAATTTTAGTTCAATTTGTATTCTTCATTTCATTGCTATATACATATGTACCTAGATAAATACTATATACATACATATGTTACCTTAACTAAGTTCTGCAACTCCCTTTCTTCTTCTCATGCTTGACAGAAACTTTCTTCACTTGCTGTTCTGCAGTATTCTTCAAGCGACTGTAGCACATTGGTTTCTTAATATTTTTAATAGGCACCCACTACAGCATAAGATTCATACCTACTGCAGCATAGGAACCATACCTAACCAACACTACTACCAGTGGCAGTGCCCATGTTTAATGAGTATTAATGATAGGAACCTTATAAGTCCAGTAGAGAGTATTTGATAGTCGAGTGCTCATTATACTTGCTTTCTTCACTTGTTCTTCTTTATCCGCTCTTAGCTTTGTGTGGGGCTGCAGGCCTTACGACCGCCGAGCAGCGGGATCAACACTCGCCCTTTAAGTGCTTAGAATTATTGTTGTTGCTTTTGTTGTTGATTTTGTAATGTTGGTACGTGCGCATGTAATTAGTGACTTTTTCTCAGTCTAATTGGAAAATTAACATATGAAGTGTTTGTTTTTCTTGCAACAACAGAGAGAATTAAAGAAAGTGGCAAGTAGCAAAATAATATACCATGAAAAGAAAGTGTAACAGACATGAAGGACGAAACCTGAAGGTGTTTCGAAACAGTTTCACTTTAATTTGATGAGAACAAACAATATTCAAGAACACCTAGAAGTATGCTTTGTAGAGAGCTTAATGAAGAAAAAATCGATAAAGAATTAATTTTAGTGTTGGATAACGCATATTTAAGAGCTGTAAAAGAAGAAACACTCTGACTTGTCGTGGTTGGTTGCTTTTGCTGTGACTTTCTCGTTTCAATTTCTGCACTTAATCTTTTTGAAAAGTCCCTGACTAAAGTAAATTCCCTTCTTCCCTTCCCTTTGCCATCATCTGCCCCTCAATGAATCCCAAGAGCCATTTGGCTTTTTACTTACCCGTCCACGTGGCACATAAAATACGAAATTAGATTGTTTTTGACCAATTCTCGCATACAAATCACATATCTTAACTTGGTCCGTTGCTATTTATTGCTTTCTTGTGCCCCAGCTCCTCGGCATTTATAGAGGCACTGTCAGCTGTTAACCGTTATTTAATGCACATTTAATTTAATGGTAAACATAAGAAAGGAAATGTCGCAGTAGGAACACACTTTGAACATCGTCCCTGACCCCACAGCACAGCACAGACACGTAATGGCCAAATGACACGCCGGGGAGCTAATTCTGGTTCAAGACATAAAAATTCACAAGTCACAAGTGGGCGAGACCCGCCCGCATTGCCTGTAATTAACTAAATACAGCTTGTAAACGGGGAAAGCGCGCCCACTGTACACGAGATGATGTGGATGGTGTAGACGGACAGCCAAAGGCGTGTCAGGGGCCAGGGGGTCAGGAGTCGCGACGTGCACATGTGCAGCAGAAATCAGAGCATTTGCCATTTGTTGATTTTTGCAATTAAACAAGAGAGAGAGAAAGAGAGAGAGGGGAAGAGGGAGAGAAAACAATCCGAGAAGGGGCAGCGAGATGAGGGTTCATTAGTCCATGCCCTGAAATCGATGCGTGCATTTATTTTGCTGCCTTGGCGCAAAGAAAGGAGAACGAAATGAGAAGGAAATGCCAAAAGTCCCAAATTGGCTAATTGCTAATTGACGGTTTCTGCACTTTACGCATTTTCCTCGACTTTTCTTCGTCTTGTTTTCTTCTTCTTCTTCTCTTTTTTAAGCTCATCCAGCATATCATCGTCCTCGTCCCCCTCTCTGTCCAACCCCATTTTCATTTTCTGTGCGCTTGTCCTTGTCGTCGCTGGCGGCAAATCGAAGTAGCTTCCGTTGTCGCTGTAGCCACGACAGGAACATGGCCAGGACATGGCTAAGGACAAGGCGCCAGCTGGCAACTGTTGCCGGAAGCGCCCCAGGAAGTGCCTGCTAAGCCGCATGGAACCCGTCGCCCGCCATGAAATTCAAATGCAGAAAGCCAACAAATATATCATTTAAATATTGGAAAATTGTACACCAACAAATTAGAGGAGCAAACTTAAATAATTAACAGCGATAATAACAAACTTTTTCGAAGTGCCCAACAGATTCAGTTCTGTATAGAAAGTACCTTCTTTTTAATTTGTTATGTTTGTGTGTTGATGCTCAACAATTGACATATGGTCTGCATATACTTACTAGTGACTAAGCTATAATTTACTCTATTAACTTAGTGCAGGGTAAGGGTTGTGTAGGGTAGGTAGGGTTAAGGGCAGTATAGGGTTGGTAGGGGGTAGGGTTGTATACTATATTATGTGCTGCCGCAACTGCCCTACTGTTTGTCGCACACATTTGAACAAATTCAATGCAAATTTTACTGCGTATGTTGGGTGTAGTTGGCTTGTTGTATACCCTGCAGAGAGTAAAGCTCTCATATCATTACTTAACTTACTGACTTTTACAGTATTTATTGTGCTCAGTGCTGTTTATAAGTAGAAAGAACCTTTAGTAAATTCTTTTATAACCCTCAATCATTTTATTCTGAATTTGTCTAATTAAAGACTTAGCACTGCAGACTGCTAAGTATCTCCGAGTCGAGTGTGCTTTTGATTATGATTGTGTGATAGTTATGGCCAGAGGAACTGCGTGTGTGCGTGTGTGTGTGTGTGTCTGTCAAAGAATGCGAGTTTGGGGATGCAGAAACGAATGACGGACACTGGTGCACAAAGTGCGCTTGATTAAGCTGACAAGTGCTAATTTTGTTGGCGGGTGTGCATCATGTCCGCAGCTGCGTGTGCGGTTTGAGGGAATGAATGTGTGTGCACACACAGGCCAGACTGAGTGTGGTGCAGGGTGCAGGTTGCAGGGTGTGCAGGGTTGTGGCACGATTAGTTAATGAAATTGCGGCGGCATCTGTACTCAATGTCATTCCGCGGCGCCTTGTGAATATTAGATTGAATGTAGACGTCTACTGCTGTGTTAATGTGTGTGGTGTGTGTGTGAGGAATACAGGGTATTCATGCAGGGTATCAATTATTTCTTTAAAGTGCAGATAAGTGGAGAACAAACTTCCTTCAAGTTTTTTCTCACGCTTTTTTTACTATTATAAGTATCACACAATAGTCGCATTCATCACGCACTTTGTTCAATGTTTATGTGTGTTTCCCTTCAATTCACAATCCTCACAAGGCTTCTCGGCTTCTTCTTCATCTCTCTCTGTCTCTCATTCTTTGCCAGAGAATAGAATAGATTCTGCCACAGGATGCACCTGATTTTTCTTAAGTTACAGGCAAATCAGCACTTTCGCTTTCATCAAATTGCCATACAAAGCGCGTAGACAAAGGCAGCACAAAGTAAAGTGCCGAAAAAGGGGTACCAAATGTGTATGAATCCAGACCAAAGAGTGCTATATAGGGTATCTGCTGATTCAGTTTGCTTGGACCCCGTGTCAGACGCACGCACCGAGTTGCGGAAACTGTCTGCTGCCTCTTCAAGTTGTATTTCCTTTTTTTTTCACTTTTGTTTTCCGAAGCTCAGGCAAACCCTGAGGCTGCTTAACAGCCCATCCATTCTGCGATATAAAGTGTCATTTAATTAGACGATTTAGAGCAAAAAACTGCTACACCACATGGGGCTGAAGTATCTCCTTCCCATCTCCCGTCTTCCGTCTCCCGTCCCGTTTCCATATGTTAACTTTATGTTTGATTTATGGGCAACCTACGTCAATAGTTTTCTAAAGTCTCTCGCACCCAAACAAACATGGAAACAAGCAAAATTAGCAGATTTTGAGAAGGCAACAAAATGGAAAAAACAACTTTTATGTTCTCATACTCGGCACCCACTTAAAAACATACGTCATATATCATGTTTGTTTGTTGCTCGATTCGTTTCCTTTGTGTTGTGTCCTACGGACATATAACACAATATAACAACAATGTTTAACTTATCCTACATCTAAAAACTTATAAAATTAAAATTGTACACATGTTTCTGCCAGTGCTTTATCGCTTCGAAACCCAATTTCACACGTCCAGCCGAAAATGCTCAATCTATTGTGTATTTTATATGTATTTCATTCGCTTCATTTCCTCAGAGGTAAGAACTGAGCCAGACTCTTATTTTCGTTATATTGTACGTACATTGTATGTATGTTGTATATCTTATTCATACAATCTGAATTGTTCCTTGTTCGTTGTTCTTGTTAACTTAAAATTTGTTCTTAGAAATAATTTAAAGCAAAAGGTAGTTTCCATAGATGCTCTTTGGTTATAGAAATATTGCCGACCTAGAAAAAAAAAAAAAGTGCCGAAAGTAGTTTAACTTTAAACTCCAGATAGAAGGATATAGTACTTTTGAACCTTGCCATGTATCGAGAATATATGAATATATATTCTACTGTGCGTCTTCTACTTTGTAAACTCCATGATGAAATTAATATTTTCTCGGTAAGGGTATAAAAAGCGCGTTGGTATGTGCGGGGCAAACGGGATGGGGCAAGTGTGTGTGTGTGTGTGGTGTGGCCCGACTGGGTGGTGTGTGCTGCAAGGATATACGCCTCACATTGTGGGCTGGCTAAAATTGTGGCACGCACCAAGACAAGGACAAAATTGGCACACAGACGAGGCGACATTATGGCGCCAGTCAGTCACTTTACTGCCAGAGCAACGACTGGGGCAGGGCTGGCTTTCTCTCTATGTATGTGTATGGAGTGCCACAGACTTTGACATGGGCACTAGCGAAAGAGGAAGAGAGAGAGAGAGGGTTGGAGGGAGAGTTGGGCAAAAACATTTCCATGTTGCGCACACACGCACAAGAAACATGAATTTGTTTTTTGTTCTGCTGTGGACGCAGCAGGTCAATGACGTCGTTTGACTTAGTTGAGCCCGAACACGAGGGGTTTCAGGCTTAGGGAAATTGTCATATAATCGAATCATTACATTAACAAGAATCTTATAACGTTCCCGACGAGTAGCTTCGGGTATAGAATTGCTAGTATTGATTTCATCTTTCGCTCATGTCCGGGGCAAGTCGAGCTAACGATGTCCGGTGTCCAACAACGCCCCGCAAATCGGTTATTTGATTCGATTATTAGGTGAGGTATTAAAGATACAACACACACGAAGCTAATAAACTACTTAGTTGAATGAATGAATTCCAATCGGATCGATTAATAAACAGGGAACTGCTTTAAGAGTGAAAAGACGCAGGTGATTTATGTTTTTATTGTGTTACTTCTATGTTTGCCCCTGCATTACATATGGAAAGATATGATTATAAGACGTTAATTTATTGTTATTTTGTGGTAGTATTTAACCTTGATTTATTTAATTTATTAATGTTTCTCAACACTGTATAACTTTTAAGACACCTTGACTATACTTAGCTCCTGCCTTAAAGAACATTTCCCAGCCATAATTATATTCCTGATTAGTTTCAACAGGCAACTCGAACTGCCCAGCTCAGTTTAAACTTTACTCATTTTGGTTAAGAAAAGAACCTAAATACGGTTTAAGAATCGAACATTTTCACACAATATAATGGAAACAGCAATGTGTAAAGGACATTCCATTCCTTCGGCATGGCTGATTTTCTTTGTCGATGTTATTATTGTTAACCCAAGTCGATGTTTGTACGTAATGTTTGTATACGTGAATAGGTTGTTTATTCAGCATATGGCAGAGTTTTCGATTAAGTTTATTTCTCGGTGCAGTGCCTGTCGCGAAAATAATATACTACAATATATATACAACGGACATGCAAGCGAAATTTGTATGCTTCTTAGACGGGCACGCGAACTGTGGCGAACAAAAGCAGCAACAGCAACAGCAACAGCAACATGAGCAACAACAAGGAAAAATGGCAGGATTCGGAGCCAAGATGAGTTCAGAATAAGAATTTACTACTATATTTGCCTGCATTGGTCGTTATGTCGTCCCTCGCATACCACTTTGTTTGCCCATGTTTTATTATTACTTTTCTTTTGGTGTCGTCTCGCACCACGTAATACTTACTTGTTTATGTATGGACGTGTCGTCCTGCGGACCTGTCGGAACTTCCACCAGACCCGCCTCTTCCATTGTCTTTTTCTTTTTAGTTATAATTCTTTTTGCTGCTTTTGCTTTTGTTTTTGCATTGCCGGAACTTGACCATTTAGTAAACGTTACTCGCATTAAAAATGACTGAAAATGTTGAATTTATTTTGTTTAAGAGACACACATTAAACAGTTAAAAAAAAACTAAAGAGCAGTAAAAAAGCAACAGTAACAGACAGTGGTTTCTATTTTTTATTTTTTTTCCCCCCGAATTTAAGATATTTTATTAAGCTTATATTTTAAGTCAAAAGTTTATTTTTAACAGCGCTAAAAATAGTTCAAAATTAAATTATTTTTTTAACATTTAATATGCGTCTTAATTACTTTAACCAACAACAACTATCATTTAAAGAATATATTCTTTATTTCCACTCTTCTCCTTTACATACTTTTCATTTTCACATTCTTTTACATTTTCATTCTATAAGGTACCCACATGACGCTAGTTGTATTCTCTAGTGGACCCTGATCAAGAATATATATTTCTTCTTTGCACTGCGAAGTTCTTTGCTTTTCCCTTTTCAGTTGGCATAACAACGTTTGCCAGGACATACCACACACATACATAGAAACATTATATTGTTGTTCATTCCTTCTTCCTTCGTTGCGTTTCTGAGAGCGCAAAGGAGGCAAATAAATAAATTGCATTTGGTATACAGTATTTTGTTTATAATTTAAGTGCTGCCCCTTTGTTAACGCTTTCTTCTTCGGCTCGTTTAAGACTGCCCCGAAAAGTATGTTGGAGAAAGTGTGCTTAAAGCCGGGGGAGAGTGCAGGAGGGGACAGGGAAGTGGGAACTGGGCACTGGGTGAGGCTAAGGGATAAGGGGAACCGAAGTAAACCCTTCCGCATTAGCGTTAATTGCATTTTCGCAACACTTATCTGGCTGTAAATAAAATCATATAATTACCTTGTATTGTGTGAAACAAAGGCTGCAAACGCAGGCCGACAGGGCGCCGCATAGCTCCACCCCCCTGGCCACAGCCCCTGCCCTCCCTGGCTCCGTTCTGCCTGCGACATTCTACCAATCTGCTTAACGATTTTTTGTGGCCTGTTCTTTGGCATAATTTAACGCGTTGCCATAGCAAAGGCATGGGGTGGCCAAAACAAAACAAAACAAAACAGAACAGAACAAAACACAAACGAACAGAAACGAAATGAAACGGCACGAAACGGAGCGAGAACTGAAACAAAAGGGACACGCATAAAGCGCACGAGCTGCCAAGGTGCGCTAAGGTAGCAGGCAGAAAATGGCAGAACGGTGGGGACGGAGGCGGAGGCGTGCAGCACGAAAGACATGCAGACTAATAGTTTATAGTGTCTGCGGAAGGGAGTCCCCACTCGCCCTCCCTCCCTCTCTCTATCTTACTTTAGTATTTGAATTTAGCAGAATGCCTGGAAGTATCTAGAAGTTTACTACGGGGTAGTCCAACACAAAAACCATTGCAATTGTAAAACATGAAAGAAAGACACATCGAATATATATATTATATATATACTCAAGATTTGGTGGAGACTTTAAAGGACAATTAATTAGTATAATGACATCAATTTTAAGAAAAGCTCTGTGCAGAATTCTTAGGAATTATTCTAATTAAATAATTCGAGTTTAAGTTGAGTTAAGAATGTTTTATATTTTAATTTTAGGTCAATTTGCATTTAATCTTAGCAGTAAATATTCATAATTGAATAAAGCAATACCTGCATATGATATGCAGAAATATTCAAGCCAAATGTGGTGTCTCTTTTGTTTGTAATAGCAACGTTATACGCATTCATACAGACAGATAGAGATATTTATCATCTCTACTCTTAGTCCTGATCAAGAACGTTGCTCGGCTGTTTCTCTGATCTATCAATTCTCAATTCTCAACATATTAAAGTGAAGCGTACCGCACCATACGGTTATTACCAGAGTGTCGCGTGACTTGCTGGGAAAGGTACCCTGTACCCGGTACCCGGTCTACGGTCCCCGATCCCCATTCATTGTGCTTAGCCAGAAAGCAACCACCAAGTGCACTTTGGACTCCGCCCCACGCTCGCCTCGACTGCAATATAATCCCGATTTCCATGGGGAATACAACATATGAGCAGTGCTCGGCAAATGAAACTATGTATCTATACACTGTCTATGTCTGTGTGTCTACTATCTATCTATGTCCATGTGTGTGTGTGTGTGTGTGTGGACACGCGCGTGTATATTGTGCATTTGTTGGGCAATGCGAGGAAATGTTAGCCAGGTCGCTATACTTAATTATTTATGCAACATTTTCTATTTTGTTTCATTTGGCAACAAGCTGCACGTTTTTATAGCACAATTCCATTGCCATTTTCTATTTTAGTGCCTTCTTGTTTTATGACGATTCCGTGTTTACCGCAATTCGATGAACCGTATACGTAATAGCAAATTGATTAAAGATGCGCCCATCCATATTCTTGAATAGAACTTAATATAAAGAAAATAAATACACAGTTTATCCCTTAAACAGCTCACGGCTAATGGCTTCAGCAAGTGCAGAGAAATTCTGAGGTAAATGTTGCAAGGACTTTACTTCATTATCCACCTACCACGCATTGTGGCACGTTGAACGATAACTAAGCAGCTTTTATAAGCCTGCACATGAGTGCGAATGCGAGTGTGTGTGTGTGTGTGTGTGTGTCAACAGTCTGTGTGCACTTAATTGTTTATAAATATAAATCAATATAGCACAGACTCTGTTTGCATTTCAATTTTCTACATATTTACAATATGCATTCTCTAAATCAATAGACCGAGGCATCGTTACTCGATTTAATTCTTCTGTATTGAATTAATCAACCTACAATAACTGTGAAGCAAGCTGAAAGGTTTAAGTTGCCAATTCAGTACTAAATACTTACTATAACCAGCAATGATTTGACAACAGAAAATTGCCAATTAATATTAATTTACATACTTATCTTAGTAAATATGATATTATAAATATTATCATAAATATATCACTTTAAAATTGAATTTAATATTTGAAAACTCATACAATTCTCAGTTAAGTGTTAAAAAAGTTCTTTAAAATAATTATGTGTTGTATAAAGAGCACATATTATAACGTGTCATATGTATGAATTACACAACACTTAGACCTGCTTGTTGCAACACCTACCATCAAACTCATTTGCAATTGAAATAGAATTGTACTCGAAAAAAGTGTAGAATAACTGAATAAAAGTTCGCTTGATTATAAAAGAGACAACAGAATTGAAGTGCACAACTTACATCTAAAATAAACTGTCCCACATATGGGTTTATTACTGTCTGTCTGTCTCTCAGTCCGTTTGCCAAAAAAATAAAGTTAATAAACCGTCAGCCCCGAGGGAATCTGAGCTGGCAAGGGGAGGAAGGGTTGACAGGTGCTTCGATGCATTTCCTTGATTGTGTCTCTGGCTAATGAAAATTGCACATATATGTATGTATGTATGTAAAGCCAAACAGGTGGGCTTTAAAGCTCTGGCGAGGGCTTGAGGACTGCTGCTAAACTAATGCGGGGGCTTGTATGCACATTGACGTCCTTTGACGTGATCTGGCTCTGTGATTACTTTGCTCAGCGAGGAGAAGCGGAAGCACCGCACCAGAGCAACTAATCATTGGCATATTGTTAACCAAGGCTCCTGCTGCTGCTTCTGCTTCTGTTCCTACTCCCGCACCTACTCCCGCTGCTGCTTCAGCTTCAGCTGCTGCACTTTGTGAGTTTTATCCGCAACCACAAAGCCGCACTAATAACTTGCATAGCTCCCATTCTTGCCAAAGCTGGGGAAAAACTTATATTAGTGACAGAATGAGCGAGCGCCCGCAAGTATGCTTTAGCTTTTTTTGCACATAATGAGGTGACCAGAGTCCGCAGTCGCAGTCGCCGTCGCAGTCGCAATCCCGACTCTAGTACTCTACTCTGCTCTACCGTGCGTCCTGTGAGTCCTGTGGTATAATGTGCGTCTTTTTCACTGCTAATTAACTTGTTCCGTCGTTTAATTAGTCAAGCACCGGGAACAGAGCAAAGAGACAAGAGCGCTTAACTTCATCGGCTTTTTTAGATTTCTCTATCTTTTGCTTTATATAGTACTTTATACCCTTACAAAGCGTATATGGAAATAACCAGAGCTTTGAAAGGCAGCTGAGGAAATAGCTATCATTGGAATATCTTTTGCCTGTTCCAAGTTGTTGGAATCCTAAGTCAACTTAACGAATAAGCATGTATTTTATTGAGGCTTCTAAATTCTTATATTGTCTTGCTAAACAAATAAACTTGAGATATACATATGTAGCTTGTTAGATTTATTAAAACTAATCAAGCATACATTAATTTGCAGTACAAGTATCTACTTCAAGGAACTTGTCTCAAGTATAAGAACCTAAAAATAAGCCAAAATGCAAGGGTATTAAACTATCGGCATAACGAAGCTAAACTTTCTTGGCTTGGTTTTTATCTTGTGGCGCGCAACATGTAAATTATGAAAATTGCATAAGTAGTAGAGCGTTTTTAATTTGCGCCTTCCCCCAACCTCTCCTTCCTGCTTGTCCTGCTGCACGAGAAACAAATTGCCAAAACTGTCGAAAAACGAAAAAAAATAGACATGCAAATGCAATTATACAGTTTAGTGTAAACATTTACGTATACCATACGTACATTACCAACGGCACTGCTATAAGTCATTATAGACAGTTGGAAGCGTAAACAAATAAGTTTTTATTCTGAATCAAAATCAAGTCATTTACCACAACAGGGTATAACCATTCTAAGGTATAGGTATCTCCTATCCATAGTCGGTTAGACTCCACTGTGATAGTTTTACTCGGTTTTCATTGCGTAAGAGAAACGAAAATAAATTGCAATTTTCAATTTGCACAATCCAATGACAGCTGAAACTTGGCACATAAATCGAACTTGAAATAGAAACAGAAAGACACAGAAATATCATAAAGCAAAATTTGTATAAAATTTCATAATTAAATTGCTCAAAAATTGGCGCACTTGCGGATGGCCATGGTGGATGATGGGTGATATGTTTGTGTGCACAGCAAAAAAAAAAAAGAGAAGAAGAGGTGGCAAGAGGAGGGGGGAAAAGAGGCCTCTTGACCTGACGTCAGTTAGCATGAATTATTCATTCACTCGCTACTTCATTCATTCATTCATGCATGCGCCATGGCAGTTGCAGTCTAGTCAAGTAGTCAAGACGTCTCTACTCTTCGGCCTGGCACTTCTATAAATAATTGCAAGCGAATTTGTCAGGCGTGTCAGCCGTGATGGCAGGAAACGAGCGCAGGGCGTAGAGCACGAGAGCAGAGACTGCAGAAATGCTCACATACATACGTATACACACACACACACACACACATACTGTGTGTTCCTTGAAGAAGCAATGGGCACTTGCCGCGACAAATTTGCAATGTCTTCGGTTGACGCCTGCTGTGAAATGGTGCACAATGCTGCGAGATGCAAAGTGTGGCACCTTAAGTGCACATGTCGCGCCATTACGATCCTCAGTAAATACAAGAGTATCTATAACCGCCGCCACCCCTTTGCAGGTGGAGTGGGTACAGAGAACCTGATGCATCATCAAGGTGACAATTACCTTTGAGTTTTTCCCTTTTCTGAAAATGTTTACTTGTACTCAATGCCATAGGTGGTTGGATGTTGTAGGGATTGCACGAATTGGAGCTTGGGGATAGTGCAAATTGGATAATTAGAGAGCACAATCTGAGATTAAAGATTATAGACGCTGGCATTTGAATTGTGGGTTGAATAAACAAAAGAGAGTAAGTTAAGTTAGAGTTAGTTTTCTTTTGTTAATAATTATCTTTATTCCTGACTGATTGTTATATGTTAGAAAAGACTTAAGGGATTATTAATTTATTTACTATTATGTTTAATTAATTAACAAACATGTTGCAGACTTGTCATACACAGATCTGAAAATTAATAATATAAAATAATATTCAGATTATAGACTTACTGAAATTTAAGATGTGTTTGATTGTGTCATCATGTGTGTCAAGTTGCTTCAAGATAGCTTTAAGTGTTTGTGATATTTGACAACTCTTTGTAAATCATAAATCTACTAAAACTGGATTTGCCTATATTTTGGGGGAGTATGAGAACGCTTTCGGCTTGTGCTCTGCAAAAGATTAAAATCTTTTGGGCATAGTTTTAATTTGGTTAAGCCAATGACTCATGAGACATCAAACTTTTCTCCAAATGACAGCAACAAACACACACTCATACACTCGCACACACACAAAGCAAACTAAACAAAAGTCTGACTTTTAATTTGTCGCAGATTCTGAAATGTGACAGCATTTGCTGCCTAGCACGGAGAATGGATGGGATGGGATGGTAGATGGGTTGGGGGTGTTGCGTATGGCAGGAAGTTTTCCTTTTCGGCAGGGGCCAAACACTTTTTACCTTGTCACATCGCATTTCCCACGCAACAGCAGTGGTGGCACTGGCAGCAGCTGTGGCAGGTAAAAACTCTTCGTTGCATCTTCTTGGTCTTAAAAGTTGAAAAGCGGTAAACAAGCAGAAAATTTAGCGGCTGTCAAAACTCTGCTAGCAACGGGCGTTTTTCTCGCTGGCTAAATTTTCTCTCCTGCTGCTGTCCCTCTCTCTCTCTCTGTCGCCCCTTTTTATGTGGCAACTCTTTAAGGATCAGCTCTCTCTCTCTCTCTCCCTCGGCCACTTCCATTGAATGCTTCCATTGTATGTCAGGGAAAATGTTGCTGCCAATTTATTACTGCAGTTAATTTGCATGAAATATAAATAAATGACAAATAACTTGAGACAGCTTCCGGCATTTAAAGCAAAGCTTAGCGCTTCCCCCTCTCCTTACCTCAACCCTCTCCTCGCCTGTGTACATCCTACAACGGTATGCGAAATTTAAATTAAATTACAATTTCTCTGGCTGCCTCTTCTCGGGTCGTGTCTAAGGTCGGCATGTAATTTAAAACTATTTTACACGCTGCTCAAGTGCGTCGCAATGTGTGTGCTTGTGTGTGTGCTGCCGTGTGTGCGTGTGTGTGTTAGATAAAAAAGGCTCTCTGTCTCTGTCTCTCTTCTTGCTTCGTCTGCAACCTTTTTGAGGTGCAGCCAACTTAAACTTGATAAGCTTCAGGGAATTTCAGCTTCACAAAACAGAAAAAGTGGTATAAAAATTTCAGAAAATAAAAAAAAAAAATACAGCAAAATTTTAGAATATTTAAACTCAACTTGATATGCTCCTTACTATGTATTCCAACTGTCTGTGACTGTGTATGTGTAAGAGTGCCTGCTCCGGCGAGAGTGCGGCTTTCTGTGTGCATCTGTGTGTGTGTGTGTGATTTATAGTGAGCTGGGATTAACTTGTCTTTTTCTGCGCAAATATATATAATAGAAAATTGTTAGTACAATGTAAGAGAAAACAAGAAAAGCAGAATACCCTGCCAGATTAAGGCATAGGTCCTTGCCGATTGTTTCTATGCCAATTACTTATATGTATCTTTAAATGTATATATAATGTTATCTAGGTTTGATAGGGCTTATATCGACATACTTTATGTGGTTGAAGATATTTTCTTCTGTGCGTTGCAAACATTTTGACAAAAGAAATAGATCAGCACCTCTGCAAAAGTATATGAAGTAGAAGTCGTTGGGAAGTGGAATTGTATACGATGTATACAAGTAAAATTGTATACGATGTATATAAGTATATAAGTAGAAGTTGTTGGAGTTGTATACGATGTAACTCCTAAGTGGAGACTGCAAATTTTAATCACTTTATTGTGTGATGAATAAGCTTATGGTGTTAAGCATATATTTATTAATGATTAAAACACACACTTAAATATGTGTTTATAGTTATATAATTAAAACATTTGCCCGGTGCATACCGAAACAAATATTCAAGCTGAAGAAAATCAATACAGTATTAAGAGGGCCAAAGAAAAAATGGCGTCGTGGCGCACCGAAACTGTGATGTATGTACATTCGCATTTGACGACAATGGCGGCGATGACGACGCGACGCGACGCGACGGTACCGCCACTGTTAATAGGATTAAGAAGCACAACAGCCAACAACTAGTGCAACAACAACAACAACAGCAGCAGAAACAACAACAATAGAAACTACAACAAAGCAATGCTATTGGCATTAGCAACGGCAAAAACCCCTAGCAAAAACAACAATTAAAAGCAAACGAATCGTATAGAAAAACCCTCACTCGGCATCAATAAAAAAAGCTGCACAAAAGTAAAAATACTGAAAATAATTTATAGTAGAGGCAGCAATAGAGAGAAATAGAGACACATAGAAAGAGATAGACAGAGACAGAGAGAGAGAAAGGCAAATCAGAGCAGAGTAAACAAAAATAAATTAGATTGTGTGGCCAATTAAGGCATTAAGATTTCATTGTTGTTGTTGCTATGTTCTTGTTGTTGCTGCCCTCGATATGTTTTCCTTACTGTGCACTGTGTCCTAAGGCTTCGTTGGTGGCCGCGCTGCAAGGCGGGCCACTGCTCCGTGCCATATGGGATTTGAGTAAGTCGGTGAAACAAGCGAAGTCTAATGTGCCTACACAGAGAGAAATATACAGCTTACAGAGTTGAATAGAACGTCAGCACTAATGTTGATTGAATGTTAACAAGAAATAAAGGTTACTTTCGGTGCGGTTTTGATACATTTTTTGTGTGTGGCATCCATCGTTTAAAATATACTTTAACTGTATGTTATAAGTTGTTATGTTATACAGGCATTAAAATGCCAAATTTGGTGAGTCTAACTATAACATTTGCTGCTATGCACATGTTCATACAGACAGTCACTTCTAAGAGTATACAAATATTTAATATACAACACAAATATGTAAACTCTGTAGTGAGTGCACAAGAATTTTGCTCAGTGCATGCACGGCAGCACTGCCACGCGCATATTCAGTATTTAAAGCTTCACCGTGGGCATAGACGGACACTTGGAGGGTTTCACTTAAGACCTCCTCCCTCTCTTCGGCATGTGTGGTGGATAGGGAGACTACATGGAAGCAGGGCAGCTATAGAACTAGACTTCATGATATCCACAGAGTATACAATACAATAGAAATGCAGGTTGGTTTTCATTGTAGGGCACTTGAACCTATTGCAGAATAGATAGGGCCTTCAACTAATATCACCTCGCATCGGTCCATCGTCGTGAAGCACGAATCGTTGGCTACGTGACTTTGTGCGGTTTTCACGGATTTGCCTGCTAAAAGTGCTAAAAATTGTTTAAGCCATCGCTTTGGCCCGGTTCAAGCTGGCTACTTTGCTATTTTGTTATTTTGTCATTTGCCTCTTTAGTTCTTTATTTGTGGGGCTCATCGAGAAACCCCCAAAATGTGTGTATAATGTTGAGTAGCCTGCTAAGTTTGATAGTTTGTGTATTTGTCCCTTTTAGCATGTGTGTGTGTACTGAGTGGCTTCTGCAGGCATTCGCATTGTTTGCTCAATTTCAGTGCCTCCCCTTGTTTCATTTTAACCTTATTTAATCAATAGTTACTCTTGTACGTGAGTGTCTGTGAACTGAAGAATAGATTTGTATAGAATACATCTTTGTCATCAGTTAAACTGTTGAACGTGTCAAATGGACCGTGTCTAAATTCAACCTTAATGTTGTTCCCATTCTCAAATACTTTATATTCTCATTTCTTCATTTGTTATCTTAATTTTAAGAATTGGTATATCAAATTTCCAACCATTCTAATCCAATTTATCTCTCTCTCTTTTATATTACAGGTAATATACAAAACTTTCCATACTCCTTGAACTATTAAACTTCAAGATCTGTAAGTAATGCCATCGACCTTTAAATAAATTCTTTATTACACTGTAACTCCGTCAATACTTCTGCATTGTATGTACTGACATTTGGATGGTTCAAGTTTTTCCAAATCAGAATTTCTTATTACATTTTAACGGTCAGAAAAGGATACAAAAATTCCAAACATTTCTCAGACTGCCCACAAGTTTTCCAAGGCATATTTATGCTGATCATCATTAACAAACTCAACCCTACTCAGGAGCAGTCCAAAACCCGACAAACAAAAAAAAATTAAGTTATGTTTGCTCTATACAGCTGTCGAAACTATGCCGAACCGAATCCACTGCGGCCTTTGGAAAACACACAAAATCATTAATATGCTGAGTTGTGCATGTGACAAAGGATGCTTGGACATGAGCCGGAGTCCAGAAGCTAAAACCAACAACAGTGCCTTATAATATGCTTATAAATGCATTGTTGTCCCCATGCATACATATGTCCAAGTCCATATAAATATGTATATCTACCCATAGTGCTCAGATGCTAAGCATCTTTGGTTTTCCGTTGAGAACTTAAGGGTTGCACTGTCTTTGGAAGCCTCAACTCCAGAAGAAATATCACGAAAAACTTGTTTAGAATCAGTTTATTTTCGTCTTTTGTGCTTGATTTTTCGTTGATAACGAGTTCAGTTTGTGCCTTTTTCCACAAATATAAAAAAGCTTTGAAGGTCAATCGAGGGTCCTTCACACGTTTCACAATTACCAGCTGGCGTTGAGAATTGTTTCACAGATGAGTTCAGAGAACATTTCATAAGTTCAGTGCAGCTTCTTGCACTTCTCTCCCACGCCTTTCTACGATTTGGATAGATGCGCAAGAGATTCACATGTGATAGCACAAATGAACCCGGGCTTAACACAGTGTTTTTCAATGCATAAAGGGGTGTAGTTAAAATCTAAGACAAACTTGTTAGCTGTACCAACTAGGAGAATATTCGTGCCGGAAAGACTGTTTGGGTGATCTTTTCCAAACACCATTTGCTGTCATATTCATCGACATATTCAGTCATTAACGTACGTATTTAAAATCAGACTTCTAACTGATTTGCTTGAGGTAATTGGACACAAGAACATAATATTTTGACAGCAAACACGCGACATGCGAATAATTCACAAAGAAACCCATTCCCTGTCCCGTTTCCAGACGCTTTGCCAAGCACAATCTCAGTCCCAGTTTGAGATAAAGGCACAATTTAAATTTTCATAAATTACCCGCATGAATGCAAATAATTTCAAGACATGGGTCCGCAACGAAGAGGGAGAAAAAAGTGTCCCAAATGCGCAACCATTGAAGAGACAAAGCGAGTGAAAGACAAACCTGATTCCCGCGGCACGTTCCATCTCACCCCACTCCAGTGTCCGGAACTGTCTTGTCAGTGGACGCCGTTTACAATTAGCATGCCGACAGACAGAGAGAGAGAGAGTAGAGAGAGGCGAACAAAATTTATAAATAATAAGTACGAAAGGCACGCGCTCGAATGACTTGCGCGTACTTCGACAAACTTACGAGGTTGTCTGATGGCATATTCAAGTTTGGTGGTGTCCGGTATCCCGAACCCTTCCGTCTTTGGCAGGACAACGCCCGGGGCGCCGATCTAGTGAAAGGTTAAAGGGCACCTATTGTTATTCATAACCTATTTTTTGTTTGGGAACTTGCAATTGATATTACAGTTCTTAGATGGTTGTTGGCAAACATTTCTGTTTTCTTTATCTTTAACAGGGACATTAAGAAGATTGCCTAATTGAGCAATGCTTTTGTCTTCTTTTTTTAGATCAGAAAAGTTATGGAAAGTTGCTTTCAACAGACACTCCAGTTAGAGGATAAAAAGAGATTGTAATCTATTTTCTTATTAGATCAATTTATGAGCTCTTTGAATATCTACCCTCAAGACCTTGTTCCGCTCTTAAGAAACGTTTGAATCTGTGCTCTTGAGTTGCAAATATCACTCAAATTTAAGGACTCGCATTCGCCAGTGATTCTTGAACAACCCCAAAATTGGTTTCTCTCTCTCTATCTCTCTCTCTGTTCTTTTAACTTCCTTGTTGTAACTTCCCTATCTCCCATTCGTCCAATTGACTTGAGTGTCTTTTATAACATCAGAGCTTTCTCTAATGCAAATCGCAAAACGGGGACCTTAGTCAACTTTTAGTGCTGAAAACATGCCCCATCTACAAATCCTCAGTTGACTGAGCTGACGCATTGGCTGACGTCATCAACACCCGGGGAAATGTGTAGACTGTATGAGTCACTTGCACCCCTCAACATTCGTTGCTCAACCACACAACACAACGACATTCAACCACTATCCGATTTCAGACCCTTTTCAGAACGCCTTCGCCCACGTAATTGCTTCCTGTCTAGTTCGGACATTGGCCAAGATACACAGACACAGACACAGACATGCAGGATTTGTTAAGTTACCGCGCCAGCTGCAGCTCTGTGTCCTGCATAATTAAGCAGTGGACTGTATTTTAAGGCTCTAAAAATTGGCAAACGGAAGTCGCTGCTCTGCCACGCCTTGCAGTACACACCTGTCCAGTTTAGTTGCCAAATTCGAGAGTAGGCAGATAAAAATAAAAAAATACAGTAATAGTAAAACAAGACTGCATACAAAGTATTCCAATAGAGTTGTGCAAGATTTTACTAGCAGCATCCAGTGTACGATGGCAAAGCGTATATAAATGTAGCCTAGAAGTTTGAAATGCATGAAAATAGACATCTTTAAGTTGATGTAGTCTTGAACAGAGAAGTCAAACTAGCTCTATCCATCTGTTTAAATGTCTGTCTGTCTCAGTGAATACCTTGCTAGAGGCATTCATTTAATTAATTATATTCTTTATGGGGTTGCAGATGCCTTCTTCAGCTTCTTAATTTGTGCAACGTAAACAAATTATGAGAACTCTCACATAAATTTAATTAAGTGGAAACCGTAAATAGTCGAGCAACCACAAGCTAATTCATTCAACAATAAAATGTCATTTGCCATGCGTGTCGCAGTGTAAGTTGCGGCAAAAGATTCACCTAATCTTGCCAATGTAACCCCAAAAGCCCTAAAAACCTTTCAATTTCAACAACGTTGGTGAATAGCTTTAATAAATAAGAGTTCATTATCATTAGGTCAAACTTTGACTTGCACTTTACTTGTGGCTGCTACTTTTTACGGCGCACTAGTCAACGACCCTCAACAGATGTTGCTCAGTGCTCTCTGCTTTTAATCGAAAATCTCCTAACTACCCTCTGGAAGAAGCAAACGACTGTGTGGTCCTTTTCAACATCCCCTGATTACAAATAAATATCTTCGAGTATTTCTAAGTCCAGGAAGCTGCGTTCCGCTAAACTGGACTTTGCTTTTTCAACTTGCCCTACCGGTAGGTATATTTCTCCCTTACTGGCTGCCGTTTGCACAAATTATGCAGATTAGGGTCAATCTTAAGACTCAGGGCCACAGCTGGCGGCCGTTAAGAATTTTTTATTGCACCTGGTTGTCTAGTTTGGCAAACTAGGCGCCTGGCTTATGCCTGTTCTCTGTCGAGTTCTCGTTGTATTTCCAAAATTTTGTGAATAATAATATTAACATAGGAATCGAATTTTCATTTATATGAATCAGTAACCTATATGTTTATTTTCTACCATTGAATAGTATATAATAGTATTCGTTCTTGTCTGAACGAGGAGTATTCGTAATTTAATTGTGTTTCTGTTCCCAAGGGGCACTAAAGTTAGCTTTTTGTTGCATAATATTATGGGGTAAGCGCTTGCCAAACAAAATGAGTTCACCACAGATGGCGCCGCAGCCATCGATCCGTCTCCAGTTGCCTGAAAAAGTGTTGTGGGTCACATGTGCTAAACACAAATAGTAGTTAACTTTTGGCCAACTTTCAATCTGTACCTCCCCTCCTTCACCCTTATTCAAACAACAATTTCGTACCGCTCCTACAATTATACCACACGTAATTTGCAATTTTCGTAGTACGAAAAAAATATTCATGAGTACAATATGCAAAATAACGTAAGTGTACAGTATACACAGATATAATACTTGTATATACTTTTTTTACATTGTTAATTATTTTACACGGCAAAGTAGGTAATTAGAAATCGAAGCAGTACTTAATTCCAAAGTACAATAAGAAAATACCCAATATATATACTCTGTTTCACAGACGGTACAGATAGCTCGGTAGAACCATGTCTGTTGGGGTCGTCTGGGCATGTTGACAAGAACCGCAAAAGAAAAGTGCAAAGCCCCTTGCCGAGTACAGACCAAAGAAAAGAAGAACAATAGTACTTTAGTTAACTTTTTCGACGGGGCACCATTTGTTGTCAGAGAGAAAGAGGAAGAAAGAGGTGGGGGAAATGTGTGTAGCCAAAACGCACGTGATAAGCATATGAAATTTGATGGCAACTCTATTTGTAACTTTCGCTGAGAGTGTGGGGTGTGCATGGCGGCAGAAGCTACATCAACTTTGGAGCCTTGGAACCGGGGCCATCTGCCCTGCGTTGCGCATGTCTCTGTCTGACACTCTTATGTGTGAACTGACTTGGAAAATACTTTTTATGATAACATTTCATGGCTTGACAACCAGGAGAGCAAAGTACGCGCATGGAAAGAAATTATGGAAAAAGCCAAAAAAAAAACAGGAATTTTTTTGTAAGTTAAAGAATTATGATGCAATACGGAATAGTTGCGAGTTGAGCGCTGTGAGTTGTGCAAGTACAAGGCATCAAGTTGCGAGTTGACACCTGCCTTGCTATGGCCCTACGTTTGACGGCGACAAGTGACAATCACTTTTGACATTAATGACAGTTTTTTAACTCCTTATAGTATAGCACAGCCAGATTTGTTGAATTAAGCGAACGAAATGTACCCTACAATGAATTTAATCATAATGCAATAGACAGTTTCACTTGCTGTTTGATATTTTGGTAATTCTTTGTATGGTACCATTGGCATTTAAAGTATAGGTACTTCCAGACTCTTTAAAAGCACATCATAATGTGTTTCTCAAAATTTAAAACATTTATGTATTTCTGTGTGAGCCTTTCCGGCCATAGGGGGTGTAATATTAGATGGGTACTTTGATCCAGTTGGCTCATTTTCCACGGGAAATGTACAGATGTACATACATAAATGTATAACGTCTGCAGTTGGGTGACTCAGTGATTGTGAAAATGGGGACTTAGAACTCACGACTATAAAGGAAATAAACTCTCGTGCTTATGAGGTCATCATCAACAGTCGTACAAGTTTTTGTTGTTATTGGAATATATTTGGGGAACTGGCATTTTTGTCGCAAGTAGAAAGAAGTAAAGGCGAACGTAAACTTCCCTGTCAAGGACACGATTCATGCGCGAAGAGAAAGAAAAGCGGGAAGGGTCGTTTCGTAAGTGATCTGTGCACGCGTGTCTCTGTGTGTGTGTGTGCGTGAGTGTGTGTATGTGTGTATTTGTGTATGTCATTGCCACTTAGCCTTATTAGTATTTGCAACGGGCACCACTCGCCAAGATGGTGTCATCTGCCCCCTTCTCCATTTGTGCTTCCCTCCCTCACTTTTCTCTCTCTATGGTTTTCTGTAAAATGTTGATGGAGCTAACCAAAATAAGAAGACAATAAAATACTGCAATCGAGTACATACGACTGTGGAATACCCTATAACCTCTGTGCCTTTTATACCATTTATAGCTCGTGTAGTCTGCCCTGTGTACCCCAAGTAAGCCGTGTACTCTTTGTACCTTGTGTACTTTGTGTACCATCTGTACCCTTTTAACGCTGTGTGCTCTTTGTACATTTTACCCAGTACCCTGTGTACCTTGTGTACGCTGTGTACCCTTTGTACCCTACGTATCTTGTGTACCCTATGTACCCTGTGGACTTGTGTACCCGTATCCCTGTGGACCTTTTCTACCCCGTGTACCCTATGTACCCTGTAAACCCTGTGGACCTTTAGTAACCTGTGCACCCTCTGAGTAGCCTGTTTACCCTGTGTATTATTCTGTGTACCCTGTGTATCCTCTGTACCCCCTGGGTACCCTTCTCAGCTAGTACACTCTATGTATCCTGATTACCCTGCGTATCACAAGTTGAACTCGCCTTGACATAATTTATCGGTTCGCAGCAATACCAATTTGCAGCCACAGTGAATGTACCCTCTGCAAGGGCATAAGCGTACGGCACACGCACAAACACACTTGCAACTGTTTACTTGGGGACGCAAAAATACGGAGAAGCGAACGGGCCGATAGACAATCGCATACGCGTGATAGAGCGAGTGGGGGCATGTCAGACAGCTGCACAATAACTGTACATTAAAAGTCATTGCATTCGCGATATTATTTTTTATGTATGTATTTTAGCCAGCACATCTGTGAGTGTGAGCCGTCTGTGTGTGTGAGTGTATGCGTGTGTGTGTGTGCTGGCTTCATATCTTTTAAAGTGTTGCCATTTATTTTTGTTAGAATTGTGTTTGCTCTGTGTCTGCTGCTTTGTTTTTATTTTTATGTGGAAAAGAAATGGAAATTCAAAATAATTTCGCTTTTGTTCGTTTCATACATTTGGGGGAGAGAAGTTCCAGATATTGCAATGAAGTTTGCACAAAACGCGACTTTTTTCTATTGCTTTCCATTACAATCTGTCACTATCGCCTGCTTAATTTGTTGCTCTGCATAGAAGTCTGAATCAATAGATAATATTATCATCATATATTATATATAAAATCAGCAAAGTATTGGGATTAGTTTAGTCTAATCAGAAGTAATTCATATTAATGTATACATATTTAAGTTGAAAACCCCTATGACAAATTTTGTGTCTAACGTTATTTCAAAACCTAAATACCCTTAAGGGCAACATAATGGATAAATTCTTAAAAAAAAACATGTTTGAGAAGTGTGAGAAACGGCAAAGAAGACAGAGGCCAGGCTGTGGCAGACAACAGGGCGAAGGTTGTGGAACAGGTCGGAAGCAGGGTAACTGCCAGTCGAAATTAGCCAGAAACACATTGTGATTGTGTCACTTGAAAAGCAAACGACATTAATTGACAGATTTATAAAAGTTTTGCAGTGTAACTTTAACATATGCAAGAGAATGTATCTCTGCAAGAGATTCACCAGCAGCAGAGTACTCTATAAGCTTTGCTTCAAAGTTAATCCTTGCGTCAGCTGCCCAGAGTCTGCTGCAGTCTGATTTCAAGTCACACATCACACGATGTGAATCGATAAAGTTGTTATTTCTGTTTGCACGTAATCCAGCGACCCCCGCTGAGTACAGTCTTTTGTAGTAAAAAATGATGCCGCTTTCCTTCTATCCTGGCAACCGATGAAGCTAACTGTCCCACAGTCCTGCCGAAAGGATGGAGACGATGTGGGGTAGCAGCGTGTGCAAAATATTATCGCATGTTGAATCGCTCAACGTGTTGACAATTGAATTATTTATGTTGTCTGTCCAATGATCTGACGTACCTTGCTTGCTTGTTGTCCGATGATCCGATGATAGTCTGGGCTTCCCATTTCACTGGGCACTTATCGAATCCTTTCCTCTGGATTCCTGGCTGGGGCTATTGACATTAGCGCTTTATGCTCTTTATTGGCGATTACATTCACTCAAAAGCTGATGGCAGCGCACATGACAAAACCTCAATCATCTTGTTTGAAGGATGCAAGCATCGAAGTGCCCTCCTTCTTCTCCTGCTTCTCCTCTTTGACCCCTAACCCCCAATTGCTTCTCCATTCTTTGGACTGCGGCTGGCTGTTTGATTGTCATCGTTTGTGGAAATTTGACAAGCACTTTTTGTTTGTGTCTCCTTTCGGGTCTGGGCCAGAGTTTGGCTCATATTTCTTCTACTGTTTGCCCAGCTTTCCTCTAAACAACTCCCTCCTGCCTCCCTTCCTCCCCACTCTCAGCCTCTACCCGCATCATGTCTGCTAGCTGTATCCACATGAGTTTGTTTGCCGGAAAAACTTTGGTTGTTCGTGCCAGGATTCGCCTTCAATCTTTTTAATAACACGGGTTATGTGATGAATTTATAAATTCGTATCTCTCTCGCGTAACTCTCATCTATCTTTGTGTGTGTGTACCACATGTGTGTGTGTGTCTAGGCATTATAAACAGCAGATTGTTATACGTTGTCGAGCTTCCTTCCTTCTTCAATTAGTTTGTCTTTTAGAGAAAGCCCTCACAGACCGTACAGTGAGATCTCTTTAAGCCAACGTTATCAGCGATTTCTCGAGTTCGGCTGCACATGACAATGGCATTCATCACAATTGCCTCAATCAAATCCTCGCAGCATATGTCCGCACTCTCAAAAGATGATGGCTGAATGTGCTGCGGGCAGGCAAGGTTCGTGGCCCATAAGTGTGTAATAATAATTGCAAACGATGTGGATAACCGATTTCTGCACACCCCTAGAAGGGTTGGTTGCCACGTGGCTAAGGGGGCAAGGGGGCCAGGGGAGGTATGCTGATATACAAGACAATAAAAATGTTTATAGCAGCTTAAGCGCTGCGGAACCCAACGACCCAACACGAATTTAATGCCTCCCACTTTGCTGCAGTCGTTGCCATGAGTCCTGCAGGCAGGGGCATGGGGCATGGGGCATGAGACCTCCAATTATATGACTAAAGCACTAGCAAACGCCCTAGTAGAGCCCACCACGTACTTTTATTTCTTATTTGATGGCTATGCAAATGTCGCAAAAGGAGCACAACATTTGTGGGTTACAAGCAAATTGATTTTACTCCAGATAACCTTGGCATATGTTACCGACTTTTTGACGCCACTCTGTGTATACGTATGTGTGTGTGTATATATATACACTTATACATGTGTGTGTGTTTGTGTGTGCGTGTCGACATGTACCGCATGCGACTAAATGACTTTGGGGTCTCATTACACTGTGGCCCGCTTCGAGTCCGGCGAAAATATCGTAAAATAATCGCATTATAGGCGAGTGAAAGGGAGAAGGAAGCAGAAAGGTAAAAGTCGATTAGTGGGAAGTTCACTGAATGAGTGTAAGAGAGAGAGAGACAGAGAGAGAGAGAGAGAGGGGGCAGGCGGACGCCATTCAGAGTTCAGTTCACTCGCCTGTCCCCGTCCCCTGTTCATACGACATTATTATGATGATTATTTTTATCGTCGCGTCACGCAATGTTCACCGCGACCGAGGAATGCTGGTGCGGAAACGGAAACCAGAGATGTGAGTGTGCGTGCGAGGCTCTTCTATGTGTGTGTGTGTGGTGCCTAGTCAAACATTAGGCGAGCAGCGAGTGTGTATATATATGTGTGTGTGTGTGTGTGTGTATGGTGTTAAACGATGTCCGTCCCATAAATGACTGCACAGAGAGAAACACGAACACGAGCACACACACACAAAGTCATCAGCGTTTGCCAAAAACGAAGCTTGCCGTAAAATTATCGCCACAGGCTCGTCGATATCGTGCAGCGATAGCACCAGTATCGAATGCCAGCAGTCGGGTGTCTTGGAGTCACCCCCACACCCCGTAATGAGAGTGGGAATTTATCGCTGCCATAAAGAATGCCCGACTGTGAAAGCCAGTTTTTTAGCTACACTGAAATATGAGTAACAATGACGAAATGAAACTGTAAAAAACGAGTATATATAGATACGTCGTATTCACATTCAGCAAATTACAAATATTCAAAATGAATAAAAGAAAAATAAGAGATGAGCTTTCCCGCAACCAAACAAAACAATATTTGCAGCCGAGTGCAGCCGACTGTTAGATACCCCGTCCCCCTATGGCATTAGCCCTGATTTGCTCATGCAGCGAGAACGGATTTGCCTTATCGACTCGTCTATTGATAATGGCCAAGAATAAATAGAGAGAGAAACCTTTGACGGGCAGGGGGTTTGCAGATGTCTCGTGGACGCGCGACTGCAGTCAGTCCGTGCCTCCACATGCCCACACTGCAGTCATAGAGAAAAATCAATGGGAAAGTCCGATGGCAGAGGCAGTAGTCCGGGGGCAGGCGGAGGCAGCGTACTCAGGCACCATGGCGTGCATTAGTTGGCCATATGGACGCCTCCTGGCCTGGCCTGCGCATGGGTTTGTATATAGTACAGTAAACACGGCAATGCAAACAAGCACACGTATCCCAGCTCTAGCCTCGTCGAGCAAGTAGAAGGGCGCAGAGGGAAGGAGGCAGGCAGGCAGCGGGCAGCAGGCCGGCGTCAACAGTTGCCTGCAGTCGGCATGCGCTGAATTTCCACATATTGTTGCCCACTTTTGTGCGCACTGCCGGGCACCGGCCAGCTCGCTCCCCCCTCCCGCTTCGCCACCCCCATCCCTCGACGGCTTCAGTTGCGGCTTCGACATTTTAAAGTTCTTTTTGAATGAGAGCAAGCTTCTGCATGGCAGAGCAGCACGTGAATTTAAGTCTGCTGCGGCCAGTGCAGCCAGTTCAGCTCTTTTCCCGCCACATGTGTCTTTTTTAATGAACAACTGCAGGCATAATTAAGGAATGGTTCTCTTCTTTTTGGCCGTAAACAAGCTAAATTGAAATGATTGTGGAACAATGAATAAAATCATATGATCTTCCAATTTACAGTGTTGAAAGTGATCCCTTTAAGAGGCTATAATTACAATCTTATCAAAGTCAAAAGTGCATATTTCTAAAGCTTTGATATTCAGGATTTTCATAAGCTTTATTTGCTTAATATATAAGCAATTTTACTAAAAAGCTTTTTTTGTTACTGTAAAGTTGGCTGCACTGGCGCCAGAGAGTAGAGAATGAGAGAGAGTGAACGTAATACTGTTATGCCACGTTAGTTAAACGCTGCCTGTGTGAATAAGTCACACACACACGCACACATAGTGTAATTGAGAAAGAGAGAGAAAAGAGAAAGAGAGCGAGAGAAAGAGAGCGGGCAGCACGGTTTATGTATTGAAAATTGGATTTTCAATTGGTTTGCAAAACGGAAATTAATTCGGGAGTGCTGATGGTGGACAGAGACGGCAGTTCGGCAGTCGGCATCAGTAGCGAACATGAAGCAATGACGTTTTGATGATGACCAGTCAAAAATATGAACGTACAGGCAATGCACAGAAGACTGTGTATTCCCTACTCCTAGGCTGTGTGGGGTAAATGAATCAGTTTCTGTTTATACACAGTGACGATGCTACCGAATGTCTAAAAGTGTATAGAAAGTAGAAGGTATTTGTCGTGCACATATAAACATACATACATACACCTGATGCCGATGGTAGATCTTGATAGCGACTATCTAATGGCGAGCTCGCCATTTTTATTTCGTTTTGGTTGTGGCGCGTTTACTTTAATTAAATTAAGTGAGTCTGATAAACCTGATTTAGTGGAGGACGAGACGTCTGGGAAATGGAAGAAAACAGATATGCTTCATTGGGAATTTAAAGACAACAATGGAGCATGATTCAATAGGTAAACGAATACACTGATAAATTATCGCATGAAATTTCCCCCCGGGAAGGAAACAAATAAGACTTGAAAAAGTATTTCCGTGCATACATACATTAACTGCAGAAAAATGTATTAAATCTGAATCGTCTACTTCAATAATGAACATAGATACATATATCTAACAATACATATGCATATACATATGTATACTATTTACATCCTTTAAAAGCATTCGTAATAATTGTGAGGGGGGGAAACGCGTTGCAATCATCAACATTGCAAAACTCGAATGTATTGAGAGAGTGAACGCATGATTGAAAAAAGGTAAACTCTAACACACATAAACAAACACATGTGGACAGTTCAGAATTGCACTATGGAGCAAATTAAAGATTTTCTTGGCATATCTTGTTGTACACGTATATCCTCACATAACTGCTTTGTTTGTAGGAAATAACACATTATGTTTTTTTTAAAGTAATTTATTTAAGCCTTAAAATTGCGTTAATTTCCTTAGTTCGTTACAGTGTTGCTAACTCACTTTTTTCCGTTGACAAACAAAAAAAAACAGCGGGAAATCTAGCTTTGGTTAATAGTTACCAATGCAGTTCGGCAGAAAGCAGTGCGTTGGAAATTTACTGTCCCCCTGAAAGTATGCAACATAGACAAGTTACCTAACTCAATCACACTGCTTTGCCGACGCAGCACACTGCAAACACTACCATTTTTTGCTAGCCCTGTGTTTTCTTTTTTGTTTGCGTTAAATAAATAAATCTAAAAGTTTAAAACGTTTTAAAAATATATAAAATACAAATTAAATAAAGCATACCTGGCTTAATATAATAAATATTAATTAATACTAATTAATTTATTATGTCTTTCAAAGAAATTTAGTTGTCATATTCGTCTCTTGTTTAAAGTATATTGTGTCAATTTATACCAAAAACAGTAAATTAAACATGTTGCCTATACCAAAAAGAAAAGAATAGTTAGTTATAAAGAAATATTGTATGTTCACTAAATGGCCTTCATGCATCATATTTCCTTCCTGTCAGTGTTTGTCTCTGTTCCATTCCAGTTAGCAGTCCAAATACTTTTTAGATGCAAATGGAGTTTGTTGTCAATTTTATTTGTGCCTTCCTCACTGCTTCTCCACTTCAGTATGACTGTCAGAGTTTGACCAGTTAAGTGTAAAAGCGTGTATTCATGTCAGTTGAAAAACAGACTCAAAAATTGGAACTGGAGATTGAAAGGTAATTGTATAGTGATGATGCTATAAATTCAAAGTTCCCCACCATTTTGTAATATGTAGTTGAGCTTACAATACTTGCTTCTATTGCTTTAAAAATGCGTTTGGTCTTCAAACTGTGCAACCGGCCTTCCCTTTCCACCCCAAGTCATCAATTTCAGCTGAGAGAACAGCATTTGCATTTTATGGCCACCTCATTGTCTAAGTCTAACCCTCTTGCATTTATAATGCATTCCAAGGCAACCGCTGAACGGTTTTAGATTTGCATAGAAAATCATTTTATTTTCATTCAAAGACGATTCCTAGCGTGGCCAAATTAAAGGACAGAGACTAAAGAAAGAGTGAAGATTTCTGCCAAAAGAAAAAATACAGTTAAGAAAGTAACAATCGCGCTGAACAGACTGTAAGATACCCTCTTTCTGTGTTAAACTTTCGATATACATAAAAGATGATGAATACCTTGAAGTAATAACGATAAGTAGACATGATCCATGCTGATGATGTTAGTTTAGTCAGAGCGTGTAACAATGAAAAGAACATTGGTGAAGTAATTCTAGAACTGAGAGCCTAGTTCCCTTTCATGCAAACTACAAACTGCTTGGTCGACCAGATCACGCTGATAAAGAATATACATTTATTCCTAATGGTGTTAGATATGTCTTATTTTTGTGCCCTCCCTTTCCACTCTGCCCCCTGCTAGGGTATAAAAGAAGACTGCGTTGGTAAAGTGCAAGAAAATTCCTTTGCCGTCAACAAAGAAGAAATAAATAACTTTCGAGTCAGATTAGCCAACTCGTCACGAAATGCAAAATGACATTTAATACCCAAGGTTGCCGTCGGGCAACGGACGGGTGGACGAGTGGATGGGTAGCCTGGTAGCCGGGCAAGCGTTGAGTGCCTGTGGCCATCATCATCTGCTCCCGCTTTAGTTCTGCCTCTTCCTCCTCGTCGCAGTCGCTGTGAGCGGCGCCTTAAGACGCATGTCGGCAATGCGATACTATGCGAGGATATATGTATATGGATAGGTACATGACTGGACTCGACTTGCACTTGGCATGAAAACATGAAAAATTCCTTAGCCCCTGTCGCACTGAGGGGTGTCGCGGCGTCGGGCAGGATGACAGACGAGGGCGAAAAGCGGCAACATTGTTTCAAGCGTAGCGAAGAAGAAAAACGGCTCTAAAATGCCAAGCCAATGCCAGAGACAGCGCTAGAGACAGAGCTAGAGACAGCAGCAGAGCTACCCAGGCCAAATATGTGCACAAGAAAACTGGAAAAGCTGAAAAACTGGAAAAGAAAAGTAATCATTGCAATTTAAAGCGGGTAATCTGCACAAGGCTATGGCGACAAAAATTGTTCTACAAAAGGGTTGGAGAACCAGGCTGGACAACAATAAAAATGCAGTGAAAACTGAAGCCCTCATACGCCCCCCACCCCTTAAATAACTTTACAACGAGAACAGCGCGAACAATGCAAATATGTTATCTGTCCGTATGTCTCACTCACAGACTCCCTCCACATCTGCCTGCTACTGTCTCTGTATATGTGTGTGTGTGTGCGTTAGTGGACACCATTTGCAATTTTCACACTCACTTCTTTCTTTTTTATACTCCGCACTGAAGGTACTGGGGCATAATAGCTTCTTTTGAAAGAATTCAAGCCTTGCAAGGGATACAGAATTATATAATAATTATAAGAACCAATCCTTGATCTCCACTATACGGCGTAACTTAATGCACATTGCATCGATCTTTAAATTCCACTGTATACAATAAGGCTTTCTTAACGCTGTTTCCATAATGTTGTAAAGGGTATCTAATAGTCGAAACACTCAACTGCAGCCGCAGCTCTTTACTTATTTTCCTTTTTATTTTGCCACCCGGTAGGGAAGGCAGTCATGCAGATTACAATCGAAATGACATGAAAATGTTTAGTGCTGCAGCAGCTGGAAAAACGTAGAGCCCCACGAGCAGGAGCACGAGTTCTGCATTTAACCAAAATATATTGGCCAGCGGGCTGGCAGCTGCAAACTGGCAGCTGAGACGCAGACGAGCGCCATGCAAGATAACGTCAACTACGTAGCCATTAGACGTGAAACGTGTAGGAGAGCTGCCTGGCACGCTTTCTCCCAGATCTCCCAGATGCCGTGTCCTCAGGCTAACGCCGTGAGCCATGCAATGCTGCACTCCACACCAAAAAAAAAAAGAATTTAATGTATCTTTCCCGACTGCATTGCCAAATGCAATTTAAATGCGAACAATCTTCAAAAAACTTTGGAACTTCAGAAAGAAGGAAGTACTTTTACTATTTGATAGTATTTTACATTTACAATACATGTCTTCCATATCTGCAAAGTCTCTCTCCCCCATTGTGAATGATTATATATATAATTATTGTGAATTATGTATTACGCAGCAATCCAATCGATTCGACAATGACGGATACCAAACTGAGTGGTGGCAACAATTTGCAGAGTATTTGAAATCAATTGAGGATTTCACAGCAATCAATTAAACAATGTTCTGTTGTCGTTCGCTGACTAAAGAGAAAATATTTGCTTGTCCTCAATAAATATTTGTATTTATTGTATTGATCTAAATTTACAATTCAAATCACGTAAAGAACACTCGAGAGCATTGTGCTATGACAAGCCCGGGACCAGTTTGCGGGACTTTAATGCTAACTTTTCATATGTGTATTGAATATAGATATACAATTGTACTAGATGAAGTGAGGCTAATATTGAATAAATCCTTGCTACGGATTAAGATCTATAATTATGGAATTTAACGAATATTTATACGCTTTCCGCAGTGTTGAGAAACATAAAAATAATCGGTTGATAACATTGTTATTGAAAGTTAAGTTCAATTTCAGAACTTTGCAAATATCGATAACAAATACATACATATTGTCATTTCCGTTTACGAAACAACATGGCAAGACATGTTGAAGGCCAGTAGGAAACCACCAACTGTCGCTGATATGCTCTCGACGGCGCTGCATATACATATTACTAAGTATCTCCTAGCCGACAGCGTATTCCATTCTTTCATCTTTTTGTTTTACTTATTTCCCCTCGTAAAAAGTACACGAGGAAGCCTTGTAGGTCCAGCGCATTGTCTACCCTGTTGCACTGTCGCCCTATAGCCGGGCAGTCTACATACATAAATACATATGTATATGTATGTGTATGTAAATATTTGCTAGCTTCATTTTCTGTGAATTAAATATAATTAACATGCATTGCATTGTTGTTTGCCAATCTGCACACACAATTACGAAGAGGACACGCCATGTGGCATGCTCCACACCAGCCGCATACGACCCAAATCATTAGCTCTATAATTACTGTTGACATTTACACTGGACTTACAAAAAAAAAAAAACACATTGGTCAGCCTGAGGCCGACTCCCAATTCGCAGCTTAATTCCCATGCCAATGAAGAAAAATTACCCCATATGTATCTCTCGTGAGTGTTAACATTCCTTGTTGGGCTCAGAACATGGCCGAAATGCAGGTTCCAAATACATTTTCAATTCGTGCAGCTAATTGTCGCGCCTCATATGAAATTCTACTCCAACTTGCAACGAAGCACAACAATTTAACCGATTATAGGCGCCGTGCATGGCACACAGCACACATTTTTGGCACAATAAGAAATATATTATTGAAAAGAATGTATTATAAAAGTATGCATAATATAATTTAATTTTTAATTATCCTGTCGCGTGATATTTACGACTATACTATAAAGACCTTTCCAAACTTTCGCCTCTTGCAATAAGAAAATGAGGCAATTAAAAACTAAAAATAATAATATCTTTGTGTTTATACTGCCTGCTCTTATTATTTACTAAGCTCTATGCAATTTTCTTTTTAATACTTACAGGGACGTTGTAATCGTGATAAGCCGCCGTGCAAATACTTTCATCCACCACAGCATTTAAAAGATCAACTTCTGATAAACGGTCGCAATCATCTGGCCCTGAAAAATGCACTCATGCAACAAATGGGTATCGCGCCCGGTCAGCCTGTCATATCGGGCCAAGTGCCTGTGGTAAGTATTTTTATTAAATTCCTTGTGCTTCCGTATAGATACCACTGACCACTAAGTAAGTAAGGGCTAGAAAGACACCGTAGCAGTATAGCATGAATATTTATAAGCAGATATCGAAAGCCCAACATCAACCCAAACACATCAAATTTCAATTTTCAAAGCTATTTTACTCTTTGCCCGACAATGAATGTCTGACCCGAAAAACTTTTAAATGAAATTCAAAATGTGCGAGAGTGTGAAAATGGGAAGGACAAGAAGTCGTCGAAGACCACGAGTCTCCGAGTGGTTATAAGAACGGTTTCCTCCTTTCCTCTTTTTCGTAAGCATTATTCATGCTCACCGAAAGCGATGATAGCGGGGAATGGGGTTTCAGGGGTGGTTTAGTAAATCATTAGCCGTTCTTCGCACCCATTTTGAAACCAATCGAAAATTAATTCTCAAATAATTTGGACAAAGCTTTTTGAACTTTGCGCTAAACGCCACAAATTACAAAGTACTTCCGTTCATTTTTATTGAAATATTCAAGAAGATTTGTTTACGTGACTCAGGGGTCGTTTGTCAGCTTCAGAGGGGAAGCTATAAAGTGTAGTAGGTGAAAGAATAGTACCGTTTGTTTTCTTGTTGTTCATTCTAAATATGTATTAAAACTATGAATAATGTTCGACTGATGAACAATGATATATTGCTGTATTTTCACAGGCCACAAGTCCCTACTTGACTGGAATTCCAGCCAACACATACAGTCCTTACTACGCAGCCGGACACCTAGTGCCAACCTTGCTGGGACCCGATCCGACAGCCGTCGCTTCGCAGCTGGGCCCGGTGGTGCCACAGACGGTACAGGTAGCACAGCAGAAAATCCCACGCTCCGACAGATTAGAGGTGAGTGACAGCTTGAATTGACATTCAATTGAAACTGAATGACCGCAAGACAAGCCAATGAAATAATACAGTTTCGTGATTAAGCTTCAATTTCAATCGCTTATTTGTATTTCGTTTATAGTTAATTATTTATCGTTATTGTTTATTGTTTATCGTTTACTATATTTACGATTGGTTTCGTTTACAAAAAAAGAGACATAATACCCAGAGAATCGTTATGTTTGTAAACTCGAGATTGTTTTCTAGGCATGCCAATTAATTCTTGTTTATTTATTTAATCTTATATATAATTATTAATATTTATGAAACTATGTATAAATATAACAATTAACACCATGTGATGTGTTAAGTGTTTTTATTTCGCAAATACAAAAACTGAATTATAAAAAAATAATAACAATTCGCAAATAATGAAAATTGATCCGATCAAGTTGACACACATTCGTATTTGAACTTTGTCTTTTATCGTAAAATATATAAATATGAAAAATTTCGAAATCGTTATTTGTCTTCTTCTCTCTTACTGTACTTAATTCTTGTGTTTTTCCATATTTTTCGATTCCTGTTTCGTTTTGTGTAATACAGTTTTTACCTATCGAATAGAATGCAACTCTACAGAGATGAATAGTCTTGAGTGAATATCTTATTCATCATTTTTGATGCCGCAAAACTGAAAAATATATTTCCCATATGATTTTTAAGTTGTATGTAAATTTTCCTCTCTTTCGAATAGAATATCCAACAAAAAAAGGTTTTTTTCTCTGTACAGATGTATATTATTTAAAAGAATCTAGTCAACCTCAAGGTCTTCCAAGAACAGAATAACTTGGTGTCTTTATTTCAACAAAAACATCTGCATTGACTAGGTTTGATTTTAGACGAAAACTAGGTTTGTTAGTTCGAATTAAATAGTTTTATAAATTTCTTTTGATATAAAGTCTTGAGTGTGAAGGTCTCTGCGTAATAAAGGCTTCGCTATGTTGTTATTATCACTAAGCATAGAAAATACATAGAAAAACACAAAACCCAAAAAAATGCCTTGGCACAAATCGCAATCAAGAATACCGAACCCGATGTCTGTCAAACTTTGTGCCTGCCCGATTATTCACACATGTATATAGCTGGTATACATATGTTTTTATATATGTGTGTGTGTTTGCATTAAGATCGAGGTCCGGCCTGCTGTTTTTTACCTATTGCGCTATTGGTAACCTATGTGTGTAGTATGCTTAGTGACCTAACGCTGCATTCAACCCTAACAGAACTTTTGCCTTGGTTTGATTTTTGTGTTCATTGTGATTTGTTGTTATCAAGTGCAAAAGAACTCAAAACTAACATAATCGGCATGCCAAACGTAATAAAATAATAATAATAAAAGGTCAGTGTGAGTTTTGCTGGAGCAAAATCTCACTTGAAGTCAAAAAGAGACAATGAATGTACCTGCCATATGTGCATTGTACATGTCTTTGCCATTTACTTACCTTATATGCAATGAAAGCATGTTCCGCAAGCAATCGATTACCACAACAACTGTAAATTGGCCTTTAAAAACAATGCAAAACATAACTTTTGAAAAGCAACAGAGAAATGTAATCAGTGTTGATGCGTTACGAGAACTTGAGTTTACTTTGTTGACCAACTAAAACAAATGCGAGGAAAACAAAATGAACTGTTACTGAATATGCTTCTATTATTTCCCACACAACACCTACACAACTCTGCAATTTCTGCCATAAAAAACAAAACACGAATACGCCTACACACACAAACCGAACCACTGCTGCCACTTTTGCTATTGCTGCCCGCCATCAACCAACAACAACAACTACAACAACCAACCAACCAAACCAACTACAACCAACCAACAACAACAACTACTTCTACTACTACAAATCTGCAATCAACTGTGCAACCAACAACACAACAACAACAAAAACAACAACAACCATCACCCCCAACAACAACAACAACGCCGAAACCAAATCAAACCACATCTGAATCCGAAAATGCAAAACAAAAACAAACCAAAAAAACCCAAAAAAAAAACAACAACAACCTACAAATGTGTTTCCAGGTCTGTCGCGAATTCTTGCGCGGCGCCTGCAAACGGGCCGAGTCGGAGTGCCGGTTCGCACATCCGCAGGAGAGTGTCGCGAGGCACGACGATGGTTCGATAACGGTTTGCATGGACGCCGTAAAGGGCAGATGCGCACGTGACCCATGCCGCTACTTTCATCCCCCCCTGCACCTACAGGCACAATTAAAAGCGGCCCAAACACGCGTCACCGCTGTCGCTGCTGCAGCTGCGGTATGGCTATTTCTATATTTACTTTATACTTTCTCTTACTTATCCCCCCTCTCCCCCTCAACTTGCTTACCAACTTCCCTTCCCTCCTAGCGCGCCCTCTAATCCCTCTAATCCAGTCTAACCTCATCTTCCCCACTCATACCATACCCAGTTGTCCGCTTTGTCGTTCATTTCCCGTATGTTAATAGGGCAACCATATGAATGTTTCCCTCGTTTCCTCCTCGTTTATATGCACAGCTGTTCGACACTTGACTTTTATTTTCGCAATAATTTACATTTCTATTCCCATGCAGAGGGTATATTCATTTTGGCCACAAGTTTGCAAGTTTATATTGAAAAACACAAATCAATTATACGTTATTGAGTCTAACTTCATTATCAGTCTGTCAGTCTGAGCAAAATCGAGCCACCTTACTAAACAATTAAATCGAAATCGGTTTCCTACAACTTTCTGTTCAATCAATAAATTAAAATTTTATGCTCCAATGAAATCGATTTTTATCGATAACAGACTATTGGTCAAAACCTATACCATAAACTGCAAGTTTATAAAACCGTCGGTATGCCGAAGATAATTTTCACATTATTTAATTAATTTTTAGTGCATTTTTGCTCAATGCCAACTCTGTGTTGTTTTTGTTTTTTGTGTGCTTTAATGTTTCTATTGAACTCAATTGAAAATACAATGACAAAATGAAACAAGATTACTCCTAGTACACTCGCCTTACCCATACTCGCCACAAAGTATGCTGGAGCCCTATAATATATAGATCCATATACATATCCTAATATCTCTAGCATATAACTCGTAGTTGATTAGAGTTTTTAATAGAGTTGCCTTTACAGCGCCGATTTAATTATGCAAATGTGCTCTTTAAACATATTTACCTACATACATAAACATCTCCCACTCCTTCTCGGTCAATTTAAAACAAATTAAATGAAAACTTAATGCTGCATGCAAACAATTTAATTACTTTATGTAAACTGCAACTACAAAATACAAACTCAAATAAACAAGCGACAAAAATTATGTTAATAATCGACTGTGTTGCCCAAGCCAGGAAATCGATTAATTGCATTTAATTTACACCACACCGAGGCAGCAAAGAAAAAGAGTCTTGTATACGCTGTACTCTATTGGAACTCATTTAAAAATCAAACGATTTCGATGTTTCTTTTCTCCGTGGACTCCTTTTCTATGCTTTATTTAATTAAGGCATTCTTGTGTCGTCTCTTAAGGCTTTGATGAAGAAGATGTGTGCTTCCTACGTTCACAATCACATTCTGTTTAGATAACCCTACCTGCTTCTGTCTATTAGTTCCAATTAAATGCAGGGTATTCACAATGCAAAGAGTTGAATTAGCATCTTAGTTTATGTATAATTAGTTAGATTATAATGTTCTGTACTTACTTTTATCTTAGTGCTTAAGAAGTTCTATAGAAAGATACAAATAATGTAGTAAAAGCGAATGTAAAGATATTTTTTGTCCTACACGTATGTGGTATCAAAAGAACTCTGTGTCCGGATTTGTGACAAAGCCTATAATCCCGACGCACACAAACGTACGTGGCTCTGACAGGCATCGGCATTAAGGGTATTCAACAACACGGAAAATATGTTGGATCTGTACATAAAACAACTCATAAATGTTGATTTTCGTTGGGGAAAATTAACATTTATTACAACGCGTAAAACAGGCAGGCACAAACACAGCCTCACACGCACATACATACACACCTACTCGCACGTAGGTGCACACTCACAACCATTTAGCACACGCCTCACACACACACAGACAGACACACACTCCATACACACACTCGCCTGTGGTCTCCCTAACTGTCCGTGGTGTCGTGCCAATGCGCCGCACTTAATTCGCGACTTAATTGCTTTCGGTTGAAAATTTATTTTACACTACAAACAACGTTGTCGTTGTGTCGTTGTGTCTTCGTTGCCATGCCCAGCCCAGCCCAGCCCAGACCAGCCCACCCCATGCTCCCAGGCCTCTGGCAGCATAATTGCCAACAGGCAGGGGAATGCCCCGCCTGCCCGTCCGTTCTTCTGCGCAAGCTTCCCGCGGCTTCCCCGCTCCAACAACGTGACACACATAATTGCAGCATAATATCGCATAAAGTGAAAAATTGTTGCAGCATTTTCGGCGTAATTTAATCGAGTCTGAGTTCGGGACCGACAAACGTGATTATTGTATCAAATCGTCCTTTGAAATTGCACCAGCGTGAGAATATATCACACGTAGTATACCGGCAGAGCGGCTTCTCCTTGTTCTCTCGTTCATGATTTTATTTATGGCACCAGGTTTAATGTGATTATGAGCCCGAGAAAGAAAGAATATACTCGTACATACAATAAACCAATTAAGTATGTTTCTAAAATATATGCACACATGTTTGTTGGTGCGTCTGTATGTGTAATCTTATTATACCTTCCCAAATACGCTCAATTGCACAATAATAGACAAATATGCACATTCATTGTTTAATGCCTGGCTAGACTTATCCAAGATAAATATAATCCTAGCTTGTAGCTAATTGCTCAAATTTTAGTTTGCATATTTATTATGAGGTTAATTTCTTTTATATAGTTAAATAGTTTTTCATTCCTTTTATTTTTTTGTATAAATGCAACGAAACCAGAACCAAAAAACAAATACATTACAAAATTTAAAAATAACTATGGATAAATAAGACCTTATCAGACTATTATCATCATAATGATAAACAAATTTTGATGAACACTCATTCGGATCACTATTCTAAATTATCCTTCAATCGATTGATATATGTTTTGCAACGCAGCTAAAAGTTAACCAATTCTTGAGCTCAAATTTCCAACAAGTTCTAGTAGAATACCATATTTATCGATGTACATATTTATAAATACATATACAAGTATAGTTTAATTAAAAATCATTCGTTCAAAACTCTGTAATCGCCCTAGACAAACTCCCGAAACTCCTTATCTTCATTATATTATATATCTAATAATAATGTGTATTATGAATTCCAAACATTTACTTATCCGGAATACTCATGCATGTCGAACCAGAACCAGTGTAGAATATAAATAATAAAGGTTCCAAATTTCTATTGTGGTCTGTCTTGCTCAGAAATATATCCCGCATATCTGAAACCTCGAAACCTCAGTTCAAACCTTGTATTTATTCATAATAGCTCATAATTGTTTTATTAAACGTTGTTAGTTCTTTCTTATAAAGTCTATTTAAACCCCATCAACTATCTCGCATACAGAAAGCCAACAACAAAAACAACATAAACAACAAAACAGCGAAAATAGGCACTAAATTCTCTTAACATTTTGTCTTACATATTCTTTTGATACTTTGTATTATTTTTGTATTTCTTCCTGCCTATTTTGTTCTTCCCCACATGAGAGAAAGTGGCTAAAATTGTTTTAGACTATCCTTATATAAACTGAAGTCACTGGCAACATGTAAACTAGCGAATCAAAACTACAGTCCGTTGCCTAACGTGCCACTAACAACTCTGATCCGAATCCATACCTTACTTAATCCCCACATAAACACTCACAGCAAGACTGCAACAAAAATCCAACCCCAACGCGGAAAATACGAACTGAATAGCCAGCGTACCTGGCAAACTCGCAGATTGAGCATTGATCCTTGAACGAGGATACTCATTCGTCAGCGAAATCACGTTAAGCCAGTCAATTAACTAACTGCAGAGATTCCTGTTACGTCTGGAAAAGTATGGTATTTTTAGTTTCCAGGGAATAAATTTTGATAGATGTCAATTTCCTTCTACACACAGACACAACACTCACAAGGTATATGCTGTTTCATTTTGTGTAGCTTCTCTTGTCAAATCATTAGTTAACTTGGGTAGAGAGTGAGAGATCAGTGTTTAGCATATTATAGTGCAACAATTAACTCCTCAATAACAACGTTATTTTTACAGGGTATTGTTTCTTGATCAGCTCATCTTTTACAGTTCAAGAATATATAGTATTTAATCATATATTCATAACTCCTATATCTTTAATGCTATACGCTAATATTATTCCTTCTATACTATCCCAAGTGCTATCTTGTTCTCGTTCGTATATTTAATATGTAATCTCTATTCTTATAGGTTGTTTTTCTATATACATTTCGGTCTCATGTTGTGAAGAATCTACACACTACAGACTTAACACAGATTCCTTTGTTGAAGATATTATTTATTCCTTCCTTATTTGTTTGAAATTTATACAGGAATCAGTTGCGACAATATATCGGTAGGTATTGGCATCGTCAATAGGAACCCCAAACGAATTAGCCCCAACTCTTCAATGCGAATGTGTGTGTACTTAAATCGATCATATTCTCAAAACCAAATAATATAAACGAAACGTATAAATATTAACAACTATTATGAATATAACTCAAAGAGAAAATTGTGTGTAAATAAATAAACAGACAAATATTGGCTAAAACAATTGATCAAGAAACTAAACGATTTTGTTGCATTTACCTGCCATTTGTTTGGATATTTTGATACTCGAATGAAACTAAGTTAGTTAAGAGGACGTTAAGTATGTTAAGATATATTATTATATACTAAATATCTATCTCAAGCAAGGCTTCTGCTGCCGGCTTATGCATGCTTCAAAATATGGAACACACACATCTCAGAGCTTCTTTCTAGTTGATTACGCATACAGCAAACTTTATTAGTTCTAGTTGGTTTCAATATTTATTTAAGATGGAGGAAACTTTAATATAATACAAATACAAAACATACATACTTACATATATTTGCCAAAACATTTATCTTTCCTAAACAAACTGAATTCTTAATACTTGATTTACGTTTTGTTTTAACTTTGATTTTACTTATCGTGGAAAACCACTCGTACTTTTCTACTATTATGTATGTATTTCATCTGTTCGCCTGTGCCAAATGTATTTGCTTCTACGATGGATGGTATCTACACACACACACACACACACACCGCACATACAAACACCATAAATACGCACACACCTACACACGATACTGTAACTACAAATAACGCGCGACAATAAAAACAAACAAACAAACAAATATTTCTCAATAAAAATCACAACCAACAACCAAATGGATAAAAATTATAAAATATTCAAACACCAACACCAACACCGCTTGAATAATTCATATGGAATTTATCCATATTTAATTGACGCATAACTCAAATGCTTGGGAAAATAATTTCAACAAATTCAATTTAATTGATGTGGAATCGCAACTATTGCAACCTCACGAATACAACTTTACACCAAACTGACCAATGATCTCGCACACACACGCACACACACTCACACACACGCACGCACACACACACACACACACAACAGACTTCACCTCTTACGGCACACCAACAACAGCAGCAGCATCTGCAACATCACCAACAACAACACCAACTGCAGAACAACAACAACAACGCCATCCCAACGGCCGGCGGCGTCGCTGCTGGCGTCACAACGACACCAACTACAACAACAAACAACGCTGCCGCTGCTGCTGCTGCCGCCGCCGCCGCAGCCGCAGCTGTTATGGGTCATCATACTCTGGAAGTGGGCAAGAAGCGAGCAGCGGATCCTGAAATGTTTCCACTGGTATTTTCTTTAATTTCATTTACCTTATTTATCCTTTCGACTCGTTTCTTTTCGTTTCTTTTTCGTTTGATTTCGTTGTGTTTCATTTTGGTTTCAAATCATTTTATTGTCCCCTGACGACACACTTGATTTCTTTCCATTTTCTTTTAATACCCTTGCATAGGGTTCATTTGGTATACTATTTATTCTTGATCAGCATTACTCAGCACTAGTTTTTGTCGTTCTCTGTCCGTCCGCTTCTTGGTTAACTGATTTATAAGGTTAGAGACTTTTAGAGATTCGATTCTTCTGAGTACTCTTGCTTGATTTGAATATGTTTATAAAGAAGAATCAGTGTATAGTTAATTTCAGGCATATTCAATGCAATTGACTAATATGATCTGCAGTTAAATCATAGGTATAATCCTATAAAGACCTATGCAAGTATATATGACATTCGGCATGCCGGAGTTTATCTTTCTTTTTTGCCTTTTGAGTTATTGTTTTTCGTTATTCTTAGTTTAGTGCATGCTTTCAGGATAGAAATAGACCCACGCAGCCAGCAACCTAACAGAATTAAAAAGAAAGCGCGCTATAAATGCTTTCAGAGAACCCTATCATGGCAATTTAAATTCCCAGGAGTTGTCGATAGTCAAACCTTGTATAGAATCTGACTAATCGAATTTCAATTACTGCCAACCTGCTTAGAGAAAATACCTTCAATTAACACTTATTGTCAGCACGCTAGACAAAAATCAATCAGCCAGTCCGTCGTCAATATGTCAGTTGTCGACAATCGTAATAAACTTAGTTTATCAGAGACAAACTTGTAATCAATTAGGATTTCTATCATCGAGTTTCACTTGCATCATTCACATTCTGGATGTTATATGAATCAGGGATAGGAGAACATATGATAAATCACAATTATATGCACACACACACTCTCATGAACACATGCACCGACACTCACCTCAGCTGGGCAAAAGTATTGATTAAAGCGATTGCTGCCTGTGCCCAGAATGAATACACTGAATACACTCACATCTGCATGACAAAATCCTTTTAAGTCAGCTATTCTAGCTTTGCTTTCGCTTCACGCTCATTATTTACGGATGTTTGTGCCGTATTGTCACTTCGCTGCCAGACTGATTACTTGAGTGCTCAAGTGATTAAGCGGGTATATTCGCTTCTTGCTTCGCTTCTGAGTACTTTATTTAGCCTTAAGTCTGCTTCTCCTTAGGCACATATACATAACATATACTACATCATATAATAGGTATCCGAAACAAGTACTACTTGTACTTCACACACCCTCGCACACTAGTTAAAGTATGTACCTTAATGCTCTAATCTAACTCATGTCAAGTAATTTCTTATTAGGAAAACTAAATCTGATATACAAATTGAAAGATACTCATTAATTTGATTTGTGTTCTCTCTCTCTCTCTCTTTCCGTTTGTTTTCGATCCACCTTTCGTTTGTTTGCTGTCTCTCTCTCTCTTACTTACTGAATATACCAACGACAACAAATATAACGAATCCGAATGAAATTAACAACAATCTTCAATCAACAATCCACCAAACAATTGAATTCAATCATTTCGTCAAATAATCATAATGAACAATTACTAATACCGAATTGTGAACATAAACATACAATCAATTTAATAATATAATAACAACAACAACCTTATTAACTGTAAATGTGCACAATTACCAAAAAGATGGATGTTAAAACGGTTGGTTCATTTTACTATGAAAATTTCGTAAGTACTTCAAGAAACAAAACAAATTAAACAAGTTAAGAAAGCCACAGTCGAGCACACTCGTCTGTTAGATACCCTGCAACCAGATTAGGAAAACCAGCATAACATATGTAAAATTAAACTAATCTTTGCGATACACAAATGTATCATTAGTATTCAAATTAAGCGAATAATTCGAAAAGCTGATCCACAATAAAATATTAAACATTGTCTGGTCTTTTTGTTCAGATTTGCTTCATATGCTTCCATCAGAATTCACATTCCCAATGGTTGCAGGGTACAACACAAATATACTTACAAATGATTTTGAAATGAACAACTTATCCATCAAGAAAAGGAGAAACAATTGCGAAAAATATTCGAATATCCTTCTTCAATTATAAATAGTGCAATCTGCTTCTTTGCAACAATGTTTCTTTCAATGCACAAAACAACAATTAATATCGCAGGAAACACAGCTTAGCAATGAAATAACAAATTCTATAACAATGCATGTTTGCAAATCAAATACAAATTTAACAAATTTAAAAGTAAAACAAAACAATTCAAATTCGGGAATATCAAAGACGAAAGTGTAAATTGTGTCAGCATAGATCAGTTCCTTGTGCTGCCCTCTGCTGTAACAATGCCTTGGACATAACCTATATCAGCTAGGAAGTATCCGCTTTAAATTCTGGCTGAGCAACACTTTTGGTAGTCTCTAAAAAAATAAAACAATCCACGCTCGCCTTGCATTGTTTCCTTAGTTAAATAGTTAGCTTAGTTTTATAGTTTCCTTGAGTTATTTATATTGGGTACTTAACAGAGATTTACACATTGGCAAGCGTCTGAAAAGTCTCAAGTACAGTTATCATCCCGAAAACAAAACACAAATTTGTACCTTGAACTTGTTCGTAAGCTATTTATTACTTATATAGACATATTACTATTTGTATGCAAAGAGCCGTTAAGGCAGCTCTATAATATAATTAATATATATAATTTCCAACACTTAATTCATCCATTTTTAACTGTATTCTCTTTCTCTTGTCTCGTTCCTCCCTCTTCTCCACCTCCTCATCCTCCTGCTGCTGCTTCTTCATGTCGATCAATGTTGGACCTACTAGCAATTCTCCGGCATGGTGCCGTTCAAACGTCCAGCTGCTGAGAAGTCTGGCATTCCAGTTTATCAGCCCGGTGCGACAACCTATCAACAACTTATGCAGCCCTACGTGCCAGTGTCATGTGAGTATCCCCTACAACAGCAACATCAACTACAACAACAACCACAAGTCGAAATAAGTAGCGCCATAACAACAACAACAGCAACAGCGGCAACAACAGCCAGTAATAATAATAATGATGCTGTAACTGTAACTGCTATGACTACCAACACAGATACAACTACCAACACCAACACCAACACCAACACAACAACAACAATCATTACAAGTACACCAACACCACCAACAACAGCAACAACAACAACAACAACAACATCAACTAATCATATTAACAATCATGATAATCAGGTGCTCGCAAACGATTATTATGAAGAAAATAATGACACAACAGCAACAGCAACAGCATCAGCAACAGCAACACCAACAACACCAAACACTGCTAACAATTGTAACACAACACAAACAATTAAGGCAACAGCAAACACAGCTAATTATAAACCAAACGACACAGACACGCCCCCAACAATTAGCGGCAATGATAGCGCTAGCAGCCCCACCCAGACCAACCCCTCGCCCCACCATGAGACAGGCTCGCTGCTGGGCGACAAGAACAACTATTTGTCATATATTAACAACAATCTGAAATCGGTGAATGCCGACGAATTGCCCAGCGATGCTGAGACCAACAACAACAGCACCAACAGCAACAAAATGACCTCTGCAGCAGCAGCAGCAGCAACAGTTGACTCCGATTCTGCTTCTGCGGCAATTGGCAATTTCCAGGCCACGCCGGCAACACGTAGTTACGCATCCAAACAGAATTGCGCCGATGGTTATCAACGCTACAACCCCAATGGCAACAATACTGGCATCCTGCCCACACCAATCAGCAGCAGTAGCAGTAGCAATGGCAACAGCAACAGTTGCTCCTCTGTTGTTGCCTCAGTGGCAGCGCAGGCTCAGCCATACCAGCGCCTTAGCTATGCTGTGCCTGCTTATAGTTATGCTAACCTCTACTCTGGCTATCCGAATTCAACACCCACAATGAGTGTTGCTAACATGCAGAGCAGCTATGTCCAGCCGCAGCATCAACAGCAGCAACAGCAGCAACAACAGCAGGTTGCTCAGGCACAGGCTCAAGCTCAGGCACAGGCGCAGGCACAAGCTGCTTATGCTCAACAGGCTTACGCTGCCTACTCTGCTGCCGCAGGGCTGGCCCAAACGGCCAATTACTATGCCGATCCTGCCGCACTGGCCAAGGAGGTGGCCCAAAAGAACTACGCACTCAAGGTGGCCAGTGCAGTCTCTGCCTCGAAGTCGATGCCAACTGCCTCAGCTGCCGCCTATACAGGAATAACACTTAACAAGAGCTATGTGGCCGCTGCGGCATCCCCAACTGCTATGCCACTGGCCCAGGCTCATGCTCAGGCCCAGGCACAGCCAATGACTATGGCAACGCTGCAGTTGATGCAGGCGCAGGCTCAGGTTCAAGCTCAGCTTCAGGCACAGGCTCAGGCCCAAGCACAGGCACAAGCCCATGTGCAGGCCCAGGCGGCGCAGTTGCGTCAATATGGTTCACTGCCCAGTTCGGGGCTGTCCACTCCAGTGGCACCTGGAACGACTGCGCGTGCTCCTAGTACCCCAGCATACTTGCAAGGGGCTTCAGCGGCATTGCTGCGTGCACCTGGTGCTGGGGCAGCCCTGCAGATGTCCGCCAGTCCACAGCAGTATTCGGCAGCTGCCCAGGGCTACTTCTATCCAGGCATGGTGGCTGCTCCGCCCTCAGTTTCTGGCGGCGGCTACACGTTCCCCATGCCAAGCAGCCAAGCAGCGGCACAGCAATATGCAGCAGCTGCAGCAGCGGCGGCGGCGGCAGCACAAGGTGGCAGCCAAGGTGCCACTGTGGTGCTGAATCCCTACAAGAAGATGAAAACTTCCTAAGTTGACAGGGAAATGATGATAACAGGCGACTGTGCTTAACTTTTGCATTGATCCAGTTATTTTTAGTTAGTTAGTTAGTTAGTTAGTTAGCCAGTCACTGCATTAGTCAGTACAGATAGAACACTTAAGATTACGTGCCTCAGTTTTTCGACAGAGAATTTTAGAAATATACTTAGTAGCATAGAAAACGGTTAACTCTTAATAGCCTTACACCTAGTCAGGATTTGCATACGTATATCGGCCACATACTAACCCATACATCTGATACATCTGAATGAGCCTTGACTAACCATTCGATCCCCGAGCATGCGCATAACGTACTTAAGCTTGCCTCGCAATCTTCTTGCCCGCCAATCAACACACAGATGCTTTTTCTTAAAAATTTCTACGTTAGACTGTGACTGTCACTGTGACTCACATGAGAGACGCTTCTAAAGCGATCTACTATTTTATTTATTTATAGTTTTTTAAGTTGTAGTCCTAAGTAAGCAGGCTATTCAAGTGATCTTAATATACAACAATGACATAACTATCCACGGTGCGGAAGCAGAATCGGATACTAAAAAATACTGTTATAGCTTGCCACACTAGGAAAGCAGGGCAAATACCTTTCGTTCCTATAAAATATGCCATAAAAAAATGATAAAGGACGTGAGCTGTTGCGATGCTTGTTGTTGTTGGACTGCAGTAGCTGAAACTCTAAAGTAGCCCTTCCAAATTTATATTTGTCTCTCCACTACACTCCCCCTATATATCTCCCTCTCTGTCTCGCTCTCTCTCTTTCTCTCTCTCTCTATGTCTGTTTTAGATATTTATTTTGATATTGTGAAAACTGTTGTAATTTAATGTAAAATTTGTTGCTAAATATTGTTGAACAACGAAAATGTGAAACGAATATTGTTGAATATACACGTACATTAGGGTTGCCTATACATAGAATATTAAATATATAAAAATGCTATGTGCTGCTAATATATACTATACATATACTTACAATACAATACAATATATACAACATGCTTATACAACATCAACCCCAAGTACTCTAGCTGTTTGCACAACACACTCACTAAACAAATCCCGAACCCAAAACCAAACTAAAACCGATCCACACAATTAGAACTTGACGATTCAATCGATAAGGCGATCTGTAAATCGTTTGGCAATCATTTACGTACAACACACACTTGTAGATCTAGCTTAAAATCGCGCTACTTATCAATCAAGCGAATTCAAATCACTCTCATGATCACGTCCACATACACACACACACATACATACCTAAACATCAAATCGAATCGAGTCACCTTTTCAAAATGTTAAACCACTAAAATTCGTTACGTTTATGTTAATGTTAAGTTAAGATTTGACATCTATGTTGGTTAATTCAAATAAAATACCATGTAAATTTTTTGTTTTTCAATCTGTCTCTCTTTTCCTTCTCGATGTATTATATAATGTTTGTTTGATATTTTGACACTTGAATAATTTGACATAGAACTTATGTGTACGAATTGTGTGCTTTAAAATAAAGTCGATAATAATGAAACTATGTTTTAATATTAGTTATCAAGTGATTTTCCTTATGTTCTCTATGTACCGTTACATGACTTATGTATTCATATATAATTTTAAACTTTTCTTATTGTAGAAATATTTAGATTTTATTTTATTTCCCCAATACAAGAAGAAGTCCTGAAATTACAACAAACAAACAAAAATATCCCACAGGCTTGCGCACTTTAAGTCTTAACTTCCTTTTATTTTCAAAGTCCTTGGCGCTTAGACAGATTCGACCGTTATTACTATTATGTTATTATCTTATGTCTATAGTTAAGTGTATTTGTATATACCCTCAAAACTTAAACAATCTCTGTAAAATTTGTTCGATATATTATTGACGTTACATCAACAAAGATATCTAATGAATATCACAATTTAATGTTTGCCACTAATTCTAATTTAGTTCTCCGTAGTTTTTATAATGATTTTTTTAAAATATCATGTGTGTTTTTAAATATAGTTTGAACCTTACGAAACAGAAACAAAACTACTTTCTTGTGTGTTGGTATTATTTTTATTATTTACTTACATATATATATTGTGTTCTGTTGTGCCGCTTTCTACACATTATTATCGATAACTGTTATCGTTTTAGTTGTATTTATATTATATATATCGACCGCGTCCTCCACTAATTGAACAGAATTTATTAATTGATTACCAAGCAACACAAACATCAAATTTGCCACATGCCTCACGCTGCGCTTTGGGCAGAACCGCACTTTTTTTTCGCTTCTCCTAAGTTTGTCTTTCATTCAGGAACTTATTCGCTTTCTTTGGCAATGCCTAATTGTATAACCCGGTAATATCCCGGTAACCACTATCGAGCCACAATTGAATCACGTTCTTTCTCTGTCCCGACTATCGCTTCAACCTTGTGCTTTCTTCATTTGTCCCCCATCCGATCATTGAAGAAAACAAAACTAACTTTTTATCTATCTATCTACGTGTTAAGCTCTTAGAATAAAGCCAAGCAAAAGAGTACGTTAAAATTGTAGAACTTAGCTTTAAAATGCGACAAATAATATGCAAATATTTACTACATACCTACTACCTATTACTGCTTGACTTGTGACAGGCTTGTCGTACTTACAAATATATACACACTATACACAAACTATATATACAATGATAAGAAATTTGCTTGCCTAACATGCAGAAAATGCGCAAACTAAGGAAACTTACACCTAAACAAAGCTGTTATACTACTACTACTACTACTACAAACTAGACATGTCTTGCTTAAACTACCAACTTTGATAATTTAATCGAATCTGTGTATGTCCCGTTCTCTAGCTGTCGTATGTTTTTGTTAACAATGTAGAACTATTGCTTTTTAGCAATTTCGATCGAACAAACAACAAAAATCTTAACAATCTCTGTGCAAAGGATATTTGGAAAGTTTCTTTAATCATACAGATACATAACACACTCATCATTGCATGTTGAAAACCGTGACGTAGCCTGCCAGAAAATAATTTAAATACTTCTGTATTATGGAATAAGATTTATTATTTTTGGCTTTACGGGTGGAAATGTTTATGCTTACCTAACTTTATTACATCCGATTTACACTGCACACTTTCTAAGTAAAGGTCTGAGAACAGGACTTTAAAGAAAAGGTATCTTCGAGTGCACGCGACTATTAGTTACCCTGCACTCACTTTTGGAATTTATATACAAGTTCACAATATAATACCTCCAATAAACCAGCTGAAGTTTCGCCTTTTTTCGTGTGCTTAACATACTACATTTCTCTTTCACATATTTTTATTGGGTGCAGGATGTAAAAATAATGTTACAGTTAACAGGAGACTAACCACTTATAGTAATGAACATTTTGGCATACGTCGTAGGCCTCGTACTTAGCTTTGTTCAATATTCATAGATTAGCAAAACCGCAATTCCAGCCATTTGATAGTGCAATAAGTTAGCCAATATTAGTACCGTCCATATAAAAAGAAATATAGCATAGAAGTGCACGGCCACAATGAAACATAGACTTCAAATTTTATATTTTGTAGGCATGAGCTCAGGTTAAACCAAAGAGAAAACAACGATTTAAAAATAAAACCAGTAGGAAAGCTTCAATCCAGCCTGCAGTAAAATACTCATTCTCAATTTTGAAGCAACATTAATAGTCTGATATTTAATCCGAATCATTCGATGCCCATATTGCGATAGTACTTGGAAGAGCATTCATACAAACAGACAGACATGGTTTATCAAAATTGGTCGAATGGTCTCTTACTGTAGAGCAAGGTAACTAGTCAGAGAACTTACTATTAATAATATCCTAACGCAAAAGCAGAGTGAAAAGAAAATGAATTCCAAGTATCTTAGCATACTATTTGCATGTTTGTTGAGCACAGAGACAACTTAACTAGTGAACAACATTGAAAGAATATAATGAAAATAAGAAATGTTCGATAGTAATAAACAGAAATTTATAAACCTACCTACACTAACACAAATTATACATCATTACACAAGCAACCAATGCAATCGTACACTTCGATCAATATGTTCTATGTGCTATAAAAAGACAGACACACAAAAAACGAATACGAAAACAATAATAACAATGATTAGTCTTATTAACTATATGTTATTATAAAATACTAAACAATGGAAACTAATGCATTAAATACAGAAACTAACAAAAATATATTGAAATTATATAGACGTCTTATTGTATAAACCTTAAAACTGTTGCTTCATTTATTTACTCAAAAAAATCAGTCTGGAAAGTGGTAGACGGCAAACTCAACACTAATATTTTGCGTACATTCTCTTTCAATAGTATATACCAATGTTGTTCTCTGCAATCTTTATTCGTAATAGTTAAACTCTCCATTCTTTGCCAACTATATACATACATATTCCTAATTTCAGTGTTTACCTACCTATTCTATTGATTGTTTCTCCGTCTTCTTTCTTTTAATTTGAATATGTAACTTTCTGCATCTTAGTTTTTATGTGCTTCTCCAATACTCGGGTATATCCTATACTTACTAGGTGCGAACCAATGCGCTCTTCTCGACATTACTTTTGTTATCGGCACACATGCACACAAAGAAGAACATACACACCAGGCAAGATTTTCGGTCGTGATGACCGTCCACACATAGCTTCCTCGAGCTGAAATGCAAAGAGAAATCATATATACTGGTTTCGTTAACTGAAAATGTAACGAAACACTTAGTTTATGTGTATGGATCTATATTAATCGTATATATACTCTTTAGTGTTAAGCGCTTTTGTTTTGATTCAAGAAACTTTCGATTTTCATTTATGCTAACTATTTGCTATACTATATTTCTTCATGTTTTCATTTCGCATTCTCTCCAGTAACTCTAGAAATTACTTTTTCTCTCTTTCTCTCTCTTGTCAAAGAAGTTTAAGTCATTATTCCACGCTTGGTACACTCTAGTGATGTCCACCCACAAATCTCTTGCATGTTTAATACATACTTAAGTATTGCTTTCAAGTATATCTTGAAAGTATTAGGAAAATATGCAAGAATCTAAAATAGTCAGTCGTTCTTCGAATGCATTTAAAGAGCTCCTATAAAGTTAACACAGAATGCAGTAATCTTATTAAGAATTCTTGCGCCCACATTCTGTTGTGTATATTCCTTCGCTCTATCCTGGTAACATTGGCTAACTGTACATCACTCGTATAGACTACTTCACATCTTATCTCTCCTCCTCTCAGATGCCTCTCGACTCTTAATACAAGTTTCAGACACACACACACACATATGATATCACTATTTTTAACGTGTTTTGTTTATTTTTATTTCTTCTACCTTTGGAGCATATCGTACTTATTATAATTTTCAGCATGTGCTCAATGAAACAAGAACTTTTGTAAAGCAAGTAAAGTTCAGCGAATTGAGAGAATTGACCAACATTCGAAGTAGCAAGTCCTGTTGCAAGTGCAGCCCTCGCACTGTAATGCGCTATCTCCGATTAAAGTTGCGTGAACTCATGGCGACATATGTATGCACACACGCATATAATACGTATAATAACTATACTGGTATTTGGCTTTTGAGGCATGTGGTATGGCGGTTAATGAGCTACAGTACTCGTAATCTTACTCGTATATGCTAAACGCACTCTTAAGGTAAGCTGGTGCACTGCCCAATGAGCTTCTGTTATACGCGTACGTACTATGTACAAATGTATGAATGTATGTATTACTATATTCTCTCTTATACTACAATACAATATGTACCTGCATATACATACATCTAATATAGTCGCTAAGTATAGTAATGTCAAATTTATAGTTGAATTTATATTTTAAAACTCGTTCGAGTATAACAAAGAGAATTAATGTTGAAAAAGGAGTGTTTCACTCATTTCATTCATGTTTAAAATAGAGTATCAGGCTTTATCTTAATAATCATTTACGGTTAAAGAAGTGAGTGACACGCTACCTTTTGGTCATCAATTCTCTTTGCGGTTGCCTCTTAAAAAAAGTTTTTTTTTTTTCAATGTTTGCCTGTAGGACTTTAATCATTAATCTGTATGTACCTATTATCCCGTTCAGTCCTCGGAATGTTAATCTATTTCACACACATACATTTACATACCAAAATCAAAGTTTAGAGTATCATAATTTAGATTCGCTTCTATTAGAAATATCACTGATCGAACACAGTCACCCCACCCCCCCCCCCCCCCGGGGGCTTTTTTATTTAAATTTCCCTGTCAATCAGTACAACAATGTACCTTTTACCTCTTTGAAAACTAGTCAAGTATTATTTTACTTCTATCAGATACAACTGATAAATAATTTAAAAATGTTGAAAGGATCATTACTTAAAGTGATTATTTTGAAATAACAGCTGTTTAACAGATCTCACTTGAACAAAATGATCTAACGATATAAACAAGTTTCACAAATTTGTCTTCCAAATGACTTAAGTAGCGTGAAACCTATCTGTCTTCATTATTGTATTCTTATGTGAGTCGAACAGCATGAAAACTAAATATTCAGTATTTTAGACTTAACAATTCTCTTATAACAGCAAGATTTATAATGTCATGCACACAGACACAAGACAGTCGGCACATGTATGCGTATGCGATAGTTAGTTGAACCCAATTTATTACTTACCTTTTTATATATATTTATATATTCATATGCGTATTTAATCAACCTTTACAGGCTTCTTTGTATGTACTTAATGTAGTAAGTATACGCATCGTTTGTTTACTTTTTTACTGGCCATGATACGTCCCTACTTATTGCCGCAAGTTTATCAGTTTAATGGCGTATGTTAATCCGGTATTTATAGCTCTATAACAAGTGTATATTTACCAATTTTTTTTTAATTACAGCTGATGCGCCAGTAACAATTTAAAAGTGCTTCAATACCATTTGCTGCTGTTCAATTGCATATTTTTATTTATTTCTTTTTTTTATACGCTTGCAGAGGCTTCTTAAATTTTGCAGTACTAAACAATAGAAATGTGATGTTTTGTGATATTATAGAAAAATGTATTTACAATAAATAATTACTATGCCACAAACTGCAAGGGTATACGACTTTCGGCATGCCGAAGGTAACATTTCTTTCCTGTTTAATTTAATTATTTGCTTACGTATCGTATCTTCTTTTCAGTTGCAGCTATTTTCGTCTTGCGTGCGCTTTATGTTATTTTCCTTACATACATTTTAATAATGCATTAACATTTTTTACAGCCACTGGCAAGAGCTAACATCGCTTTAACATAGACAATGCACCGCAACAATTACCTAACTGCTTATTGCTTTTAAGCTGCTCTGCAGGCTCGTATGATTCCGCTTAAGTTATTGTTTACACGTTACTAATTATTTTTAGTTATAGTTCTAAGTGCACTTTGCCATATGCGTATACGATCCAACAGAGTTTGCTGCAGTCCAATTTGATATAAACAGAAATAACATTACACACAAAAAGTACAGAATATTTGGTGTAAGTGTGCAAAGAAAGTACGCAATCTGTTCGATGGCATATGCAGATGAAGCTCAGATTAAATCACATTCATTATTTTTTCAAGAAATAATTTCGATTTTATTTCAGAAAAACTTATCTTAATAAGAAATGCATATTATGTCTGTAAGTTTATATTTTCTTCAACTAATTTAATTTCTTTTCCTTTACATGCCTTCATCAAATGCGCAAAACAAAAACCAAACAAACAAAATGCCAATAAAAAAACTGTTATTAATTTGCATTTAAAACAACAACTTATGTTTATATAAAAACTCACGGATTGGATTTAAAAACGGTCAAATTCAACCAATCACATACACACTATATTTATTTTTTACCTTTATGGAACGCTGCACGGATTCCAACATTAAACAAATTTCAACTGCCAAACTGTAACAAACTAATGCAATAATAACTATCTTTTGACATAACTCTACGTTTCCATTTCTATTGGCAATGCTTTTTGTTTGTCACCACATGCAAATTTCTTTCCATTTATATTTTAATTTCATTAATTTTAATTTACATACGTGACAAATGTCAATTGCATGTTTTACCTTTGTCTTTGTGACAATCGATATTGAAACGATATTATAGCAAACACTAAACTTCCACCTCTAAACGCTTCCTGTGTTATCTACACCGATTCAAGTGGACAGGTACAGTCTGTAGCTTGGTTAATGCTTATGGCGCACTCTCATTATGTTAATCTGCTGTTAACTGCATGTTAAAGCGTTTATGTTTGCATGCTGGCAGACTAAGTGCTTACATAGTCTATAAATTTACATTAAATTATGTTTCCTTCACTAGCTATAAGTATTGTTTAGTTGATTTAATGGCAAATTATAAACACAACAAACAAGGAAAACAACATATATCTATAAATTCAAGAAAACTATGTATTCATTAATTGATTTAAATAGTTATTATCTAGTGCTTTAAAAATAATACACAATTAGAGCAGCAAGTACGGAAAGTCGTAGTGTATGTAGGGAGAACAACAGAACAGCAATGTGAATAGACACAGTCTTGGTAGTTCTTAGAGAGATCTCTTCTCGATTCCATCTATTTTTCTGCAAAGCAAGAAATGCAGCAAACATAATTTAGCATGATTCACTGCAGATTCGGTGCGACACATTTCAGCACACCCTGCGTGAATTAGGTTAATAAAATTAAATACACTGCCGCGCCCCAAATGACAATGATGATGGCTATGCCAGACGACAGACAGCGGGAACACAGACCAACAGGCGAAACGATTGCCTCAACAACACTGCAACAACAGTGTCAAGCAAGGGTCTGTCAGCTCGAAGGCGTAGCCAGCGTTGTCAGGGATGATGTCAGCACTATGACACGGACACACCTTTGGGTGTCAGTGCTGTTAGCAGCTGTTTGAACAACTGTCTGACCCAATACGCAAGGGGGACACGTCCACGCCCACTTCCACACTCACAATCGCACCTACACACACTTACTCACACACACACAGACATATGTACGCACACACACGCACATGCACACTAGCTGCTGGTGTCAATATTTGTAACAGAAACGAAGAGAAGAAGCAACGAATCCTAATTAAATACTTGTATATTTTATAGACCACATACACACACGTATAGCTAATCCACAATCAATATTCTCTCTATTTGATATAAACACAGCCCAGCCGGGACGGGGGGTATTATACACTCAATGCCCAATGCTAATGAACGGCACGTTTTACATAATTAGGTAAAGAGTGGCGAATAATTTAACTTTGTTTACATTGAATACGATACGCGAAACGAATACGATATATCCCTATTTCTCTTTCTATCACTATCTCTACATATCTGTCTCCCAAAATTACTCTCTGACTCCCGTTTGGTTCGCGTGCTTTGCGCGCTCTCTTTAGACACACCTTGTTATAACGGTTAAATCGCTTTCCAGTTAAAAAGCTTTAAGCTTTTGTGTGCTGTCGCTTTAATAATACAGGCGATCGCTTTAGCTTTCGAGTTATAGCTAGCATACCAGCTTTTGCGTGATACCCACCAAAGTTTGCTTTATCTGTATTAGACCCTTGCAGACGGTACATTTATTTTGACTAGAACAATATAGAGAACTATATTTAACAACATTCAAATCAGTAAACTATAATAATTGTTATAACGTCCGAGAGATGCACTTCCAAATGCAAGGCTGTATAAAAGTCTACTTTTTTCTAAAAACCATTCCAAATTTACACTACATCCAAAGACTTTACATGTAAAGATTAAAAGACAACTAAACCTATTATTTAAATAGGCACAATCTATATACTGCAAGGGTATACAATCTTCGGCATGCCGTAGTTTTATTTTGTTATCCCTACGATTTGTTGACTGTTTCTTCGTTAACCTAAGATCGGTAAATTTTTGTATGGTATACAAATTAACATTGTGTACATTGTATTACGTTCTCTTTCTCTCTTTTTCTTATATTTCTAGTGCCGCCTATTAGGATATGTAACTGTTACATAGTACAGCCCACTAGAACTTAAGCAATCAATCGAATGAAATTTTTTCTTGTAAAATATGTAACGTAACTTTATCGTCAGGCGTGTTCCGAACTTTATCAAATGTGAGTGTTATAGACCAAATACTCTTTCTCGCTCCTACTCTGTGTCTCTCTCTCTTTCTCTTGCTGTCTTCGCTGTGCTTGAAAGCTTCTTGGCTTCTCCACATACAGTTGGCTCTTCCAAAGCTACGTTTAAGTTTCACAATACTTGCTGCTTTAATGGTGTTTTATTTCCCTAATTATTTATCATTATGTTTAAAACCCCCTAAGTTCGAATTTTAGCTTTTGTGGCAAACCATATTGGTAAGCATAGCATACCAGATCAATAAACAATGAAACTTATCTTTAAAAACACACAATTTTTTTTAATCATCTCTCATCACCGAAAACCGGAACACAAATTATAACCTACAGAAAAACGTTAAATTCATTTGCGCCGCCATTTTATGATTTATTCTCCTTGCCCTTAAGATTATTTAAGTAACATCTAATATATACGAATAGTTTAAATATAACAGTGAACAAATGAAAACATAGTTATATTTTATTGTTAAACTGCGACTAACATAATAAAGATGTACACTGAGCGTATTAAATCTAACATGCATTTAGGATTCTAGTAAACCATGAAATGATTACGAGAATATAACTAATTTTGCTCTTTTTCTTTTCTTTTCTTCTCTTCTCTTTTTTTCCACCGAAAACTAAAATATTCCCAAAAACCAACCCAACTTTCCAAAACTCTTTGAACAACAAAAAACGTATTAATTATTTTGCCAATTGGTTTTTTTACTACGTTTGCATTCTGCTACACACAACTCTCATGTTGTTTATGCGAATAAACGAATACATAAAACTATATAGTTACTGGACACCCTCCCGGTGTGCCAAGATTTTAATAGATCTATGTGCAGTCGGTTAAATTGTAGATTCGTTCATTTAACTGAAGGTAAGTGCATGTGCCTAAGTTTCTTGGTTATTAGATTTAGTTTTAGTATTTTTATTATTATTGGTGCTTCTAGTGTCTTTTCCTATAGAAATATTCTTATATAAAAATCACTTTAATTTTTGTAGCTAAGAAAACACAAATATTTTTTTTTTGTTTTTGCTCGATTGGCTACTATCTTATTTAACTGTTTATTTGGGTTCTTGTGCTTTATGTTTTTTATTCTTCGAATTCCAAGAAATCACACAAACAAAAAAACACAATAGACAATTGTAACAACAATTGAAATACTTAATTGGATAAATTTTCAAGATAAATAAAGCCGAAGTCTAGGATCCATTTCAATATAGAAAAAACCCTTTGCAATTTTCAAAAATTTCTCGATAACTCAATTCCAGTAAACCTAAATAAGTGTATTAAAGATTTTCTTTCCATCATTCCAGTTAAACGTTGATTTTAAGATCATTTTTGCTTGCAGGCATAACTAATAAGGAAACAACGATTATTTTTCTAATAGCTTTCACTGTTTTTCTTGGTAGCTACTCTGCGAACTATTCTCACTTACTAATCCGGTCTTCTTCTTTTTCCCCCCATGAACACGCCTCCACACAGATGACAAGGTCGAGGTGATTGATCAACGTGTTGCTGTCTGTCGGGATCATGCCAATAGCCAATGCCGGCGAAAACAATGTAAATACTATCACATACCGATTGTATTGCCCCCGGCCAACATAATGGCCGCCATGATCACCAATCCCGGTGAGCAGCAGGGGACGGCACCTGCTGGCACCGTGATGGCAACAACGTCAGCAAGTCCACCAACAGTCGCTGCTGGCTACAAAAACAACTTGATCATTATTGAGCCGCAGAAGCAACAGCAACAATCACAGCAACAGCAGTTTAGTTACCATACCAACAACACTGGCTATTATCACAGCAACATAGGCAATGCAGGAGCAGGAGAAGCAGGTGTCATTACTGCAACATACGCCAGCAACATGTATCCGCAGCAACAACAGCCCCACATCACCTACCACTGCAGCTCCCCGTATTCACCTTCGTCAACATCCTCCTCATCCTCGTGCTCCATAGCCGCATCGCCCACTCTCTCGTCGGCCACAACGCTGTCTACCACCTCGACAGTTACAATGCCCACACCGCAGCAGCAGTACCCTTCGGTTGCTGCACCTACCACAGCATTTCTCAAGCCACCCGCCTACTACACGGATGCTTCACCCACTCTGGTGCTGAGCAGTGATTACAACTCCAACTGCATACCCATCCAGGCAGCGCCGTTCATTTCGCTGCCGCAACAACACATGTTGAAGTATTCTACACAGCCGCCGCCGCCCCAGCAGCATCGCAGTATCCTTCATCACCAGTCGAACGCGTATGTGGGGCATCATTACCCCGTAGTGGGAACCACAATGCTACCGGCCACTACAATCACCGTTACGCCAACCACAATAACAGCCTCCTCCTCCTGCATATAAGTAGACAATTAAAGGCCACTATCCCACACATACATAGACATATAGACACACACACACACCCATACCCACACCAAGAAACACACACAGTACGAATTCGTAAATACTTAATGCAAATTAAAGGTTGATATGAACTATTTACTATATAGAACAGCAGATATGGGTAAACTACGTATTATAAGTAAGGAAACAATAAAAACCAAACACAAATATTGAAGATGCTAATGAACTTTTTCGTACGTATAGCAAGACTTTAAAGGTAAAGTGTGTTGTAAGCATCAGATTTACACAAGTTTGTTCTGCATGCATAGAGTTACAAGTGAGCCAGGGTGCCACAACGTTAGAAATCTTATTAGAAATCAACTCACACACAAATAAATGACTAACAAAATGTTTATGCGAAAAATGTTTAGTGTTGTTTAGTGTTAAATAAAAAATACAAAAAAACAAAACAAAATGGAGCACATTTAAATTGAACTCGGAGGAAGTAAACCAAAGTAAACAAATTGCAGTTGTATTTCAAATTGGTTTAAAACTATTTTAAACTTTAGTGTTTTATATTTCAACAAAAATAACATAAAACAAAAAAATAATAATAACGATAATAAGAAAAAATATAAGTCGGAAATAAAGGAAATCTACAACAGTTTGTATGGAAATAGTCAAAACTAATCAAAACGATATATTTCATAAGCCGTTGTTAAGCAAAAACCGAAATAGTAAATATGAAAAGGAGGGAAACCGAGTATGCTATAGAGGAAAGCGAAAAATAAGAAGTCCAGTCACGTCCTATTTTTGCATCAACGATTTACTACAAGATAAAAACAGAATAAAGTACAGGCAAAAGCTGAACTATTTCAAAAGATTTTTTTAAAAATGCAAAAAACCATATTCCTTTTTTTACAAGTTAATCACAGTAATACTATAGTAATACAAAAAAGTCGATACAAGATATTTTCTTATATACAAATAAATATATTTATAAAGGTAATGAAAAACTAAAAAAAAAAAAATAGGTAAAATAAGCGGGAAGTCATCAAAAACAATACAACAAAAAATAATCAAATCAAAACTAAGCATTTTTTGTAAAAATAAACACTGAAAACTAAATTTTTTAAAGGTGTATTAAAAGTTAAGATAAAATCATTAAAAACATGAAATATAATTAAATATATATTTCATAAACTAAAGACACTAACACTGGAACAAATAAATAACAAATAAGAGAAACTCATTTGCATGAACATATAAGAAAGTAACTTACTATGGTATATCAAAGTTTGTAATCGTAAACCATAAAACCGTAATCACCATATTAAATGGATATGGTATTACGAATTTCATACAGATTTCCTTTACAGTTTGTGATGATGAGGGTAAACTTAATTTTTTATATATATTGAATCAAATCATTACATCACAAAGCAAAGAATAACGATCAATGAATAACGAATAACGAGTATCGAATAACGAACATCACAATTACAATAAATAAAATTAAAAAACAAAAAAAAGAAGAAATGCAAAACTAATTATTATATACAACATACATATATGCATATATTTATGTATATACACGTATAATACAAGAATATATACTTATATATACATATATATTTACTAATGGCAACTAAAACATGAAATGTGATCTTTTAAAGAAATAAAAAGCATAAGCGAAATCAATAAAACGAGGGATATTCGAGAGGAAATAATTCCAATATTGACGAACAGATTTAACATCAATTTATTTGTAAAGGGAAACTGGATAAAGGTAAAACACTATATCTAAAAAATCATTATAAAATAATATGACTATATTGTATTAAAAGTAGCAGTCAATATTAGACAAGTTTCTGAACTTAAAACCAAAAACTAAAATCAACATGAGAATAATAAAATCATTTTAAAATTGGTTCCACTTGTCGCATGATTGAAAATACAAGCCCAAATCCAACATATAATTAGACAGTATCTCGAAAATACATACTGATAAAATAATCAATATTACTACGATCGTTCAAATCTCAATAGAAATACTTATGCTTTACAAGTACATATACATTTAAGGCCTGATTATAATATACGGAAATTTGTTCTTTTTTTTAATTTTACTTATTCAACTCTACCGTAATAGGTTGATTTTGCGCTCTGCTCCTTTCTGTTCTTTTCCTTAGATACCCATATAATATATCTATCTCACTATCCTATTATTATTGTCCAAGATACATATTCATATAATGCTAAGAATTTAACATCAACTCCTTATCTCCTATTATAACTGTAACTCTATCCAAGTATCTTATAGAAATACTCCCATAGGTACGCAAACAACTCCAACAAAAATGCCTAATAAGTTTCCGTCCATTATAAGCAGACCTTAAATCTATGTACAACCAAAACAACAACAACAACAACAGAAATAACAGCAAAAAGAACAGCGAATTGAACGATAAATCTAAGTTATACACTAAATTAAAGAAAGTTGTTAAGATTAAACACAGTATGTATGTATTAGTACGTACTTAAGCTACGATACAAACTCAAACATTTTAAACAGTTTCTAACACTATAATTACCAAAAAATTGGGGAAAACAATAACCTGAGTAGCAACAGGCAATAAAACGCAAAAAACAACATAAATGTTCCACAAATAAACAAAAATAGTGAGTAAGACTTAACGAAAAATGATTGTAGTGAGAATTACTTACACAAAATGAATGAGCAGGCTATCGATTATCGATAATCCTATATATATAGGTTATCGAGAATCCTATCTTGTGAGTGGGAAATACAAAATCTATAGTTTGTGAACTAGAATCGAAACTTTTATTTGCCTTAAAGATTGATAAAGCGAAAGTCATAGTGTGCGTTTATTGGGAATGCATTACATGGATTAAAATTGAATTTTAGTTAATAACTATGCGATAGTTCTTCATTTGTATTACTTAATGTGCGATAGAAGATAACCCTAGCCCTTAACTCTTTACCCTATCTAATATTCGTGTGTATGTATGACCCTTGTACATGGCGCATTCATAAAAGGAAAATCATAAATCCCTAGCAAAACTGGAGGAATAAATTAATGTAATATTAACATTCTACGAATACTACATAAGTATGTAGTAATTTTCAACATACATAAGTCATAGTTATTATTGTTAATTTTAATTTATATTTACACATATATAATATATATACAGACACATATTAAATTATTATGATTATTAATTGTGAAAATGATGTGATGTGTTTCTTGAAAAGTAATGGAAAATCAATGTTACAACGTAATGAATCTAAAATTTATTAAATCACATACCGACATCCCAAGAATGTGCGAGAAAAGAACAACCAAAATAATATAAAAAAAACAACTAAAAATAAAAACATTAAGAAAACTACAGTAACTACTCCTAGGTAAGAACTAAAGGGTGCAAACATAAACAATTTAATTTAAAATTACAATTTAACTTAGATGAAAGCCGGGTGTAATCGAAAGAGTTACACACATATTATTATAGTGTATGCATACGTGTGTATGTAAATATATATGTTCATATATTTATATAAACTGTAAGTAAACCTTCATTTATATCAAGTGATATCAACGAATTTTTCGGTATGTCTTTTTAATTGTTCTATCTTCAGTGTGTTCCGTTCACCGTATCCCTATATTGATTATTTTTCATACTATCCTATTTTATACTATTCTCATTGTATGTTTCGTGACATTCATTAAGTTTTATATTGTTCATTTATGTTTTAATCGTCTTATTTTGTTCATTTTGTATACCTTGGTAGGTGTTTGTTGTTATAAACATCATCATACGTGTGTATTCTATTGTTTTTAACATGCGTACTTATTATGTATAAATTTAAAAGTTATATACATACATAAATATAGGCACGAGAGAAAAATGATGAGTTAAAATAATATCCCTTAAGGTACAGTTATGCAGTGAGCGAATGGATAATGATATTGGAATAATGGTAACGATGAAGCTGAAGAAGATAAATGATTATAAAAATCAGGAGGGAAATTAAAAAATATAAATATAGAAACATATAACAATATACGGCTGCAACTTGTTCGCAGTGAGCAACTTGTCAACGATAAATAAATAACGTAATGACAAAAAAACACGCTGATAATTGTAAACAAAAAGCGAACATTTTTAAAAATATTTAATAAACAAATCATTATTAACTATTATTATAAACAAATTTAGTTATTGTATACAAACATGTAAAAAAAATAAATTGAGCAAAGTTTATAAATAAAGAAATGCACAGAGAACAGTGACATTATTGCAGTTACCATATAAGAGCAGCAGGCTATAAAATAACAACAACATGAGGCAAGGGAAGTAGTATGAATCAATATGGTAATGAAAAATACATACATTTAAAGTTATTTAGCAATAAACTAATACTTTAAAAAAAATCCACAAACAAAACGATGAAATACAATAAAATCAACAAATAAACTATAAAAATTACAAAAAAAAATGTTTTACTTTATGTTACTTTAAAATTACGTTTCAAAGGAGATCCAATACCGCTTTACTTAAATTGAAGTACGGAGAGAAACCTTTTGGGATACGTGAAATACATATTTAACGCGGTTAATGCTTATGGGAAGAACCTGGCCTTGCACTGGATATAACAACATCGTTGGCGATTCGCAAACATTTGATAGTATATCTTCTTTTTTCTTACAACATGAACATTAAAAAAAAGTAATAGGAAAGGTAAAGAAATAAAAAAAAATGTTCAACGATACACATTTTACAAATTAGCAGAGCAAGGTTTCGATCCTCGGACCTCTGGGTTATGGGCCCAGCACGCTTCCACTGCGCCACTCTGCTTGTTGGCTTCCCAATTGCAAAAACACCCTATCTAAGAAAATGGTTATGAAATTAAACAAGATTCTTTTCTCAAGCAACATAATCAAATCCAATTAGAATATATACATATACATATATACGTGTAAATGTTTGAAACCTTGCTAAAGGAGATGAGGAGGAGAGTGAGGCTGCCAAATAAACTAAATTATTCCTAAAGCGAATTACTTTAGCGAGAACAACATCTTTTTGGGTGCAGAAGTAGGAGAACACACCATTGCAATGCATTGGTCAGACGTGTAACTCTCTCTCGCCCTCTCCCTCTCACTCTGCCTGCCCCTTACTTCCACTACTTCCCTCAAGTGCCACAGTTCAGATTGCCACTAAATTCTCTTAAGTTTTCTGCAAAGTTTTGCAAAATCGAGTTGGAAGGGCAATGCGAAACTTATTGGGGAGCTACTCATCAAAAATTTAAGTAGCGGCAAAGGACCGACGGGAAACTTACATTTTATTGCCTATAAAGACACATTAATTTATGCTGGAGGTGAGGGGTTAGGAACCCTTAAGCGCCTACCTCGTACTCCCTTGACTATCCTGAGCGGAAGGTGAAGTTAGAAAGGGAGGTAAGGATTGGTCGGGTGCGTTTATTATCTGCAAGTTAAGCAAAGTGGTCCAGAAGTCAGCATGGCACAGCCAGCAAGGGATGGCAAAAATTTAATTGGTCTTTCGGGCCATAAACACACGTTCCTTTTCTTGTGTAATTGGAACAGAACTTTATCGTCTTTGTAATAACTATTGTCCGATTGTTCCAATGTTAATAATATAAAATAGGATTTTGTTTTGAGATACTTAAGCAGCTCATGTTCCGTTGTATCTCTTGCAAACTTCTGTCGAAAATGAATGTACCCTTTGCAAGTGTATAAAGAGTTTGTGCAACTACTTTAGCACTTGAAATAGGTGAGCCCACGGTAAATGCACTGCCAACTTTGGATTAAAGCGGCTTTCCAACTTTTCGATTAGCCAAATACTTGGCAAGAAAACCCAGTAAGCTTCACTTAAACTAATAAGTGGAATAATACCATATTCATTATTAAGAAATGGTTTCATATCAAACAAAAAGGATAAGGAGACGAAATGAAATGAAACAGGTTTATTAATCTTCTATATATTTAGTTTTTATAAATGTTAGGTCCTTTTTCCAATAACAATCTTAGTTCTATCTGACTCTACTATTCAAACTTATGTTTTGTGGTGCTCTCAAAGTTAATAAAAACTGAATACTGCCTATAAAGAAGTATCAAAACTTGATAACCACAGTGCTAAGTTCCACAGAATTTTCTACCTCGCACGCAAATGAATATTAATTCTCCCGGAATGCAGAGCAGCATTGAATTTCTTTCTTTCTTCTCTGCTTCAGTGCATTTCATTGGAACGTAAAAAGCAGAATTGACTAAATTAACAGAATCTGGAGAAAAACTTTGTTTGCTCTTAGACGTTTATCTGGGACTGCGTGGGGGATGATGAATAGGAAGCAAGTGAAGCTGAGAAAACTAACAACTTAGAGGGGGGTACAGAAAGAACTGTTAAATTGTTTGATTCTGCACGAAAGACTTAACGTTAAATATTTGATGCTGAAATAATACAACGCTACATTGGGTAATTGTCGAAATGCGTAAAACCTGGTTATACCCTTTGAAAGAGGGTATATTAACTAGGTGCTAACACACACTCTGCAGTTTGAATACCGCTTTAGGTAAGGTGAGGTAAGGCTAAGAAGCCACCCTTTAAACCCTAATAAGGAATTTTAATTACAAATAAAATAGAGCTGAATTCACAGTAGCAAAGTCCACTTAAATCAAAATGAGGTTAACGAGAATACAAATCGGGGACAAATGCCCTACTGATATGACATTGTGGGGGGAGTCCCTAAACAAGAACAGGCACAGCCGAATTTCAATTCATGCTGCACACAAAGGGGTGCAGTAAGATGTTGGCAAACCTGGCCACCAACAGAGTGACAGCGCAACAGAAACAGAGACTACCCTGTGGAGTTCAATGTAAATGATGAGGAAGTGAACGGTGAGAGAGAGAGAGGGAGAGCTGAAAAACAGATTGCAATGCACAGTTGAACTTATTGAAATCTTTGAAGAGGAAAGAGACAAGAGAAAAATCGGAACTTGCATGTGGTAACTTTAGCATAAAGTATTAATATTCTATGTTAAATGGCACTCAATGCAAATTCGATCAAAGGTCGCCCCGGGGTGAAAGTCAGCAAGTAAACAAAAGCCAAGAGCAGGCGAAGTTCCTCGTTCCAATGTTGCCCGGTGCTCAAGGAAGCTCCTGGTTACTAGTCCATGTACGAACTGAAGCTCGAGGGCAACGACAAGGAACGGTTGCCACCGACATCACATTTAGCTTCTACTCGGGCGTCAGTGTCGGAGACAACAGAGTCAAAGACTTCGCCTGGCAGCGACTATCTGCCCTCGACTTACAGGTATAATTAATCTTATTTAGCTCTTTCTGCTCTTCTGTTTTCGCATTGCAGTTGCTACTGTTGTTGTTGTTGTTGTTGTCTTGGCACCACAACTGTTGTTGTTGTCTGTCAGCCAACGCTTCAGCTTCTGTTTGTTTTTTCATGCTACCTGACCAGAGTTAGCTCCATCACCCTTCATTCTCCTCGTATCCACTTTGCTAGCCAGGTTATCTATTAATGTTGGGCTTTGCGTTTGAATAACAAGTGCAGAACTTGTCCTTCACGGACCTATGTCCTCCATTTACCCGACAGTCAGCAGTTAATAGCAAAATTTAGGCAATCTTTAAAGTAATCCGTAGCTAAGGCTACCGTTCTGGACTGTTGCTTGCTAGACATTTATACAACGGGTTTTTAGATGGTCAACAACACGCATAAGTAAGTGGGACACCGCCTACGAACTATACACATTTATTTTGGTTAGTCTGTTTACGTGTCAGTATGAACTAACCAATCTTAAAAACTATAATAGCTAGTCAATCCAAATTTGATATTAAAGTTCCTGCACACCATACCCAGATAAAGTTCTTTTTAGATTGTGACTGCCACGCCTCCGCTCCAAATATCTGTCGATCTTTCCTGCAGCCCTTTTTAGCTGATGCCAGAAAACCTCGAACAGTGCAACAAGCACTTTTCATCTGGGAAAACGTTATGAATTAATGTGCCCAATGGAATCCGACCAACTGCAGCAAAGGTGCCAGCTGGTAGATTACCACCAACAACTCCCCTCTACACGAGCAGACCTAGCTCTGTGTGCTCTGCTGCTGCATTGTTTTTGCGGTATTTGGGTATTGTGGCCAGAATTATGATGTGCCGAACACATGCAGCCCGAGCCGATTAGACTAGGCCAACAGAGACAGTGCAGAAGAGTGCAGGACAGGCCAGGCCGATGGGCGGGTGGGGGTCATGTGTGAGGGCAGACGCCAAACGTGCGTGTTTTACATATGAATATGGTCAAACCCGAGAGGTGGTTGGCAATAGAAATTTGGTTGGGCTGCCCCGGACCATTCGTGTTAATTGAAACGTTATTGTGCTGAAGCAGGGGCGGGCAGGCCTGTTCAGGCTGCTCCTTTCACGTTTCATTGTGGGTCTGAGGCCAAAGCTTCATCTTTTTCACACTTCCCATTACAATTGTCGGTCTTTAAGTAAACCAAGCAAAAAACACAATTGTTGGAATCAGGCAGTTCTATTTTTCTTTTCTTTGCATGGTTATATTTATTTGAACCAGTGTTCCCAGAGCTATTTATTGAAGTGCCAAGTGCTGTGTGCTCACAAAATATCTGTAAATAATCGAAACAAGAAATAAAACAATATTTTTTAATTATTTAAACAATTTATAACAATTGGAGATATTATTTTTATTCTTACTTCATCATATTAAGAACCCAACATTAGATTACGCCACGCAAACAACAATATCCACGATTTAAACTGTATTCATTAAGGTCCTGGTGCTTTCATTGGTCGAATGGTATGGAAATATAATAATAATTATGAAGTTGAGTAAAATTAATAAATTTTAAGTACCTCATCACACGGCCATCAAGGGAATCCAGCAATAGATTTAAAAGCAATTTTATACTGGAATGCTCTCTGTCCCTGATCAAGATGCTTACACACTTCTGGCCTGTGACATTGCCGTCAGAAAATTGAGGTTATGTCATTTGTTTAGTTTACCTTCTCAATTATTTAGTAGCAAAAGCGGTAGGCCATAAACAATTTTCCATTGGTGTCAGTCCATGCGTGTATGTTCATGTCTGTTAAAATGTGTTAGTACTTATGGGTTCGAGCTGTGTTTATGCAACTACATAAATTCTATGTGACAGTTTCGATTTATGTTTTCTTTCATTTAAAATGTACCTTCAGCTCCTTCGAGGCACCCACCAACAGCAGATGCGTCAAGCCAATTCGTATACAACATTTATTGCCATTTATTGGCACAGCCTCAGGAACGAGCTCCCAAAAGTGGGAATTTTGCATTCCAATATATGTATAACAAGCAGGTGTAGCACACCCCATGCAAATCATGTTTATTTCAAATATTGATTTCCACGCCCACCGCCCCAGTAAATTGGTTGTTGATTTTTCGTTCTGTCTCTCTCTCATATTCTAGGTTTACAAGTGCTCATAACTTGAAAATTGAAAGATAAAACAACGGTTATTTTTCACATTATCCATGATAACCCATTTCTTTTTATAATCTAATGTTGCAGAAACAATTAATTATTATATTAACAATAAAATAATAAATATATATTCTTAATTAATTATTATTATTTGACTGAACTGTTCATAACATTTTAGAAACACAATGGGTATCAAAAAACTAATATTACAAAAATAGAAGCAAAAAAAGGAAAACTGGAGATGCCGGGGATTGAACCCGGGGCCTCTCACATGCAAAGCGAGCGCTCTACCACTGAGCTACATCCCCATGTGATACTCGGCCTGCTAAGGACCATGAAGTAAGTAATGTTTAAAATAAGTATGCAAGTAATAGTACTGTTTGATTGAATACAATGCGTATGAATAAATATATATTATTTAAACGTTTCATATTAAACTAAGCACCATTAAGCAAACGGTAAAATTAGTGGTAAACAATACGATTTCTATTGCGCAATGTTAAAGCATTGCGCATGTGTAGAAAACATAGTTGTATTAAATTCAACTTATGAGACGGCACATTTAAAGGGGATGTAGCTCAGTGGTAGAGCGCTCGCTTTGCATGTGAGAGGCCCCGGGTTCAATCCCCGGCATCTCCAGTTACTTTTTTTTCCTGGTTGGTTAAATTTTACTCCACTAACTGTACGATCGATTTAAACGATGCATTTTCTCATTTTTGCTTCAAAACGGTACGCGATCTTATTTTCAAATAAAATATTCAGATTTTAGATCGCAATCGATCGCAATTTTGCTTCTTCATTCGTAAAATCGATAAAGTGATCCACGCTACTATCAAGCGCGCAGCAAAGCGCAAGCAAACGATTAAGTGCTTCGCCGCTTATATTATTATGGTTATTTGTTACGCCCTCATGATCGATTCAGAAGACACTACTGTAAAATGCACGCCATGTATTGGAAAGAGACCATTAACGTGTTAAGGTTAAAATTTTAAACACATACCGCATTGCCCGCAAGTGAGAGCGGGACAAAGCGACACAAGAAAATAATATGAGAGAGAGTGTTTAAAAACGTGCGTCACGCGAGGGTTGTCGTGCTCTCTTGCGACTACTAGTCGTATTTTCTACGTCTGTGCGCTGCTGTTCACTGTTGAATGCCTTGTGCTGCTGCTCGTTAATGCTTCGCGCCTGGTATTTTACTTCAATGATTGAACGATTTTTGCACGGTTTTTGAAATCAAGTTCATTTCAGTTTCATTCTCATTCTATCTACCACCTACCCTGGCCAGGAGTACTAAGAGCAATGCGTTATCAATCTCTTGGGAATTGCTGAGATCTTGGCACATTGCATTTGCATTGACCAGAGAAATGATTTGTATACTTATTTTCAGTAAGCGAGAACTCTCATCATGTAGAATAAAATATTCTTGATCATACACATGTAAATCAAACAAGTTCCTGCTACCTCCAAAAAGTATTTTAAAGTAGTATTATTTTGGGCTACACAAACTACGCAAACTGCGTAGTATAATATAATTTCAAAAAGTTGAAAAGAATGGTGTACTTTTTAGACAAATAAATTCTGTTTATTTTTAATTCGTTCTTTATAACTTAACAACAATAGCTTAGATTAAAATTCTTAAATTAACAACATTTATGAAATTCGTGCTTTCTTTAGCAGCAGGCGATTACGCTGGCGTAAACCGTTTACTTTTTCATTGCTTCAGTGCCTTTCGAAGTATTAAAATTCAGGAGGATTAAAAGTTTTATTTCTCTTGCAGTTGCACAACTTTATCTGCGCAAATTTTCGCTGCATATAAATTACAAAGAAATAGCTGAGGTATTTCCCTAATCTCCACAGTTTTTCCACCCCTTCTCTTACTCGCATCACGGTATTTGCATTACGTTTCGGCAATTACTTAAATATGTTTAAAGCACAATTAAATGCTGAGTGTAAACTATAAACTCCTATGTAATGCATTATAGTAACGGGAATCCAAATACGAACTTTAGCTCATTTGTTTCACAAATGATTTTATGTTTAAAGAGTTAGTTTTTAACGGTAAAGGCTCTCACATATGTAAGTTATACATACATTTTATCAAGTTGAATTCTGCTGTAATCAAATATGCTGCCCCAACAGACACCCATACATACATACATATGTATGTGCTTGTCCCTTTGCATTTATTTGCTTTTCACGGATACTTGGTTTGTTTGCTAACTTTAGAAAACTAATTAAAACGATAAGAGGCCCACGCGACCGATTCGCCAACTTCCTGCGCAAGAATACGCAATTTGAAGCACTTACATACCTTTGTATGTTGACTGTCGCCATGTCATCTCATATCTTCTTCCGCCTACCACATCTTCTATAATTCAATATGTCATTTCTGGTGCTACCTACCGCTTAAATCCGAACACATGAATGAGTGAGTTTTCTGCAACCACAATGAAATGGTCAAAAATTGGCAGCGTTCATACATTTTACATACTCTTCTGCACTGAGACCATACAGTTTGTGCATTCAATTGGAAGCTATGACTTTTGGTGAAAAAAGACTGTCGGCTGTGCGCACAGACAATGAAATTAACACTTGACAGTGAAAGCACGATATAGAGAATTAATTAAAATAAGTTGAATTTAAAAGGAGTACAGCGAGTACAACTCAGATTGTTTATGGTAAAGTTTAGATTGGTACTCCATGTGTACACATATCGGAGTATATTTTGTGCCACCTAAAATTATGCTGTATTATTTATGAGCTTGCTCCCGCAACTGAAATCGGCTGCCAAAGTGCCTCAGGAGCGGTTTACAAACGGGGTTTTTCTTTAAGAAGTACAAGAAATTGTAAAAGAACATATGAACTGTTTAAAGAAGAAAAAAGAACAACAATTAAATTAAATAGAATTAAATTAACAGCATTATGTTTAGTCAAAAATCCTATGATCCAGTACCACGCAATACAAACGCAATACTCCTTTGAGCGACTTTCGTGAATGTCACTGTATAAATCTTTAAAAAAGCTAGTTTTGACGAGTAAAATGCTGAGATGGCAACACTGATTTGGCCTTTTCGCTCCCAACGATCCGTTTCTCTCTCACTCTCATTTCCAGTTTTAAACTAGAGGTGGCCGATGCCATGTTAGAGATTCTGATTATTTAAGATTATTTCAGTTCTAAAATCCGTTATTAATATATACTCACACTACTTAAATATTTATTAATTGATGTACTAAGTGATATCTTTAAATAGTCACAATGTTTCGCTCTACGCAACACGCATTAAGTATGCGATAGTTACTCACGAAGCTACCACAGCACGATTACTTTCGTTGCCCACCTCTAGCAAGCTCCAAGCTCACCTGTGCCCCTCTTGAAGTTGCGCCGTCTGCTTGGTCACAATCAGTAACAATTTGCCCGCGAAAACGGTTAACACGTTGGAACGCGAGAATTCGATTGCGTACGCGAATGCGAGTGTAAACAAGGTAAATCGAATAGAAGCTGAGCTGAAAGGAAAGCAACAACAACAACAATAATCTTACGTGCGCATGCGTCTTACATTTTATCTTTGCCATTCGCTGTCAACGGTGTCGCTGCGACGCCGTCTCTTTTCTCTCTTTCTTTTTTGTTGATTGAATTTGACTCCAAATATCCGTTGGTTCAGTATTTGTGCGTGCGTACGAATGAGTGTGTAAAGTGAACGAACAAAAAAACCAACTGTAATTGCTGCAGCAACAAGGGCATTTCGACTTGCCAACAAAAACAACAGCAGAAAACAAAGTTTCAGGATTATTTATCAAAACAGTAAGTAGCGGCTCCATCGAATGCAGTATTCACTTTGCCAAACGTACACGTCATAAGGTTTTAATAAACTTATGATGATGTTAAACTATGCCGTTGCTGTTATTGTTGTTGTAAAGACGCACTATCATGGGCACATGGGATACGATCGGTTTGTGCAAATCCGAAGTCACCTTCAAAATAGTGTGTGTGCAATAATGGGTGCTTTGATGTGTCATTAAATTGTACAAGATCGTAATACTCTGGCTTTATAACAAGTCTAAAGTAATCAGAATACAGCTCACAGGGTAAAGAAGAGTGTTCAACCCCAATCTGGAAAATCTACCATCTGCATTATCTGAAATTACAAATAATTGAACTATTCCCCTTGATTTCAACTTTAAATTCATGCAATTTATGAATAATCAAAAGCAAAACCAAACATTGATAAATTCAATTTGTTGTGCCAATAAAAGTGAAGTGTTTATTATTGTTTAATTTGGTAATTTGAAGCCAAAACAGAAGCTTATCTTAAACTCTAGAGTTTTGGCTCAATAAACTATGAAAATACATTCAAATTTAGCCAAAACAAAATAAATGCATATGTATGTATGTATGTTGGCTTGTTAGCTGATTTTTATGGCCAACAGCAAACGGCAGCAATGACAACTTGCATAATAATTGTTGCTTTTGCTGTTGCTTCTGCTGCTGTTGCTGTTGTTTTTGTTGCAATTCCTTTTATGGTGTTTATTGTGTTTAGTTGCCACGTCTGGGCACACACTGCTGCCCAGCCCTGTACCACCCGACCACCCCAGTTGACTCCCCCATCGCCCCTTTCGGCACATAACTCAAGCAATTGCATAAGACCATTTTATTGCGATTTTTTCAAATGCGACAAACACACGCGAGAGTTATTTTTATACAGACCCCACGTTCGCTGAAAGTGATTATAGAAAGAGAGCTATAAAGGCGACCCCCTTCAGGTTGAAGAATATGCCAGAGCCAAATATGAGTTAGGATCATAAATAAACAATAAGTAACATTTAATTCGCCTTCTCAATTTCTTGTGATTATTATTAATGTGAATACACATATCAGAGAGTAGGATATCTGCTCTTCGAGCATCATGGGTGTGACTATAGTTGTTGCTGAAGTACAAGCACTATCCACAATTTGCTTATAATACGCTTGGGGTTTTCCTTTCACGGTGCATACATATGTATGTATGTACGTGCCAGTCATATACTTCATCCCAAAACCACCAACCCCCCTTTTAACACGTATATATCGTATGCAGTTACCAGCTAGGTTGGAATTTTAGCTATGCCAGAGAGCAGGTTTTGTCAACCCGTTTATTTTGTACGAGCATTTTTATTAATTCACCGGTTTTCTTCACCTGATTTCTTGTTATGAATTTTTGTCGCGTTTATTTCTGGTTTTCGGGCTTAGAGTTTTGGTTTTTCATATTGATAAGTTTGTAAGTTATAAAATCGTATCAGATTTTCGCTGTCGCCTTGCATCTCTGATATACAAGCACATTGACTACATACTCTATGCTAATTTAATTAATGTTCATTCTTTGGTTGTTTGGTCGAGTTTATCATTTAGCACATTTCCGTTACTGTCCTCCTTTTCTTAGCACTTAATACCAGTGCTGGCTCTGTAATGTGCTAATATATCTTCACACTTAATCAGCAAGTTGTTTCATTGTAAATTCCTAGAAAACTCAGAGAGCAAAGCAACACCGGATCTAACAGTAAACACAGTAATTGCTTCGACCTTGTCATTTACAAAATACCTTAACATATGTATGTATTACATACATAACATAACTTTCTATGAATGTGAATCATTTGTTCAGCTTTTACGTTTAACGGTAGTCTGTTTATTATTATTATATGTACATATACATATTTTGTGTTGCTTTACTAATTTATACACTTATGAGTTGGGTTACAACAGTTAGTAAGCTATTATTAGTTATTTTAAATATAGTAATTGTTAAGATCATAAACCATAATCCAGCCGACAATTGACAACTTAGTTAAACCATAATATATGTGTGTACATATGTACATACATACGTGTTTCTATTTTATTTATTTTCCCATAATAAGCACGAATGGGCGTTAGCTGTTATTTTTTTGCCTTTAGCTAAATATTCCTAACTGAATGACTGAAATTACCGATAAAATTAACTGATGAGAAAATGAACGATATATGTAATTAAGCATTTTATATATAATGCTATAAATACATACATATGTATGTGTATGTATGTACATATGTACGTGTGTGTTAACTTTGTATCCTTGTTGAGACTAGTTAGTATATCGTTTTTTATAATTTTTAATCATCCTTCGATCTAATAACACAAAGTGTATTGGAATTATTAAAAAAGAGTGACTATACTTTTATAACGAACTTCACCTTGTTAATACTCCACCAAACACAACAAATACACATATGTAAAACAACGGCTTCAACTTGCTTAAAAACTGATTCTAAATACCTTGGAATTTATATTCCATACTTTTACTTTTATTTTAACTAAACATAACAATAACACATACATATGTATGTACATAAGTGACCTTCAAGTTTCAAGTGTGCTGTAATCAATTAGCTGATAAAATGAGCTTAGAACATTAACAGGGTTGCAGTAAATTCCATACATTTTTTGGACAAAGAATAAATCTGTACGAAAAAAACAAAATTTTATAAAACCTTCAAACTAGATGCTTTTATAGTGCTTGCCATATAATGACTGGATGAATTCTCAAGAAATAAATTGCAAAGCTGTGTCGAAGGTAGTCTTTCTTTCTTGTTTTTTTATAAAAGATATATACATACATACTTCAAATGTATACATACATACATAAATTATATGGAATACCTACTCTTTTTAGATCACCCTTTCAACATCCCGAAACAAATAAAAACGAAAGCTGAGATACTCAAAAAATATTTGTATAAAACAAAAATGAAAACGTGATTTCAGGAAGCTGCGTTGAAAGACGACCAACGAGAAACGCCTAACAGAGCCAAAGATCCAAACAAGTACGAATGGCAGAATAACCTTACATACATATCCATATGTATATGTATATCAAGACACGCACACATACATGCTTACCATCACACACAAGTTTGGTTAAAAAGTTCAAAGAGAAGTATGATGCGCGGAAACAGTTGAGAAGATTTAACATTTCTATACCCTATGTTCAAATATCGACCTGAAACTTTTATTAAGATAAGTAGAAGGTGATCTAAGAGACCTTCGTTTTCTCACATTTTTTTTCACAGACTTTATACACCCTCTTTTAAATGTTGCGGCTGCAGGGTATTAAAACAGGTTCCACAATTAATTTTTGTTTTCTCAAGCTAAGCCAAAGAGGAAAAGAGAACCTAAAAAACCAAAGATGAATCCTCACAGACAGAATGCACGAAGTATTTGAGGCTACTACGAAATGTATTCGGCTAATCGAACTCTCACAATAACGAGTAGGTCTGGCACTCAAGCAGTCTGTTTCATACAAATACACGTTCTCTTGTTAAGGACTTGTTTAATAAAACTCATACCGTAACTAAACAATTCAAGCTCGCATACTTCAGTTAATATATTCATATTTTTAAACTATTATGCATATTTAAGTTTATCTCAGTTAAGTCACATATCCGCCGCATGTGAATAATTGTTTACTTTATCGACAAAGATGTTTTGTACTTTTCTTATCTGTCATACAAGTTGTTAACGTCTATACTATTACAAATTTCCTGGAAGGTGCAAACAAATATTATTTTTTAAAAATATTTATTTTTAGCTGCTTTGCAATGATCTCATATGCAAGGTTCACACAGTTCCTATACATGAATTAAATAGCAATTAATTATACCTGTTGCAGTAAATGGAGATGCATTACGAGTATAAGCTGAACAAGCATCACCTAAACCTTCAGGTCGATCTAATAATATGCTTATAACCAACTGTATATGTATATGTTTCCTAAACTGTACCTGTACCTGTCTGTACCTGTACAGACCTCCTAAACAGCTCCATTTGTTTAAGATTGTCTGTTCTTGAACACCGTGCACAAATATATTAAAAATTCGATACAGTTCTAAGTACGAGTTTTCTGGGCCTAGGTCTTACCTATTTTCGTTATAAGATATCTTCAGCTTCGCTACTATTCTGTAACTTATTGAAACCTTGTTCATTCTAATCGCACTAACAATAACCATAACCAGTTTTGCAGAGTTTCCCAGGTGTTAAGACATTACAATTTCTACAAGCGAGAAAAAAGAAAGATACTAATAAAAAAAACTTCTTACCCCTTTTTTATTGTGCGCATCTTACGAGATGCTAATGAGTTTTTCCTTCGGGCTATAGGTACACAGTTCTTGATAAGGGATTTATGAAAGCGTGTGCAACTAATTACATTTACCAAGCTGACACAAAAAAGAAATTATAATTAAATTAAATATGAAAAAAATAAATCCTACACTCGACTGATCTGACTTTTGGATACCCTGCGCAGAATAATAATTTACAATACTGAAACTATATACCTGATTGATCTGTTTTAATGTTCAATGATATTTAGATGATAATTGAGAATGTTGGCATTATATGCATATATTTAAATTATGCATAACAACCATAATATAGTAGTGGCACAATGTGTGACTAAAGTTATTTAAATTATTTGTTTATTTCATACACTCACACCTACCGAAAATTACGTGAATAGCTCGGTTTCATTCTGCAGTTTCAGAGAACGAATGAGGTACAAGCAACCAATTTGTCACTAAAAAATACAAACAAAAATGTTAAACAGTTTTATTGTTTGTTAAGTTATTAACGCCTTCAAATTTAATAACAAAAGTCACTTGATGAGAAGCTCTGAGTTATCATTTAAATAGCACTGCTTGGCTATCGATAACTCTGGCTTTTTTAAACTATTCATAACCGGTCAATATTATCAATGTTAAAAAATCGGTACAAGGGTTTGTAAATTGAGTTTTGGTCAACTAAAGTGATAGTTTCTCCCATAGTGTACTGTTGAGGGCCTATGAGCAATAAACAGTGAGCGTGTTAAGGTGTTTGTAACAACTTTTCAATACAAAGGGTATCCTACTGTCATGCACGCTCGACTGTATCTTTCTTTACTTGTTTACTTCTCATACATAGTACATACATATATATATATCTGTATGAATATATATGAGATATTTGTATTGGTGCTTAGACATGTTCAGTATCGTATATGTGTAGAATTTACACTGTACATTGTGTAGATGCACGTACTGTATGAACATGGAGTAGGGTTCTTATCTAAGCAATTCGAAAACTGTGCTTTTAATTTGGGTTCCATTTATCACTTGCAATTTACATACAACTGTGCAAATAGGCATACTTCCTTTTAAACAGCATGAGAGAAAAACTATAAGAATTGTAATTATCTATCTACGTTCAATACATGCGATCTTCGTTTAATTGTGTAAATCATTTTCGAGAACCTGTGTTTTCCTTTATAGGTGAAAAACTATGATTGTACGGGTATTTAAATAGTATTTTGGCAAATCCTGCGTAAGGGATTCATACGAACTCGTTATCTATATACCATAAATACTTTATACATACATACGAGTATGTATGTGATCTGTTGTACTGAATGTACAACTAAAATGAAATGAAAACTTTTATAAGGCCTCAGCGCGTGTGTCAAGCTTTGAGAACTCGAGAAGAATACATATTCAGACATAACGACAAACTAACAGACTGACAGACAATAAGGCCGTGGGACACACAACTACCTGTACAACCCAACGACTAACTTTTTTTTTAATGATGAGAAACCGCTTAAATAAATCCACATTAACAAATACAATGGACGTCACTGTCGCGTAGTCGTTCATGCGGGTCTCGCGAGGCTCGGGAAATCCAGGGGAGCCCTGTGGTCTATTGTGACTGACAAAAGTTGTGTATTTTTCATGCTTGATTGCGGATTCAATTAAAGTTTGCGCAGTTCGTCAAGGTCTCGCGAAGGGAGGGGTGTAGTACTGTGACAGACCAGCACGAAATATATAAATAAAATCAACTCAAATCGAGTTGTTTCCAAAAGTTCGCGCACAACCTGCAATTTAATAATGCGAGCTCTCCCCTAATGAAATAAACCTAAATTAAAATAACAATAATAATAACTAAAGAAAGCGTGACTCGAGCGCACTCGACAGTGAGATATCTTTTGCCTGCAGTTACAAACAAGACATCCAAATTTAGTTAGTTCAAATAACAACTATGATTATTAGAATATTTTAATTATAAGAATTGTTCAAGAAGGTTTAATATGTGAAAACAATGTAAGGATTCATTTTCGGACAGTACACTTTGATTCCTATTGGATTAAAAATAAAGAATGTTGTGCCTAAAACCCCCATTAGGGATTCTTAAAAGTAAACGCACGGTAGCTGTCAGTTGTGTTTCCTCGACTGTTGATTTCTTTGATCACTCGTTGTTTACTTTGTTGTTTTATTAAAAATCATTTGAATTTTGCTATATCTTGCCTTCAAGGTCGTCTATTGAGCGCATCTCCAAACCCCAACAACAACAACAGATTTAACAATAATCATTCCGTATTTATACGTACACGATTCTCAGAGCTTCAATTACCAGTTTTGGTGCCGTCCACAAAGATTATACACCTTTTTCCACATGATGAATCAACTTTTTAGCGAAAACAAATGATTTTGAAAACCATCTGTATATATCAATGAGTGTTGTAATTTGATGTGAGACAGCGTTAATAAATTGAAAGGAAGTACACAAAGCAAACGTGCCTTTATAATTTGGAATGCATGAATTTACCTGTTTGCGAAAGTTCAGGGTCGTTGGAATCTTATGTTATAATGCAAACAGGTAAAAAAGGCTGAAAGACAGTGTGGCAATGATACCCAGTGTGTGTGATACCAAAGATCTAAAAATAAAATACACACAAATGACGTCATTACTATTTACTAGGCTTATCAATTTGCCATAACTCCATAGTCCGTTGTCTTGCTTTTTTCTGTCTGATTTTAAAGTTCATTACCAATTTATTACACTTTTAAAAGTTATTTTAATTGCAACATTAAAGCAAAATAATAAACTACTCAGTAATATTTATTTTATTTTTATTCCCCTTTTTGACAATAAATTATTCAAAAAGTCACGTTGCGCCGCCCACGATAAGAACGTCATGAATCGCGCTTGGCTAAGAGCACTTGCTTATAGAATTCCATTTTGAGTTGCCTAAAAAAACCAACAAAAAGGAAAAACAAACAAAATAAAGCTTTTGCATTCTCATAAAAAATTATAGTAATCAGGTATGAATAATAGTACTTCATAATAGAAACGACATGCACGTTTTGTTCAAAAACCCGAATACCATTTACACTGTGCAATAATAAACAAGTAATAATGCCGTTTCTATTAGTTTAACCATGACTGTACATAAATTCGTAAATAAGATGACGCTCATGTGTAGGAATTTAATCTCGCATAGTATCAGGGCTTATGGAAGCGTGTGTGTGTTTATGTAAATGAAAAAGTACAAGTTATAATGCAAAATAAGTTATAAAATTATTTATAATAAACGAAATGGTTTCATTACAAGCGAGTTTTGATGTTTCGGATTTAGAAGTAAAGTTTCATTGTGTTTCATTTGTATTTGCATTTCAGCGCAATAAATTACTTAATGTGGATCAGTTTGTTATCAATTGGAACGCTACTAACTTTATATGACTGTTTAACCGATGGTTATCATTTTTGTACTTGTAGATATGTCCACATCAAGCACACCGAAACCACCCACACCGCCCACTCTGCCGCCGGGCGTGACTAAAGAGTGCCACATCGTGAAGCGGTGCGATTTCGATGGTTATGGATTCAATCTGCACTCGGAAAAAGTAAAGCCCGGCCAGTTTATTGGCAAAGTGGACGATAATTCGCCAGCGGAAGCAGCCGGTCTTAAGGAAGGCGACAGGATACTGGAGGTCAACGGCGTCTCCATTGGCAGCGAGACACACAAACAGGTTGTCGCTCGCATTAAGGCAATTGCCAACGAGGTACGACTGCTGCTGATAGATGTGGATGGAGTGGCCTTAAAGCCAAAGGAGGACTCGCCATTGCCGTCGCCCTTATCCGTTACCAATGGCAACGGCAGTCTGTCGCACTATGAGGGCACCAAGCAGGAGCTACCCGGAGCCAGTACCAACATAAGCAGCATCAGTGTGGTTAGCACGAAGCGTATCTCGAACGCAAGCAGCATTCAGAGCGGCAGCACGATGAATGTCAGCGACTTGGATGTTGTGGATAAAAGCAGTCCCATGTCGCCGGTCAGTCCGGCTCCAATCTCAGCAGCTCAGAACGGTGACAATTCATTGCCATTGGCTAAAAGTAATAATAACAACAATAATAGCAGCAACAACCTAACGCCGCCACCACCACCATCGGAAACCGTAGCCAACCTTAACAATAATGGGAATATCTACAGCAGCAGTAGCACCACCACCACAGCGACTGCAACCATAGCCAGCCGCGGCAATACAAACGGCACAAGTGCAAATGTCAGCAATGATAGTGTGCCTATATCCGCATCGTCTCCAGTCAACACAATGAACCGAGCGGGTGGCTTGAATTTGCCACTGACAGCTGCTGAAATGCGTGCCAAGTTGGCCTCCAAGAAGAAGTTCGACCCAAAGAACGAGAGTGTCGATCTGAAGAAGAAATTCGAAATTATACAAAAGCTCTAAGCGCTGCTTTTACCACAATCCCAGACCCAATCCTACCTTTCTATATCCCCATTCCTAGATCCACACACTTGCATACATACACTACACTACATAGTGTACATTCCAAGCACCCTACTTGTTATTATTTGTTGCGAAGTGCACACGAAATCGAAAACTTCTGTTGACTGCATTCCGCAATTCACAATTTGGCATCTGTTGAGGTCCCTCCCAGGCCTAACAATACACATACTTAATAACTTTTGTAATTATACGCAGTCACTTATGAGTTAAGTAAGTTTTTAATTATTTTAGCGTAAACACAAGAACTTCTGTAAAAGAGAACGAGCCACAAAGCAAACAGCAAAAGTATATAGTAAGCTATAGCCATGGGCACTTGATTATTGGATATCCTGCACCGTATCAAGAAACCATTGGGAGTACATCACATATGAAGGGTAATCCGAATTTCGAATACGCTCAAGTTTACCCGAACCTACTGTACAATTCTACTCAGTATATTCTCTGATAAAGCTCTTTACCCTTTTTCACCAGTTTCCATGGGTGCAGGGTATACAAATTGCAAAAAGTAAAAATCGAAAATATAAACCCTGAATATATATACAGATATGTATCTGAATTATGAAACTATTTAACTATTACGAAACTATTAAGTTTGCGATATTAAAAACACTGGTGAATCTTGAACGTACCTTGGTTTCTTAATGTATGTATCTTTTACCGTAAATAAAGCAAAACAATTGAAATCGTGTTTCATTACCTACATTTTAACCGGACCTATTTCTAAAGCATGTACTCAAAAGTAAGTACAGTTAATGATCGCAGTTTTGAAGCGAACAGAAGACGGGGTCGGTGCTGAACAACTGTGCAAATATTCATTCGCAAACAAAGCCTGTGTACGATAGATTGTATAATACACTGGGTTGCAGAAAAGTGTCGACGCCAATTCAGAATATGCACTAAAATTCATACTTTTTAAACATGATCGATTTAAACACAATGGCTCAACGGTTTTAAAATATAAATTGTTATGATAAGATATTATAAAATCAGTTCTCGCTTTAAACAATTCTAATTTACAATTTAAATAAATAAATGATGTGATTCTACGTTTGCTGTAGATTGCACAGGGCTGCCGCGACAATAAGCATTTCATTCAGATACCCTAACAGCGATGTCTGTTGCACTGCGCAATGGTCTAGTATCTTGAACCTTCGTAATGAGTCGACCATTTGTCGCATTTGAGTACGGCAGGCGGGTTCATTCACATGTAGTGTAGGCAATTGGAGGCTCGGCGCTCGACTGGAAGTGAGGGCTCCGTCTGCCACTGACAGCGACTGCATGTTAGCCATTTGTCCGGCTAATTTCTGCTGGTCGTATTTACTTAACAATGGCTTGGAATCATCCTGGCCATCATACTCTTCATCCGTTTGGCTGTCGTCCTCATTCATTTTGATTGAACTGTGCGTTATTTTAACCGCTTTGCCTGGATCGGCGCACAGTATAAGGTACTTGGGTATAACGTTCTTAAAATTGCTTGCCTCAAACAATTGAAGATCATCGCAGTCTCCTCGGTAGGCCTCAGAAACGTAGCTGATGATGCCTGCGGGTAAATGGAATTAATTCAATATTGGTATTTGATTTCAATTTCGACTTACCGTTTGTATTGAGGCAGAGTATAAACTTGTAACTGGAGCAACCAAAGTTGAGTGTCTCACTAACCTCCGTCTCCACACACTTAATTAACGAACGTACATGTAGAAGATTGGCTCTAAAGGCCAACGGCATGTATTTCAAGCGCTCTGAGTAATGTTTTGTGTCGGGCCAACGGATGAGCGGACGCAGGCATCGTGCCAGTTTAGGAAGAGTGCGCTTAAATGTGTCCTCCACATCGGATTCGCTTAGCTCAAAGAACTCGGCGAGCAGCGAGAAGGGCTCGTTTAGACGCATTTTTCTAAGCGTTATACAGCAGTCAAGATGCGTCAGGTTTGCGTATTTACAAATGTGCCTCTTGAATAGTGGTAAATGCAAGTTAGATAATCCCAAGTGTAGATTGGATGCCATGTCTATGGAGCCCAGCGTCATGCTACGCATGGTGCGTTGAGGCATATCACGCCGGAGAAACACCGCCTGCCGAACAGCTGACGCAACTGCTGGCGCGGCTGCTGGAGTAGTTGTAACAAGACTTGAGGCACTGCTGGGACCGGCCAAGGAATTGTTAATCGCACTCACTGGTTGTCGCGTGGTTGCTTTAATAATTGTATTGGGCGGCAGAGAGCTGATTGCATCCCCCAATGCTTCCTTCTTATTCAACAGCATTGGCGCCGCAGTTTGCCAAGATAACGAAGTGGATGAGCTACTCTGCGCCATCACATACTTTGGGGTCTTCAACATAGGTGCTAAAGAAATTATTTTACTAAGTCTACAGATTGAGGGAGCAATAACACTCACTTGGAATAGAGGCTGTAAGGCTGGAGGAACGCTTCATACTAGGTTTAATGATGGCATCGGTTCGTATCTTGCCGAGAGCAATACTGGTCCCTGTTAACTGCTACGAAACATCATTTTAATTTTACAGAATCCACGGGAACAAATATATAAGCGTGTTTTATTTGATATGTTCTAAGTGTTGCCAGACTGATTTTGTGATCAGCTGTTTAAAAGCTGAATTCACCAATCCGCACCAAACCATCTGTGTTTGTGTGTTTTTTTCATGCGTGTGTGTACCTTAACAATTTGTTGTGTCTGCATTTGTTCCTTTGATCGACACTCCACAGTCGGTGTAATTGGCACAATGCCATCAGGTGTCTTATGGTATTTTATTATTGTCAGTGACATTTTAAGAATCTGTTTATATTGCACTAAATAAGAGGCTTGCACTGATTTTTATAGGGGACGCGAATTGTACAGTCGCCCTGCATTGCCGAATATCCAACACTGCAACTTATCGATATTTCGATTGGCGTCCGCATCGTCAGTGCTGCTTAGCGATGGTATACCTAACCGCATGCAACACTGTTGCTCCCAGTTAAATAGTCGCGCCTTCATTTCACTTTCAGCTCTCGAGTACTTCGAACGAGAAACGGGCGCGTTTTAAAATTGTCGCGCGCCGTCATCAACTTACGCATTTTATTGGTTGGTGTTAATTCATATCAAATCTAAAATAAATAACTTTATGTTTAAATTAACTATAAATTACTAAATCAAGCATTATATTAAAACAAATTTTTAAATGTACCAATTTATATACAAATGTTGTATTATACATGGATATACAAACATATGTATGTACATGTTCGTGCAAATGAATAGACCAATGACAATAAAAACCTTCAGCCAAATCTGAGACCGTGAATACTCAAGACTCAAAATACGCGCAACGCATTGTTAATTAAGCTATTTTCATGCAACTCGACTCACTGCTTACCTCTCGCTGCTTTTGTTTTTTTATACTTTTCGTCCATTGAAAATTGTTACAAAGGGTGTACTAACTTTGTGCAAAAGTATGTAACAGACAGAACACAGCATGCAGTCCCATAAAATAGAAGATATGTATATAGCACAGTACTCGTTACTTAGTATACATTCTTAGCTAAAATGTGCAAAAACTAAAACTATATCCCAAAGATTCATTGAAATGGACCTTTTGCTCTTTCGAAAACTACTACCTTAAAGTCTTAAGAGGTTTTTGTTTTTTTTAAATTAAATTAAATAAATACCAGACTCTGTTAGGGTATGAATAATGCGACACTTCAAAAGCAACCATTAATTTTTTATATCTTTGACTGTTGGAAATATCCAATGGGGTATTCTCATTTGTTGTGAGTTGTATGTACAGAACAGAAGTTGTAGTAGACACCACACAGTATATAAATTCTGTTACTTTTTTTAGTGCCTTTAATTTTTGTAATTATGTGGGAACTTATACAATCAAGTGATATAATTGAGTACAAACGACAAAATGAGACTAACCATGTGCGTTTTGCTTGATTTTTGCTTTGTTTATCTGAAAGTGATGTAGGGTGCTTTTTAGAAAGATATTCGCACTGGGTATATTATAGTCGAGAGCAATATGATAATGTAAACTTCTTTAATTGCTATTCTTGTTATTTAATCAAAACACATTATCAGCACATCCAATACCAAAAGATAAACAGCGGGAATTCAAGTATGTATCTCCGACAATAATATTTGCTGATAAGGGAAAACTGGTGAAGCCCAAGCAATAATTAGGCCAATTATTGCATTAACTGGGGTACACAAAACGGTGAGCAAGCAGAGGAAGAGACCACTCGATAAACGAAAAGTTGAACGCACTCTCCCACATAAAATCCCCTTGGTCAGAGGTCAGCTCGATTATTATATTAACTAAGATTGCTACAATTTGTCAGCTTCCGTTAGTTTTATTTTTGAGTAACTCATAAACACACCTACATATATTGCGAATAACAGCGCTATATATATTTCTACATTCTGTGGCTAGACTTTTGTTTCTTTCTTATTTTGTTTTACTGTAGAACTGTAATTAAATGTTAATTTCAGAACTTAAACTCTCATAGTGTAATATTGCATCTTAAGTGAGGCATGTGTACATACTTGTACATATATGTACACATGTATTTAGACACGTGCCGTTGGGAACTTCACTTGTTTAAATATACTATAGAAAATAAACGATTAGTTATGTCACTCAATTCTATATTACAAGCAGACCACACCCTCTAAACGGCGGATCTCAAATAATTGTCATTTTGTAATTAATTAAACTCTTCATTTGTATGCATATTGCTATACACATACGTATGCATACATATATAGTATGTATCTTGTTGCTATAGAATCAATCGGACGTATTTTGTATAACGGTCAAAGTGCTTTACTCGAATTAAACTAAATTGAATAAATTTCATATTTGTTTAATCTATAAAAAGTAAAAATGTGAACTAAGCATAGTCATGAGGATTATGTTTGCAACCAGGGTTGTGGTTATTCCAGCATGAGTAGCCGTATTTAGCATTCGTTACTAAATTGCCAAGTCAAAATGCTAAATCGCCTATAATTGTGGTTTGAAAGAAAATAGTTTGTTTTTAAATCCTTAAACCCGCTCCGTACTTTGGTAAAGTGTGAGGTTTTTTGTGGTTATCTCGAACTATCAATGATGCAATTATCTGTAGTATCGTTACTTAATGAGCTGCGATATGATTAATCAATCATAATTAGAAAGTAGAATTGATCGGTTGTCAAAATGTAGCAAAATGTAAAATATCGCAAACGAGTACTAAGGCAAGAAATCAAATCAAAATTCTTAATTCAATTTTTATGTAGAGCCTATAGTCATACACAATCTGGGAAGTCGGCGGTGAAGTCGGTGAATTGACTGCGTAACAGTTAACTGTGGTAATGTAGCAATTACACAAATGTTAGCATGACCAGACTTCATTCGGACAGCAACTCCGACTGTGACAGGCAATAACAACAAAACGTGTTTCGATGCCGACAAGACACAACGGACAATAAAACATAGAGAAAATATAGACAAGTGAAAAATGCTACAGCCGGGCACACTCACAGTGGGATACCCAATACCAAATGCAGTAAAAGGCTAACTAACAAATCCAACAACACTGTGTACACGACCACAGATAACGACTGTGTGTGTGTGTGACATAAGCTAGTCACCCCTTGTTCATTTTGTTAGTTAATGACTGGACGATAGTTTACCATATGATACTAAATCATTACGGAATATTCTACTAGCTTACTAGGCTGTTGATTCTTTGCGATAATAATAAACGTTATGAGTTGCCAAATCAACTTATTGAGCTGAGAAATAATTAAATAACTTTGGCCCCAACACTTACCAAGTGTGCACAATTATTGCCTGAGTCGCGCTTTGTAGCAGTTCAGCTGCAGCGGACCAAGTTAAAATGCAATCATAAATATTTATCAGGAGTGTCTAAGTTGGGCTCTAAGTAGTGCTTAATTTAGGCAGTGCGAGAGGGGAGACATGAAAATATATATATACTTAAGTCTAAGTCGATTCAATGAACAGTGCAACTTGTTATCTTAAGTTGTAGTTGTAAGTTGTCGACAAGCCTCCGTAAGACATTTGATTGGGTGCCAAACCAAATAGGCGCATATAGTTTTGACAAGGCTTAAGTGAAAACCATTACCTACTTACAAGTTGTTTCATATGTCATTTAAAATGAATATACCCTCTTGAAGAGTATACAAATTTACATAAACAGAAGGCACTATAACCATTTGCACCAAATAACAAAACTCAAACGTATTGCACACGTGAAAACATGTAAAAATTATAGTTGAACACAGTCCATAAATATCGACGTTGGCAATATTTGAAATGCTTGCAGGTTGGAAGCTCGTCATGATATTTGCTTGTAACCTTATTCTCAGATTCAGAGCAACATGCAACATAAATACACAACACATTCCTAAGTGATAATTTTTGTTCTTGAAAGACTTATATGGCTTTCCAGTTAACTGATTCTGTATGCCTTCAACGAAACTTTATTGTAAAACTAATTTCGAGAACAATTTATGCCAAGGTACTTAGGTTATTCAAGAATTTATACTAAATACATCTGAGACTTTATAGAATACGAACAACTCTTCTCCTGATTTTCTATTTCTCCAATTTATAAAATGCCACTATGACCACACCCAGTAGAAGTATCACAAATCCCAACGTGCCAATCAACGCGAGAGTCTTGGAGAATTGAGTTAAGCTGTCATTGGAAACATCTCGGACGACTGCTGATAGCTCCTCCGACTCCAGACTCGGCACAATCACTTTAAAGCTAATTGAATTTTCGGACACTTCTGTTTCGTTTCCATATGAGGTCAGTGAGGTATTCCGTCGTCGTCGTTTAGATACGTTTTGCAGGCAATCTTGTGTAGTTTGTTGGCAGTCTTCAGGGTGCAGGCAACCAGTGATGCGCATCGACATGACCAGGACATCTACACTGTGCATACCGGGGAACATGATAGCTTTGAAGTGCAATCGTTGGCACAGGGCTGACTCCGCGTACGGTGCCTGCGGACATATATCTTGCATAGCTGGGTTAAGGCATCCGCGAGAGGTGATCAACGATGCGCTGTGCAGTACTTCGCCAGTGCTGGAGATGCGCTGCAGCTGCACGTCGGACAGCTTGGTATAGTTCCAACCTAGGGGGAACGAGGGAGAGATGTGTAATACTCTATTCCATTTGAATAAATCAATTTTACCAACCATCTCCGGGCAGAACATGTGCTCGTAGCAGCAGTTCCTCACCCAACTGCACAGCGCCATTACTCTCCAGGTGACGCTTGAAGGCACCGTCAGGAGCCAGCCTAAGTAGCTCCACATGAGTGCGGAAGGGATTCTGATGGCCTCCATGGGCGTAGTTGCCAATGCTGCGTGATTGCCTAGAGGAAGGTCCTTCGTTACTCTTTCAAATAGCCTTCTATTCTATTCTATTCTACCTACACATCTTTGGACACGCCTACTTTTAGAGCATGCGTCTTTATGGCCACCCTCTCCTGCATCTTGCAGTGCAACGTTAGGATTGAGTCTTTACTTGTGCGTATGCCACGTATAGCTGGGAAGCGCAGCCTCAGGCACAAATCCTGACCACAGGTGCGCACTCCGCAACCTTCGAAGTTGTCAGCTGCTATATCCAGTAGAAGAAAGCTACGAGACAGCTTCAACTGGCACTGTTCGTTCTGATCGTCCTCCATGTCATGATCCACCACGGGTGCGGATCCTAGAAAGCTGTCCAGCTTGAGCACAGCACGAAAGTATGCCTGCTGCAGGCAACGCATATCCTCGACACGTATACGCAGCTGTTGTTGCCCCGGAACGCTCTTTTCTGGGGGCAAGTAGGCAGCCGCTGGTGTTGGTCCTTGTTCTGCTGGTGCCTCGTAATTGTAACCTGGTCGAGGTTCATTGTCTTCATCAGCATTGGGCACTACAATGGGACGTTGTGTTGTTCTTGTTGATGGAATCCTTGTGGTGCTGCCGATGCTTGGATGTGCATAATAATATCCCGAGAAATCATCACTGCAAGAAAACAAATCCATGTTATACAGACTCTAAATGCTCAAGGCACTCGGGATGCACCTTGGCTTTGGACTCTCGTAAGTGGGACGTTCTTCTTGGCCAGGTGGCAGATAGTGTTGTATAGGTATAAAATTGCCATGTCCCGAGCTAACGCTCTTTATTCTGCGATCGTCGATTATCTCCGGTATGGGTAACTCTGTTGTGGAAGAGGGTAACGGTGCCACCGGTGCTGGTGCTGATATCGGAGATCCGTAGAGACCTGGTGGAGATAGTGCCACCTGGAAGGGTACCTGTCCATGCAGATAGCTTCCAAATTCTGATGGCGCTGCAAAGAAATGAGCCACATCTGCGTAGGCCTGGCAAAGCAGCAGAATGACTCCGCTACAAATTGTCAAGTATGTCCGATCCATTGCCATTCTGTTTGGGGACTAACCAACGTAACCATTTGTGGACGCACTCTTATAAGCTCTATATAATCGTGACATAGGCTGACCCCTTATCCGTCTATATAAAATGCCCATCTATTTTATACAAAACTTACTTTCTATGCAATCGCACACGATTTTCTTGTATTTCGTTTTCGTTGCGCCAACTTTCTTTGATCACGATATATTATTGACCAAGTTATATACATATGTAGGGCTCGTGCCCCCTTTGGGATATTGCAGTCTATATCAATATCAGTGCTCATTTTCATGCAGATCACTTGACGCGTCTGCAAATCTGATGTTGCTTGGCAAAACTTAATTACATTTCCACTTTATTGTTGATATTTTAAACAAATGAAAAAAGAAAAAATCAAAGAAATACAATACCCTCATTGAATAAACAGTACAACTCTACAATACGGGTTTGAGAATACCCTCGGTAAGATTATAAAGCAAATTGATTCATGTATATCAAACGCAGATTCATTTTATTAATAATGTTGGAAACTTGTGCGTGGTTTCTGTCTCTGCAAATCGGTTTTTCGGTTCGACCTTCTTATATGGTATGCTTGTAAATTGTTAACCGGATGAGATTATAAACATTAAAGTGTTGCCAGCAAAAATTGTGTGACTACCCACAACAAGATACGATATCGTTATTATTATGACAATTCTGGATTGCGTTGCTGTATGTATGTATGAGAGAAAGACGTCGATGTCAATTTGTTTATTTAATAAGTAAAGAAAGCTAAAGCGAGCGCACTCGACAGTCTTTGATAGATACCCTTCGACTTATTTTTAAAAACCTGAAAATATTTATGTATCTGATCTTTTTCTGTTATAATAATATTATAAATGTTCATCTAGGATCTCACAAGTCGACGAACGGTACACAATGCCAGGCACATCGTATCCGACGAATAATGACAACTTCAGCAACGGGTTTCCCACAATAACTACGCAATGCGAACGTCTCTTACAAAGCCAATCAAGGCGAAAATTCAGTTTTCCCGCCACACTCCACTCGGCGGCACTTCTCGAAGTGGGTCAGCGCGAGACGACCCGTAGGCGCTTGAGCAACGTTAGCGATGTAGTCACCCGTAAGCTGTCCTACACAATTGGATGGAAGGCTGCTCAAATACCTGCTCAGGATATTATTACACAGGTAAGATGCATCTTTCCACTTAATCATGCCTTGTTTATCTAACTACGAAGCTTGTCATCTAGGGACGATGTCTTTGTGGACAATATATCAAGCGAAGGTTGCGCCGTTCGGGACTCTTTAATAAGAAGTTGGGACTACAAAGCATCCGCAGCATTTTGGGCAACAGCAGCACGTCTTTGGGAGTAGTGAGGGAAGTTTTTCCAGCTGTTCAAGTGGTAGGTAGAATATTTACAAACTGCAAGATCATAAGTTTTATATTCATATGTATTCAATTTCAGTTGGGTGACGAATTGGAACGCATGCATCCCCGCGTATACAATGGAGTGGCGCGACAAATTTGTCGAAATCCTGGTGGAGAGTTTCATACGCCCGACGCCATCAATTTGCTACTAAGCGCAGTAGGCCGAGAGCTTTTTCGCATTGAGATCACGTGGAGTAAGGTTATATCCCTGTTTGCTATTGCTGGTGGCCTATCGGTGGACTGTGTGCGTCAGGGGCATCCCGAGTATTTGCCAAAGCTTATGGAGAGCGTCTCAGAGGTAATCGAAGATGAACTGGTACCTTGGATTAACGAAAATGGTGGTTGGGTAAATAGATATATTCAAGTTACTTCTACATTAATTTATAATTATGTTTATTTTTACAGAACGGCATCAATACGCACGTATTGCCCACCAATAACAGTCTAAATCCCCTCGAGTGGACAACCCTAGTCATTGGTGTCGTCTTTGGTTTGATTTTATTGTTTATGATTTTACGTTTTATTGTTAATACATTCATACCGAAAATATACAAACAAGTCACAAGCTGAATATAAATATTAAGTATATAAATATCGTTTAATAGTAGTAAGATTTTCGCAAATTCTAATTGCAATCGAGAGCGAGTAATTTACACTGTACAGGGAATTATTTGAAATCCCGCGTTTGGTGAAGTCTGACCAAAGTCACAATACTCTCATAATACGTACATTTCCATACAAAGTGCGGAGGTTAATTGAAATTGTTTGATTTTTTATTTCTGTATTCTGGTTTCAAGATAATTATCAATGGCTTTGCTTGATTAATTTACATTTTTATTAGAACATTTAATAATTAGCTTTTGCTTTTAAATAAATATTCTATTCAATATCGAATATTTAACCATGTAAAATACTTAACATGAACTATCGATATAAATGTACATGCATATCGATGTAAATGTCTGGTATATTTTTGTTGTCGTGTTTGTTTAAATCATCCTAATTGCCACATATTTAAATATTTTTTCCTCGTAAACATGATCGGTTCGTTGAAACATTAAGTTGAATGCATAAGCAAATAAATTTTGTTTCATTTAGGGCGGCAAATGCTTGCAAGAGTGATATACGCATGCCAATCGGCTGATGTAGTTGTCTCGCTCTTTCGTTTGTTGCGTACCTTTTTGGAGCTCGGCCCCAAAGCAAGCAGCGCAGTCGAGTGAGAGGCAGCAAACAGCTGCTGAGTTAACGGCGCACACTCTCACGCGTTAGAACATCGGGCCGCTAAATTTGTGACAATACCCCGAAGTTTGCACAACATTTTTTTCGTGAATTTCTCCACAAAAGTTTAAATATAAAAAAAACAACGTACAGAAAAAAAAGGAGAAACAAATAAGCAGCTTAATAAACGAAAGAGCAACAAGTTTTTGTGGTTTTCTTTGTGCTCGTCATTCGTATATGTTTGCAGCTCTATGCTTTACGCGTAACTTTTGTATTTTGTTTTGCTCATTTTATCAACCCGAATCACATTCAAAAGAGACAACAAAACAACACTAAAAGCTCGACTTTTACACAACTTACATGCATTAAAAGCTCATAAAGAGAAGGCAAAGACGCTGTAACTGAGACTGAGGAAGCTGCACGAACAACAACAACAAAGCAAGCTTGTCTCTTTGTTCAGCACTCAGCGAAGCATTACCCACAGCCGCTCAAATGACGATGGCCATGGCACATGGAACAGCCTCCAGCTCCACGCCCACACCAAACACCCCCAAGCTTGCCATGTTCAAGTCCTCGTCATTGGACCATGAGATCTATACGACAAATAGACGCAGCACTATCGCAACGGCGGCCAGCGATTGGAAAGCCTTGCGAGCCCCACTTAATGGCAGATCAATGCATGTGGGTAGTGCCAGTGGTGGCAGAGGGTCAGCGGGAATTGCCGGCAACATGACGCGTGCTGCCTCCACGTCATCCTTGGCCAGTAGCACACGCACCACGACCAACTACCAGGAATACAAAATGGAAATTATTAACCAGGTAAAACGCCGCGCGGTAGAAATCATTCAATTGGGCAACCTGACTGCTAAATACCCTTCGCGAATACCCTTATCCAATGTGCAGGCTGTGGGATAATTAAAATATATTAACAAGTTATTTTAGAAAATGAAATATATATTATATCATTTTAAAATTAGTTTAAAATAAGTTTATCATCGAAACAATAGTGAAAACATCATTTCTCAAGTCTAGTAGGTTGCTTTATGGCGACGAGAATACTCTTGGTTGTTTTATTTCGGTTATTTAATAATATGACAATTGTTAGGGAAGGTAATGGCCAATTCCTCATTGTACTTATTAAAGGTGGGGTGGGCGTAGCACCCGACATTTTAGATTCATGGGTATCTAGCTACACTATAACAATTTTCCATGAAGTACATGCACCCTTGCATATCTATGTATATATATTTAGGCAATCGACTTGGCAGGTAATTGATTGGATAAACTTACATACAATATATTCGTAAGTGTGAGTTTTGTTTGTTTATTTTTAGCAATTTGCTTACCTTAACTGATAACAAAAAATGATTACACTTTATTAAAAATGCAAAAAGAGTGCACTTGTTTTCTTTTTGACATTAAATTATTATATATTCAAATATTTATTCGGCTTCGTTTGCAGCAATGTTAAATTTGTCATTCATTGCATGATTAACTTGGAATACTGCTGCAGATATAATAAACATTTATATAGTGTAATATATACAAAGCTGATCCAGCAGACTGTCCCGGCAAGACAACGCAAAGTGTAAAGCGCCCCGCGCCCCCGGGCCCCCCGGCCCCCGCCCCCCCCCGCGCGCGCCCCCGCCGCGCCCCCCCCCCCGCCCCCGCCGGCGCGCGGGGCGGGCGGGGCGGCGGGGGGGGGCGGGGGCCGGGCGCGCCCCCGCCCCCCCCCCCGGGCGGGCGCCCGGGCGGGCGCCGCCCCCTCCCCCGTGGGGGGGGGGGGGGGGGGGGGGGGGGGGGGGGGGGGGGGGGGGGGGGGGTGGGTGGGGGGGGGGGGGGGGGGGGGGGGCGCCCTTTAGGGGGGGGCCGAAAAGGGGGGTGGAGAAAAGGGGGGGGGGGGGGGGGGGGGGGGCGGGGGGGGGGGCGCGCGCCGGGGGCGGGGGGGGCGCGCGGCGGGGGCGCCGGGGGGCCCGGGGGGGCCGGGGGGGCCCGGGGGCGGGGGGGGGGGGGGGGGCGCGGGCGGGGCGGGGGGGGGGGGGGGGGGGGGGGGGGGGGGGGCGGGGGGGCCCCGCGGGGGGGCGGGGGGGCGGGGGGGGGAGGGCGGGGGGGGGGGGGGGGGCGCCCCCCCCCCCCCCGCCCCCCCCCCCGCCGGGCGCCGCAGGGGGGGGGGGCCCCCCCCCCGCCCCCCCCCGGGGGCCGGGGGGTAATAATAGACACGAGAAACACGCGAGACAGATCTCCTAATGTCCGATCACTCTAGCAAATGTGTATGCCTGCATACAGTGCCGTTCAAATGAATAGAATTCTGTTTTGCGTCTATAGTTTGCAATATTAGTTTATATTGGAAGGAAATTATATTTTGTTTTTTTAATTTATATTTTTTTAGGATATTTTCCTTTGATACAAAAACAAGAAAAAGGGTGAAGAAGGTTTTATATCCATGCATTCTCGATAAACTAGTGAAACTATTCAGTTGGGGGGCACTGTAGATGCATGTTCATATGACAAAACACGCAATCGAGTGATCAATACCGTTTTGATGTCGCGAATAGTTTAATAATTTGCCAATTACGTCTCTGTTTGTAATCCATATTTTCTTCATTGCAAATTATGGCAGCTATGGTTGCTTATATCGGCGCGTTCAAATGGAAAGACCGTTGGACAAGGCTAAATTGACTAAGCAATTGCTGCTGATCAAGAACGTTTATACTTATTAAGGTCTACTTGTTATATTTATAATTTTAAATAGTTAGTATACCCATATTTAATGTACATAAGGGTATAAAATGAAAGACTGCACATACATATGTATCTACAATATATGTATATGTACATGCATATATACATATGTTTAAGTTCTTTGTAGTGGACCCCCGTTTCTACAGTATAATATGTACTCCATAGCATTATAATAGGTTCTGTGTTTATATTATTTCCGAGAAATCTGCATTTCATGTGAACCACTCGGCATCTTTCCGAGTCTTTTATTTCTGTTTTGGGGTGTGTAAAATGTGTGAATGAGATTTAGCAGGTGTCATTAGCGCAGTGATGCTTTTGGGAAAATTATAGAATTTACCGAGTCAGACAGAATACAAAATACCCTTTGCCAGTATATACTGATGGAATAACTCAATTAAGGAACACTCGTTATTGACTTTATAGAATTGGTTATCAATTAATTAAATTCTTTTATTTGTATTTATTTAATACAGGGAAAATGTCTCTGCGGACAATATATCAGAGCGCGGCTACGACGGGCTGGCGTTCTCAATCGTAAGGTAACACAAAGACTACGTAATATCTTAGAGCCGTCGTCACATGTAGTTTACGAAGTGTTTCCGGCCCTCAATACTGTAAGTAATGTTCTATATACTGACGTCACTATCTATCTCTATATCTGTTATATTTTATAGATGGGGGAAGAACTGGAGCGAATGCATCCACGGGTCTACACAAACATATCGAGACAGCTGTCGCGTGCACCATTCGGCGAACTAGAAGACAGCGACATGGCTCCCATGCTACTCAATCTGGTTGCCAAAGATCTGTTCCGTACAAGCATCACCTGGGGCAAGATAATCTCAATATTTTCGGTATGCGGCGGCTTTGCCATAGACTGTGTGCGCCAGGGCCACTACGATTACTTGCAGTGCCTGGTCGATGGCCTGGCTGAGATTCTGGAGGATGACCTGGTCTACTGGCTGATCGACAATGGCGGGTGGCTGGGACTGCAGAAGCACATACGACCGCGAGTGGGCGAGTTCACCTTTCTGGGATGGCTCACGCTGTTCGTTAGCATCTCAGCCGGCGCGTATGTGATCTCTAATGTTTGCAAGCGCATTGGTTGTCAGTTGTATTCGTTAATATTTTAGTTGTGGATAAACTCTTTTTACCCCATAGTCAGTGAGAAAACTTGCAATCATTCCTGCTTAAAGTTGCTTAATAGCTGTTTAAGAAATCTATTTAACGTTTAATAATTGTTATAATGTTTTTTATACATATGCCTAACTTAGCGCCAATATTATAGAGTGAATAAATTAAAATAAAAATGTGTGTTAAATAAAAATTAAACAGCCTAAGCTAAAGGTATGCACCAGTTTAGCTTTTAGCTTTTTTCCAGTCAAATCAAGCGTTTTCCAAAGTTTCATAGGAGTTGATGTTGTTCACTGTTTAACAGAATTCTGTTTTTCAATTCTTTATTTCTTTTAAGTGAAAAGCTCACCCAGAAAAAAACTGCAAAGTTGTTGCTAGGTTTGTAAGTTTTTCATCTTTTAATAAAAACAAAAAAGCCTTTGCCCAAGGGGAGCGGGGAGGTAAAGAAACCATAACATTACGCTGTAAACTTTACATTCAAATGTTATTAACAGTAAGTAATTGGTCCACTCTTATCGGCCACCACCACATCTGAAATATCGATACAAAAGTTCCTCATCGATATTATAATATTTCACGACAAAAATATTAATTGAGTTAAAAACATATGTGGGCATCTGCAGAAAACAGTTGAAACAGCACTTAAACAGGAAGAAGGCCATGTCTGGTACGTGAATTATAGAACTCTTTGTATCCCTATCTGTACATTAATGATATTAATTGCAGGTCATCGCGGAGAAAAACCTGAAGTAATAACCTTGCACGCGGTGTCTCAAAAACAACACACTGTTGAGCATTTTATCATTGACGATGAGGTCTACTACTGTGAGGACTGCGGGAAAGACTTCAATGGCATTGAGTCGTATAATGAGGCGCACAATGGCCCCAACAGTTGCAGGGGCTCCGCCGAGAGTAGATCCGAAGTCACCTCGGAACCGGTTGAGATTAAAGAGGAGTCAGACTTTGATGATAACACGATAGAAATGGAATCAATTGTGGCCGAGGAGGATATTATTGAGGAACTAGACGATACTAGCGAACCTCAGCTCTGGGAGGTACTGGAAGATGATGATAATGAGCAACTGCCACCACCCGAAAGCAACGAAGCTGAAGTGATATTTGAAGAGACAGTCGAAGTTGGTGAAATGCTAAATAAGTCTGAGAGATATTTCTGCTTCGACTGTCATAGCATATTCGAGACACGACGGAGTGCCGAGGAGCACAGTTGTCCGCAGAACGAAGCCAATGGCGGGCCAGGCACGAAGAAAAACAATGCGAAATTGGCCAAAACTCAGACGCCAGTACGACGTAAGTTAACAAATGATCCTTCAGCTGGCAACAACAGTTCGACCACAATTTGCCAAATCTGTAAAACAAAGTTTAGCTCGGCCAAGTGCCTCAAGTTTCACATGCGCATCCACAACAAGCGTACCTCCAAATCTATCCAGGATGCCTTACCTGTTGGTGCACATCAGCAGTATAGCGAACTGGACCAGTTCTATTGCGAAATCTGCAATAAAAGGTTTGTGTAGTCCACTGGAATCAGTTCTTATATGTTTATTATGCCTGAGTGACTTCTTTCCTTCTCAGCTTCGAACAAAATCTGTTGACTGTGCACAAACAGATGCACCAGAGCCAGAGCCAGAGTCAGTTCATGTGCAGCACATGCAATCGACAATTTGATAACGTTACCAACTTTGAGATGCACTTAAGGATTCATGAGCGTCAAACCCTTAATACCCAGAGCAGCAACAGTAGCACCAGCAGCAGCAGTAAAAAAGGTTCCACGGGCAAGGAGAAACCAGGGTTTGCGTGCCAGTATTGTGGACGAGTCTTCTCCCGGCCCTATGAGAAGGTTAAGCATGAGCGGGTTCACACTGGCGAGAAGCCTTACAGTTGTGAGGTTTGCGGCAAAACATTTCGGGTCTCCTACTCTCTGACCCTTCACCTTCGCACGCACACAAACATACGTCCGTATGTTTGTACCACCTGTAACAAACGGTAAGTGTATTAACCCAAGTTGCCAAGTTCATGAACCTAATCTCTGCATACTTCACAGCTTCAAGTCGCATCAGGTGTACTCGCATCACTTGCGCATCCACAGTGCGGAGCGTCAGTATCTCTGCGACAGCTGCCCGAAGTCGTTTCGCACCTCTGTGCAGCTGTATGCCCACAAGAACACACATACGAAGCCGTATCAGTGTGCCACTTGCAATCGTCCCTTTGCCTCGTTATATGCTGTCAAGGCACACATGGCAACCCACCGACCTGGCGATGCCAAGGACCAAAGCAGAACAGCCATTAAGAGCCAACAAATGCCCAACACATACTCGTGCGATACCTGCGGTGCGGAGTATGCAAGGCCCTTTGCTCTGCGCCACCATATGAAGGCGGCGCATGGTCATACGGACACTGCGGACACACAAATGGACCTAGAACCTCCCACAAACGATGATGATGAGTTCATCGTGCCAGACACTGAGACAGCAGTGCTTATCGCGGCAGCCAAAACCGACTCCTCTTATCAACCTAACAGTCTAGACACTGCGCCCAAATACGAGGAGTGCATTGAAGTGTCCACCGATGGGGTGAGTGTAAAGGATTCTTGAAGTAGTCATAACTTCTAATATATATTTTGTTACTGTAGTTTGACGTGGAAACCTTTCACAATGAGGAAATCATCACAGACTGGCTAAAGTAAAATATATAGAGGCAATTAAACCAGAGGAAACTTACAAACAAACGTTTTTTATTGGACCATAACTGCCGATTTAAACTAATAAATATTTAACTCCTGGCATAGATTCAGACCAGTCAGACAGTTGAAATGCAGAAGGTGTAAAGAGTTGTATAAGTTATTAGAAAGTTGACGTGAATTAACTATAACTAATTTCATAATATAATGTTCGAACTTAAATAAACAATGTAAAAAGTGTATTTATTGGTATTTTGCATTTGAATCTATGCCTGCTGCTCTGATTCATCAGTGACATCATCATCATCATTGCATATTTCCTTCAGTATTTCAACTAAATTGTTAGCCTCGTCCAGTTCCTTTCGCATTATATTGATCTCCTCCTCCAGTCCGTCGATGCGTTCGTGCAAGTGGCGATTCTCCATCAGCGTGTCCTCGAGTGCAACGCGTCGCTGTTCTGATAATAGTTTGTAGTAGTTTTCACCAGGCTCGCATTCGCTGGTCAGATCCTCAGCTGTGAGGGGCTTTCTCAGACTCACTGACAGATGCTTCAGTTTGTGTGTTTGCATCCTGAGTTGTTGTTGTGGTTGTTGCCGTAGATATTGTCTCGACGCATTTGCGTTTACCGTATTTTGGCGTTATATTAACGCCGGCCTTTAGACGACTAAGTTGATCCACGATGGACACACGTCCGGATCCCGTAAGATTCTCCTTGTCGTTGGCGTTGGCCTGCAAGGGTTTTAACGTTTTGCGTTGTTGTTTTAAATGCTCTTGTTGCTCGGCCTCGCTCTCGACTTGTATGAAAACTCTTGCAGCGCCCGTGGACATTTTCAAGTTGTTTTCTTTTAAATATATTGTAAATTAACAGTTAACACATCAAACAAAGCGTATGGCTCGCGTCTTTTGGTTCTGCGTTGTGATGGCCGCCAAAAAATGCCGCGTGTTGGTATACAGCACTGTTTTTACACAACATCTTGCAGCATTGCATTGAGATGTTTATCGATTATATCGCTTTCAGTATTTAAATACTAAAACTATGAGCTGGTCACATTGCTTTTACTAAGTAGGTTGGCAGTTCTTGCACGAAATCAGCTGTAATCTCCGGCTTTTATTTTATTTCGTGAAAATATACAAAAATGGTTGAAAAAACAAAAGAAATCAAAGCATCGACCGATGTGGATCTTAATTTCGTAAGTATATCGAACACATGTTTCGAATTGTCTCTCATAATCGACTCTATTAAGGAAGAGGAGGACGTGCCGTATGAGGAGGAGATTCTACGAAACGCGTACTCTGTGAAGCACTGGCTGCGGTACATTGACCACAAGGCAAAGGCGCCGAACAATGGTGTCAACCTGGTGTACGAGCGAGCACTCAAGGAGCTGCCAGGCAGCTATAAGATTTGGTACAACTATTTGCGTACACGCAGGAAGCAGGTGAGGGGAAAGATACCCACTGATCCCATGTACGAGCAAGTGAACAATACGTTTGAGCGAGCGTTGGTCTTCATGCACAAAATGCCGCGCATTTGGATGGACTACAGTGTGTTCATGAGCTCACAATGTCGCATAACCAGAACTCGGCATGTGTTTGATCGTGCCCTGCGCGCCTTGCCCATCACGCAGCACGGACATATCTGGCCATTGTATCTGAAATTTGTTCAGCGCTACGAGATTCCCGAAACGGCGCTGCGGGTTTTTAGGCGTTATCTGAAATTGTATCCCGAAAATGCTGAGGAGTATGTCGATTACTTGCAGGTACGATAAGGGTTTCTCCATAAGCCCCCACAATGTAATTGTCCTTTAATTTGTTAATAACAATTTCTTTTATCATTATTTTCATGCAGGAAGCAGGGCGACTGGACGAGGCTGCACAGCACCTGGCACACATAGTGGACCATGAACATTTCGTATCCAAGCACGGCAAATCGAATCATCAATTGTGGAACGAGCTCTGCGATCTGATTTCCAAGAATCCACACAAAGTTCACTCACTTAATGTGGATGCGATCATTCGTGGAGGTCTTCGTCGCTACACAGATCAGTTGGGTCACTTATGGAATTCTCTGGCAGATTATTATGTGCGATCTGGTTTATTTGATCGAGCCCGTGACATATATGAAGAGGCCATACAGACGGTGACAACAGTACGGGACTTTACCCAGGTTTTCGATGAGTATGCCCAGTTCGAGGAACTGTCGCTGAATAAGCGCATGGAACAGGTGGCCAATGACGAGAAGGCTAACGAGGAGGATGACATTGACGTTGAGCTGCGTTTATCCCGTTTTGAATATCTCATGGAACGTCGTCTGCTGCTGCTAAACAGTGTCTTGCTGCGCCAGAATCCCCACAACGTGCACGAGTGGCACAAGAGAGTTAAACTGTACGAGGATAGACCCGAAGATATCATAAATACCTATACGGAAGGTGTACAGACTGTGCAGCCGAAGCAAGCAGTGGGTCAGCTGCACACCTTGTGGGTGGAGTTCGCCAAGTTCTATGAAGCCAACGGTCAGGTGGAGGATGCGCGCGTTGTCTTTGAGCGTGCAACTCATGTGGAGTATGTCAAAGTGGAGCACTTGGCGGCTGTTTGGTGTGAGTGGGCTGAGCTGGAACTGCGTCAACAGCAGTTTGAGGCAGCTCTGAAATTGATGCAATCCGCCACAGCAATGCCAAAACGCAAGGTGGCATATCATGATGAAACAGAAACTGTGCAAATGCGTCTTTATAAGTCTCTCAAAGTATGGTCCATGTACGCTGACCTGGAGGAATCTTTTGGCACTTTTAAAACCTGCAAGGCGGTTTATGAGCGCATTATTGACTTGAAGATTTGCACTCCACAAATAATTATAAACTACGCATTGTTTCTGGAGGAGCACAACTATTTCGAGGAAGCCTATCGTGCATACGAGAAGGGCATCGCAGTGTTTAAGTGGCCGAATGTTTATGATATTTGGAACTCGTATCTAACCAAGTTTTTAGAGCGCTATGGCGGCACTAAACTAGAGCGTGCCCGCGATCTCTTCGAGCAATGTTTAGATCAGTGTCCACCGGAACATGCCAAGTACTTCTTTCTTCTCTATGCCAAACTGGAGGAGGACCATGGACTGGCCCGCCATGCCATGGCCGTTTACGATCGTGCCACCAGCGCTGTCAAAGAGGACGAGATGTTTGATATGTACAACATATTTATAAAGAAAGCAGCCGAAATTTATGGACTGCCACGTACAAGGGAAATCTACGAAAAGGCAATTGAGGCGTTGCCAGAGCAGCACATGCGACACATGTGTGTCAAGTTCTCTGAATTGGAGACCAAACTTGGTGAAATAGATCGTGCTAGAGCAATCTATGCTCATTGCTCACAGGTGAGTTAAAGTAAGGATATGCATAGTAGAAAGGTTGTACATGGCCATTTCTTTTTTTGTTTTTGTCAGGTTTGTGATCCCCGAATTACCGCTGACTTTTGGCAGACATGGAAAGAGTTCGAGGTACGGCATGGAAATGAGGACACGATGCGTGAAATGTTGCGCATAAAACGCTCTGTGCAGGCGACTTATAACACGCAGGTCAACATGATGGCAGCACAATTCTTGAATACAAACAATGACACTGCTGCCGACGGTGCTGGTAACGGTGTTAATGGTGGCCTCGATGCTATGCGTTTGCTGGAGGAGAAGGCGCGGCAGGCAGCAGCAGCAGAGCCAAAACAAAAGCCAGCCGAGAAAGCAGCTATGGACATTACTTTTGTACGTGGCGAGACACAGGGTGGTGCGAAGAATAACAACACTGTTATAAATCCTGATGAGATTGACATTGGCGACAGTGATGAGGATGAGGATGACGAAGATGAGGAAAACGCTGGCATAGAACAAGCTGTGGATGCCTCTGCGGCCACAAAAACAGACGATGAGGGCCTTATCATGAAGAAGCTGCGCTTTGAACAAAAGGCCATTCCAGCTAAGGTCTTTGGTAGCCTTAAAACCAATAATCATCCAGAATCCGATGAGGAATGAAAGCCCACAATAGATAATAATATGGGTATTTTTCCAAGTAACAAATAAAAAAAATTCCAATTTTGTAATACAGTTGGTTGACTTATTAAACATTTGTAGTATTTCCTTAAATTGTAGTTCCCATATATATGTTTCATTTCAAGGGTGCTGTCAATGGGAGATAAGAAATAAACTTGGATTGAAGCAGGCCATGTTGAAAAGGAAATCTACACAACTGTTAAAAATCTTTCAAACATATATTACACTCCATATCACATCATAGAATTGTTTTTAGAGAAAATTTTAAAAATTAAGAACAAACATATCTTTTAGAATGATCAATATGCTGTGCGCTAATCGCTTAGTGTTAAGAGCTATCAGCTACCACAAGGAAGTATTGGGAGTTTTACTTATGAAGAGAGCTTTGGCTGCCAGTCAAAGGGTTCGTTACTTCGCTTCCAAAATGGACGATTGCATCTCAAAGGGTATTGTGGTGGGAATGTATGCGAAAGAAGGCGACAAGGAACCAAAGTTGACGACAAGCGGCGAAAAGTTCGATGATCGTGCTCAAGGGAAAATCTCGGATCTGGTGCGAGAGACTCAAATGAAGGGCGACCTGGGGGAAGGGACTTGTCTTTGTGAATGTGGATGCAGAATTTAATGCCGTGGCTGTCGTTGGTTTGGGTCAAGAGGGTGTTGGCTTCAATGACATGGAGATGATTGACGAGGGCATGGAGAATGCGCGTGTTGCGGCCGGCGTTGGGGCTAGAGCCCTGCAAATGCAGGGAGTGTCCGATGTGTTTATGGATTCCATGGAGTATCCTGAGCAGGCAGCCGAGGGCAGTGCTTTGGCAGTTTGGCGTTATAACACCAATCGTCGGAAGCAGAATCGTACACGGATTCCCAAGTTAGAACTTTATGACTCACCCGACTTGGATGCCTGGACTCGAGGTCTATTCAAGGCAGAGTCACAGAACTTGGCGCGACGCTTGACCGATTCGCCATCAAATCAAATGACACCAACCATATTTGCACAGGCCACCGTTGATGCATTGTGTCCGTGTGGAGTCAGTGTGGAGATTCGCTCCATGGACTGGATCGAGGAGAACCGGCTTAACTCATTTCTAATGATCGCCAAGGGCAGCTGTGAGCCACCAGTTGTGCTCGAAGTCAGCTACTGTGGCACTGCACCCGAGGACAAGCCCATTTTGCTGCTGGGCAAAGGCTTGACCTACAACAGCGGCGGCCTCTGCCTGCGTCCGAAGAAGTGCATGCACATGTACCGCGGATGCGTGGCCGGGGCTGCCGTCTGTGTGGCCACCATTCGTGCTGCTGCTGCACTTTCTCTGCCCATAAACGTCACTGCGGTACTGCCGCTTTGCGAGAACATGCCTTCGGGCATGGCCGTCAAACCGGGCGACGTGGTTACACTTATGAATGGCAAAACTATGGGCGTTGTAGATGTGAGCAAGGCGGGCACGGTTGCCATGGCGGATCCTCTGCTCTATTCCCAAGCCAACTACAAGCCGCGACTTGTCGTCGACATTGCCACGTTGGGCTACGGCGTCTGCGCTGGCCTTGGAGGCAGTGCAGCGGGCATTTTCACCAACTCAAACTTTGTTTACAAACAGTTCGAGAGAGCTGGCGGCCTCACCGGCGATCGTGTATGGCGTCTGCCACTGTGGAAATATTTCAAGGAGCTGATCATGCCCAACGATACCTTTGACATGAGCAATCGTGGCTATGGCCCTGCCTCCAGTTGTATAGCAGCCGCTGTGCTGCACCAGCTGGTACCCTGCGTGGACTGGGCACACCTGGACATTCGCAATGTGGGCATGCTGACTCGCCACAATCCCCTTCCCTACTTGCTCAAGGATCGCATGACGGGCCGTCCCACGCGTACCATAATCCAGTTCCTTTACCAGATGGCCTGTCCCGATAACAAGTAGATGAAATCAGTTATGTTTCTATCACATTCAAACTGTTGATATTAACAAAATATAGGGTCACTTATCAAGTACATTATAAACTGGATTAATTCTTACTTAAAGTATTCCATCCTTGGTAAAAGTACCTCGGACCATAAATGCCATTTTCTTATATTTCGGGCATCAAGCTACGTTTAAACATTTCATCACACAGCCCATTAAACAGTCTGAGCTCAGTTTTCTCATCTGTTGGATCATCTTCCCTCGTGCCGCTCGAATTTTTGAGCCATTTAATTAATTTAAATGGGAATTACGGTTGAAATTGTAAAATTGTGAGGCAACCCCCTTTGCACGACAGCATCTGCTGCTGTATTTAGTTTTTCTCTTGATTTCTATACCCACTGGCAATGGAATGTTCGAGGGTATCAAAGGTTTGTATGAACGGAAGCAAGGATATTAGAAAAACATATAAGATAAATTTATGAAAAAACTTCGATTGTAGAGTATACGTATTCGATTTGTTATGAATCATAATGCAGTTCAGTACATTAAAAAACATTTGGTAACGTTTCTGTGACAGAAATATAGTAATGTACATTATTATTATTTATTTATTTAATGGTATATAAATTGATAAGATTAAAAATTTAATTTAAGTATATACTGATAAATATATAAACAATAAGGCACATTTCTAAGTATATTATTAAGTTGGTTGACTGGAAAAAAGAGGTATCTTTAAAATAAGACGAAGAGATATCTTACAAATACTATATTATCTGTCTCAACTTCCTTTGCAATAAATACACAAAAATGTTATATGTTAGATAAGTTTTGCTAAATATTAGCTGGAATAAATCGTTATGTTCGACATATTAGGAATATCTGGCAACTGCGTAGGCCCAGTTAGCCATATTGATATTGGGTATCATGTGCGCTCGCCTGTAGCCTACATCTGGGCGGGCTATTATGCTAATTGCGTAAAGTTCACTTTAATGAGCCGAAAATCGGTGCCAAGCCTCGACACTAAGCAATGTTGGTGTTGTTATTTTCATCATTGTGTTGTGGACAGGCTAACAACTAAACTGGACCCAAGCTAGAGGATACATTGAGACTCTTAAGACGTAGCTCGCCAGCGACAGCAGAGATTGTAAATTAACCAAAACCGTTATGTGCCCAACTCCGCCAACTCCGCCAACTTGGGAACTAAGTTGGGTCAACATACACCCCATACCCCTTGCTGCCGCAGTACGTAGACTGACTCCTTTAAGTATTATCCCTCGATATTGTGGAGAAGTTAGTCAACATAGAATAGACCTAAATTAATTAATTAGCTCTTCAAAATGTACAAAAAAGAAAAGAATTGTAATTCCACGCTAAACGTAGCAATAGTTTAATGTAGAGTATTAAATGTGCGGTGCTGCAAATGCTTTTAAATTATCTTCTGGGGTTGTTTGGCAGTTGGGGGGGGTGGGGGGGTGCCCTCCCGAACAAAATGGTTGCGCTGGAGTGCAGCCAAATGAATTTGCAAATGAGCAATTAGGGTTCAAAAATATGGATACTCGGCATTTTAAGGAACCCAACGGTATGTCGGAACCAAGGACTGTGGACTGTGGAAACGGCATAGTTAAGCAACGACTGATTCTTCTCTGCTTATGCGGCCTGTAGCGTTAATCTTTTACAAAGCAAAAATCAGAACGAATTATGAATAATTGTGGGGGCGGAGTCGGATTGCGGAAATTAGCGGTCAGTTGCCAAGGCAGCGCACATTTCCATATACAGCACCGACTTCGACTTCATTATATTCTCTCTCATCCATTTCTCGGCCTGGCTGCAATCCAAAATTCACTCTGGCGGGCGGTTCGGATGGGTCCGTGGGTCCAAAAACAATTGCAATTGTGATAAAATTCATTGTAACTAATGCTGAGCTCGGTCTGGTTTTAACATTCTATATATATGTATCTGTATAAATGCATTGTATGTATGTAGTGGTAAATTTACAATTGACAGATGCTCTTCCTAGTCCAATTTGGAATTACACAATGTTTCCTACAGTTTAAGATACAATTTCTTTATCTATGAAGATGCCTTAATAACTAAGCAAATATCACGTATACTATATAAGAGGAGATCCTACACGTATATAAGAGGAGATCCTATCTTCTCTACCAGTTATGAAATGGTAACAAAGCGCATCGAGTGTTCGTTTAATTCGAAAAAGAACCTTACATACTAAATTGTTCGGTTTGCGAAGACGCCTCTTGCGGTCGTCATGGATGGTTTGGCCCTGACAAAATTTGGCAACTGTTCTTATACCCTTCTAATGAATATGGTCCAAGAAGACAGATATTAACTATTTCAAAATGTATGAGACAGGTAGAAGAAGGCATGGTAGAGTATGTTTATATATTCTTGATTAGTATCTTTAACTGAGTCAAATTAGACATGTATCTCTGCCTGCCTGTGTGAACCATATATTTTAGAAACAATAGGAGGCAGAGAATTGAATGTTTCCAAATGTGATGATGAAGTTCAGTTGGGTATATTCATTTTGACGTACAGAAACAGTCAACTCGTCTCCCATAAAGAATAGCTAACTACATACCTATAATAAGTAGGATATAGTTTTTAAGGCACTTAATCCTTATAAAATAAGATGGCACCCCGTTGAGAATTGGTATTTGTATGTGCTTGATAGAGATAACGTATAACTGGGCTAAGGTAATATTACTGCTACTGTTTTTATTTGTTGGTTCTCCGCTTGTGCCTTTGGAACAGCGTGTTTTATATACATTTTTATAGGATTGACTTGCGCTTTGTTTTCCAGCTGCAAAAGAAAAGCGGGGGCTGGAAATGATTATTTTCACTTGAGCGCGCACGTAAAAATAAGCGAAGAAAAAATGAAAGAGAGGGTGGTGCTGGTTATGCTGCTGTTGACCTGATGGTGGGTCTGGCGTGGCTGTGTTCTGCTATAAATTGCCAATTAATAGCTAGAAGAGGAGGCTGCGGTGGCTTTCATTTGCATTTTGTAGCTAGTATTTATATATGTATACATATGTACGAATGTATATGTATACACATAATATACTCTCATATTGTCTGCACTGAACTACATGGTTGTAATGGGAGCGCGAATAAATGGTGAATTTTTTCATCCTCTTTACCCTTTGGACCACACGACGTATGCCTAATTTTTGTCTTTTACCAAGCTTTTGCCACGCTGTCAGTCAGCCTTCATTGTACAGTGGATAATTGCTGTTTTTTCATAACACTATATATAAGGCAAGAACTTGAGATTTATAATTGGACAATGGCTTTCCAAAATTTAATATATTTGTTCTGCGCACCTTCATTCAAAGATTTGTCCAAAAAAATTATATACAATGTTGCTGAGATTGGCGCTTCATACAATTGCAGGCCAAGCATACACATAGTACATACAGAAACATCACCCACAGTGCATTGGCCAGTGTTTCAGATTGTTCAGCTCTGCATTCAAATGCAGCTTGACCCCACGTCAGACTTTCGCGGCGCCCTCCTGTCCAATCCGATCAAGCGTCGTGCTAAATTCGTTGCGGCTTTTGTGGTTTTGTTCGTTGTGCTTCCCATGTTATTGAGCAAATAAAATAAAACGTAACGCTGAAGATTTAGTTTGTTCAAGAACTGAAGTCAGACTACAGATGAAGAGAGATACTTTTTATCCAATTTCGATAATAAATCGTTACAAACACGATACCCAGCTCTATAAATTGTCAAGAATATATGCAATGTTTTATTGATAAAAAATGGTTTGGTTTAAATAACAGCAATGTGAGAAATTGAATCGTAAGATTTTTAAATATTGATGCTTGTAAGCACTGTTTTTAATTATATTGTATTTACAATTCTTGATCCTGTTAAGTATATATAAAATATAGACTTTCCATTCTAGTGCGCATAATCCAAGTGAGAGAGAAATACTGAGAATTGTTTATGAGCTGTAGAAGAATAAATTGAAAGGTGCTGTTGTGTTGTCTACCTTCTAACTAGTACAGCTAGTAGAATTAGGGCCAATGTCAAGACACAGGTACCCCTAACTGGTGGTGTAGTATTGCACGGTATCAGACCCAACTTTGAGGTACAAACGCAGGCCTCAACCTGCATGCCCGATGAGTAGGTCTGCAGATAGCATCCGTTGCTAGTGTTTACCTTGGCGCACATATACGTAATATTCTGTACTGTAACAAATAATTGATGAATTGCATTGAGGTGAGAAATAATGGAATAACTTACTGCCCCCTTTAAATATATATGAATATTTGACACAAGAGTAACCGGGAGACATTTGACACAGATAATGATCGCGGTTGAGTGTCTCATTCTTCCACAATTGTTTTACATCCGGCACCGTATCGTTTGCTATATAAATATGATAAAAATGTGTATTTTTTTATACGAACACACAGGTGCACATTGTTATTACACTATAAAGAAGCTACGCACTCGTGGCAACCAGCGGCATTTCACAGGGTATTTCATTGAAGTCACCGACTCTAGCTTCACAACTCTCATTTGGCAGGTTTGTTTTGTTTTCGTAGGGTCCTATCCAGGTGAAATGGAAACATTGCGGCACTGTGGATCGATTACAAATGAGCTTAATTAGTCTATATTCATTTGTCACACTCTTCACTAACACTCAGCTTCCAGGCTGTTAAACAGCAACATCAGTAGCAGCAACCTCAAGGGGAGCTGCAGCAACATTGCCGCTTGTGTCTCTCAATGATTTTTCCACGTAAGTATAAAATAATGAACAGAATCTTTTCACATGCATCGATATCAATCACTATCAAAGTGTAAAGTATATATTCAACAAACGATACGAGTGTCTGTCAACCGACGCTTTTATCATTCACCATCGGGCTGGGATTTTAATCAACTTATGCAAGAAAGAAGAAGCAGGGAACACCTTAACGAATAAGGCAAAAAATCGCAAATTTCTCAAATAGTTACTGCCCAGAACTTTTAATTCGTATAAATAATAACTAAATTACATAGATATAAACTCATTCCCTGTCAATTTCGATTCTCTGACTGCAGGTGATTTCTGTATTTTACTCGTGCCGAACATTTTTTTCGATTTATTGATATTGAAAAACAACATTGCTGCATTATCATTGCATGTAGTTTCCGTTATTATCGTTGATGAGTATATTTGAGCGATAAGCAACCTTATGTATCTGCGACACAGTGGGAAAATAAATGAAATTCACATACACATTTTAAATTAGTTTTAACTGCATTTCAACTTTGCCGGTCAGAGGACAAACAGTCGACCCTTTATGCAAATGACATTTAATTAAATTTTTACCAAACGAAAAGAAGAGGAGGATACTCCAGGAGAAACTGACAAACAATTAAATAGCAACAGTTGTCAAACATTTTTAAATAAGGTCTGCAAATTGTATTTTTTGTTAATTGTTCAATTGTTGGACTTGTACGCTCGCCTTGCACGAAATTAGTTTGAAAACAAGTAGAAAGCTCTATAACAATCAGGTGCATTCGACTGTCAGATATCCAGTACATACACATAAGTGTCAACTTGATGTGGGCGGTCAAGGTAACTTCATTTTTTCTGATTTCAACTTTTACTACTGGGTATCACAAATAAAATTGTCAACCGAACGAATAAAAGTTGTCTAATTTTATTTGTTTAGCAGCAGTGCCATTTGGACGTCAACACACACACACACACAGAAGCACACACACGTGTGCACAATCGTACATGTGCTAACTGAGGGTACCCACGTACTATATGTACATACAATGTGCATATATATTCACGTTCTGGAACAGCTCAACAAATTGAATTAAGTTTAGTTTTTTACCAATTGTTGAGACATACATACATACGTACATTTATACATACATGCACACATACATACTTACATTCGTAAGTGCAAATGTGTACATCTATATTAATTTATGTTCATAAAACTTAATTAGAACTCTGCCCAAAATGAATAACCCCTCGGCCAGGGTATAAAAACGTTTGTTTCGTTAAGATATTTGCTGAGTTTTGAAATAGAGGCAGAGCTTAAATGAAATTTCAGTTGTCTTTTGCAAGTATTTCGTGCTTTTGGCTAACAATGCGAACTTTTCATTGGTTTTGTCGGTTTCAATGTTGTGTGACAGTTTTCGCGTTTCCCGTGTGACTTTGTAGGTGATAATAATAACAACAACGACAACAACAATTGAGTTGCAAGCTAGTTTGCTTTATACAAATTTCACAAGCCGTGGGAGTCTTCATTTGGTTGGCTAAATCTCCAGTCGTAGATGTGCGTTTGCTGTTTCAAACTAGCAACAAGACTTTCCCCACATTTATGCCACTGCTTCCTTGATTTTATATATATAAATATAGTTTGTTTAATATATTTTTAGTTTGTACAAATGTTCGTTATAGACAGGAGGAGTCGTGGCACACCTCACAAAGTGTCTAAACTTGCAAAAAAATCCCAGCTATAATAAAGTATTAAGTTTACCATTCAAAAGCTTTCTACTTCATCAGTAAAGTTATGTAAAAGACAATGTTTTTAATCTATTTTAACAGCTTTCTTTACTGTTTTTAGTTCCTGCTTTGCTTTGCTTAACTCCCAAATCTTCTGCTAGACGTTCTGATGTCATTGCTAAGCCCCGACATAATCACGCAAAATTTGGAAACGTGTCTTGTATAGTAATGAGCCCTGATTATAACTTAAAATTGCATGTACAAGTACAGTGAGTAAGCAAGTTATGACACGTGATGTATGACGTCATTGTCGAAGTACGTGTTCTATGATAAATGGAAAGAATGAGTGTTTTCAGCTTCTATTATCATTAGAAAAATGTCATTTTATATTTACTGAAATTGGCAACTTAATGAAAAGAAGTATCTTGAGGTATCGGAGGTCAACCAAAAGAAAAAGATAAATAAAGGATGTAGGTGTACTAAACTAAGTCATGTTTTGATTATTATTATATTTTATTATAACTATATCTTTTCTATAAATAAATAAAAGTATTTACACTTTGAAGCAGTTTAGTTTATCAACAAATTTCCTAATGGTGTAAGGACATAAAAAATCATTAATTTATTTGCCATACACTCACAGTAATGGGCGTCTATTTTTGATATTTTCAGACAAAAAGAGGAGACAGTCTATGAAGGCAGCGAACGGCAGTAAACGACACACGTTTCCCTTGACTGTGTGGGGCTCATAAGCCGCATACTCCGGCGCATACTTCACATTCAAATTACAACACATTATAAGATATTTTTCAGGCTTACACACTTACAAACACTCACAGGCCAGGACGTTTGCTGTTTGACACGTTCGTTGTGTAAACGTGGCTTGCATGCTGACACAATATGAACAGGCCAGAGGAAAAACTGCGAGCCGAGCTATAGCTCGTACATCAGTACATTGAAAATGCCGGCGGAGGCGGGTTAAGAGACAGCCATTGACAGCCGTTGCTGTCTACCTGTCATGGCAGTTGATTAAGAAAACATAATTTGATATTTAACAACAAATCGAATGTGTTTCGAGTTCTTAAACTCCTCAGAAATAATTTCTGCAGTATCGGACAAAAGTTAGAAAGATTTCAGGAGTTTACTTACTCGAAAAGTAGAAAATTAGTTAGTTGACATCACAGAAGTCTCTAAAATATCAAACACGAAAAGTTTTAGATGAAACGAGCAGAAGACGGCTATCAGACCATGCAAGATATATGTAAAGAACATACATATACATATATGTGTACATATGTATGTATACATACATATGCATGTGTGTGTGTATGTATATCTGTGGCAATAGCCAAGTTTACTTAGACATGTGCTGCAGTCTATCCACACAGCGTATTAAGCAGTAAAGAAGGGATCAGAAAATTGTATATCCTAGCAACTCAAAGAAGAAGAAGTCTTTACTGCTTCTATACTCTTTCTGTATTCTTTAAGGTACAAAAATTACAAATTACACATACATTTTTTATACAATAATTACACTTTAATGAATGTTTAATTGTCAAAGAGTATAAGTGATGGCTAAAGTTTTCAAATGGCATTTTATTTGAAGGCTCATTGAGCAAAAGTTGATATGTCTCTCCAACATTACATGTCTGTAACATGTCTGTTACATATCTGTTAAATGTCTGTAACATTTCTGTAACATGTCTACAACATTTCTAGCTTCAAGGGTATCGGACTGTCGACTATGCATGTTAGCTTGTTGTTATTGTTACTATTTCTATTGCTATTGCCCCCTGTTTGTTTGTCTCATTGAGCAAACGGGGTTGTTGATATGTCTCTCCAGCATTTCAAACGGATTTGTTTGCTAAGTTTATGCAAGGACAAGGCTACCAGATTCGAGACGAAACCCTATAAAGTTCTTTGGTTACCGCCCTACGCTATCCGCGGTTTCTGTAATTGTCATTATGCCCCCGGGCCCAGGCACAACCTCCGTTAAACATACTACGCAGCACCCACTAAAGCCCTGGTGGCCCATTTGAATGTTTGTCTATAATATAAGCAGTTGGGGAAAACATGGGCTTCAGAGGGAGGGACTCTTCGTCCACCCCCCACAGCCACAGCCACAGTCAACCAAGCCCCCCCTTCGACCCTTTGTCCAGTAAGTGCTTTTCATGTTTCGAAAGCGAACTCTCTGCGTGCAGCTTGCCACTATCGTCATTATCTGCATTAGCATTATTATCGTGTAGGAACTTCATTAGCTTGTCTGCTGTCTTGGCTCGTTCAAAGTATCTATAAATATTTGCATTTATAAGTTCTTTGCCTCGCAGCGTATTTGTTGAGTTATTAACTGAAATTAAGAAAATTGAAAAACGTTCGTTTTTGTGGCAGAGCGTGAAATTGCCGCGAATTCCCTGACCCCGTTTCTCAACCCCCCCCCTCTTCGTTTTCCTTTTCCCCCACAACTTACATTGCGACTTGTTTTACGGTCATCACAGAATCCATAGAAGAAGGGACCTATTTGTAATGTATGTATGTGTGTGTTCGCTCCGACAACAATGAAAACAGTAACATTTGGAATTGAAGACACATACATTCATACATACGTGCGTATACTATGTATGTTTGTAAAGCAAGAAACCCCCAGAAGGAGTTCGCAAGGCGCACATCGAAACTTGAAGTGAAACCCATTAATATGTATGAAACTGTATATTCTTCCCGTCCTTCGTTCAGACAGTGAGTGTACTAAGCATAAGATGAACAAGTGAAGCAAAGTAAGGACCACTAACTTCTAAATTCCCTACACTCAATCACCGCTACGGGTAAAGGAAGCTACAGTCGAGCGCTTAACATCCACTCGAGATACCAAATTTAGTCTAGTTTTTGGTAACTAAGTACGCAGATCACATTTACAAAGCAGATTGTTTATTGCCAACAAAACAAACACATGTCTATTTGCGAATTCTTCAATTTCCCTTAAATTAAACAGTATATTCTGCCTCAAAAGGGAATGTTACTGTAATAGGTTTGTTTCTTATAGTCACAAGGGATTTTTATTATCTTTAATAAACTATTTTGATAGATTGAACTAAACAGGATTGGAGACTATATTGTATATTTTATCCTATTCGTTTTATTCTTATTTTCTTACACCCTTTAAATATTTTCTATAATTTTATAAAAGTTTCTGTTATTATTTCGGTAATTATTATCCACTTGAGTGAACGTTAAGCAGCTTTAAGCTTTAACCAACAACGAAAAATATTATCGCAACACAATGTGGCAGCAGTAGCGACACCAACACCAACACAAACTCGCCCACCCTCCCATTCACACTCACACCGAGAGATGTTCGAGGAGCCGCCTGCAAAGAAGCCGTCAACCGTTGAATGTAAATGCCAGGCAGCCAAAAGATAAGCCGCTACGAAGCCAGCCAAACAGCAGACAACCGGCAGAGTGGCACTCCTTTCCGGCTCCACGGAATTCTTACTTCACACACAGGCCGCCTAAAATCAAAAGGGAAAATGATAAGATTTCAGAGTGTTGCCTTCTTCAGACAATGGACATTATATTATTATAAAGGAAATTAAGTTTATAAAGGCGGTGGTGCTGAATGTTAATTAACATCACAAATATCAGTTAAGATCCTTTATCGAAAGTGTTACACTTCAGTTTCGTTTGACAACTTTTGCCAATATCAATTAAAGTATTTAATACATAAGTTCTATTGTAATACGTTTTTAATTAAGGGAAATAAGGAACTCTAGCGAACATATAAATATTAATTAAAGTTAAGATGAGCTATTGTTTTGTACCCTTATTTGTCATTTAAGCCAGGTAACATATGTATTAAACGTCATAACCTTTATCACACACACGTAACTGCCCTGACAGGTGCTGAAATGTTGAAGTAAAGTTGAAAATATTTATATGACACAAAAGTAATCAATCTTTAAGATAAATTAAGCGCAGGCCCAAAAATATGTTACACATCAGGAGAGGAGATCTATACGTATACAGTCTCTTTAATCTTCAACAGCTATTAAAACAATAATAATAAGACCTTTCGTATTTCAAGGAGGGAGGAGACCTATATACACTCTATATCATATATTTTTATTCACCATCAACAGTTATTAAAACAATAATAATAATACCTTTCGTATACCAAAGGTTTTATTCAGGTGCAGATCATGACATGTGTAAGTCTTCAGTGATTGTTGCAATTCAAGTGTAATAATACTTTAAGCATATTTAAAACCAACAATTTCTGCAAAAACATTCTTATTGACGACAGTTCGCAGTATGGGAGCAACGTCAACGCAATGTTCTTTTTTTGAAAAGGAAAAACTTTTTATGAAAAGCCTCGTTACCCATGGGACGGCGCTCCCTTCTCTGTCTCTTTCTCTCTCTCTCTCTTGTCTGTTTTGTCAAGCCATTCACCGTTATTGTTATTGATGTTGTTATCAATTGCAATTATTTTTAGGATTTACTCATTTTGCCTGCCTCTTTCAATGCCCTTTTTTGGTGTATTATACCCTTCATTCAATGGCAATGGGTAAATTAGGGTAGGATAGACATTCTGAATGTTTATAATATGAACATAGAATTAAAATTTATAAAATCTTGATATTATCATTTTATATACACAGATTTAATTGTCATAACATTCGTTGAACCACATGATAACCAGTAAAAGGGTATTAAAACGTCGGTATGCTGTGGGTAACAATTCTTTCTTATTTTGTGGTAATTTCCTCGGGTCGTTTGCGGTTTTACAAGACTTTTTTAGCGAGGGATGAGCCGAGTGCGCTAAAAGGTAGGCAGATACCGCCGCAGAGGTGTCAATGGGCGGGGGGGAGGAATGGGCGGGTCTGGCTTATCCGAAATTTCTAGAGTTTTTGGTTAGGTCTGGTTTGGGCTATGGGAAAAAAGTGCAAGGTTGGGGTAGGAAAAGCAGTTTGCATTATTGACAGTTGTTGTGGAATAATCAGATTTAAAACGACGCCGTTTTGTCGAGGTTTTGTTTCTTGCTTGAATGACAGGTCTCTCTCTGTCTCTCTCTTTCACTCTCTGTCTGTTTGTCTCTCTCTGTTTATGTCCCAGACTCACCCCTGAAATACTTCTCCTCTCGTTAGATTGTCAGCCACATTTTGTGAGGCTTTGTTCTGCGTTGGGTTTTTTGTGCTCGCCTTTTATCACGTTGTCTTGTTGTGTTGGCAACACACACGCCATGATTGGCTTCAAAATTTAAGTAGCAATTTCCTGATGTGCCTTCCCATTGTTTTTGCAGTTGCCACAATTTACGCAATTGCAGGCACCTAAATACCCCTGAGCTATTTTGGTATTTTCAAATTTCTGCATACCAAATCAATTTGATGGTTTTTTTTTACCTTAAGTCCAGTGGATTTAATGGGAAATCAAATTGTAATTTATTTATTTCTTTAATGTTAACCAAGAGCAAAGGCATTTAAATATAACAAGTAATCACATATAATTAAATCAAGTAGTATATAAATGGAATGAATTTATTAATGAATAGCTATAATAAATATGCCTTTAATATAAGAAATATTTTTTATTTAATTAAAATAAATTTGTTTTAATTTACGTACTTGTATATTATAAATTCTTAAATTAAATTTATATAAATAAAGAAAGGCATAGATAATTTACGCAGTCTTCCTAGAATCAGACCGTTTCTTATAGCAGAAATTCAACTTGAAAACTTAAATATTTGATATTACGCTTAGGCACTTGGCTAACGTTACCTGATTACGTACTTACGTGGTGATAACAGCGTGTGCAGCATCTAATTCTAGCCAACGCTTGTTAACTACGTAATGTGTATGTCGATTTTCAGCGTAATCACGTTCAACGTTATCCCATTTGAGGTGTTGCCTGATGTCAGGGAAGCTTCTTTTAGCACTTGTAGTGAAGGTTACCCTACTTCCTGTCTCCTACACTTCCGGCTCCCAGTTGAGGACCACACAAATACAAACACACACACACGCACACAGAGTTACTTTTGTGGATTTGCGCATAATCAAATTAAATTCCTCATTGAAAACATTAAACTCATTACTTATGAATGGTTTTATAGGAAGTCTGTGGGTGGAGGGAGGAGGTGGGCGGGTGTTAAGTGGCAAGGAGACTTCATCATGCCACCTAATAACTTGACCCACTTGAGAGTTATGTACATACTTTTTGCGTTGTTGCCGCCCGCTCACAATGCTCCTTGGTATGCAATCAGCCTGTCTTCCAGCAAGAGACGGCCACACATGAGCCGGTCTAATCCTTTCAACAGTCGACAAGGAGTCGTGAAGCAGTTTTGCATGTGTGCGCCAAAAAGGGCGGGACGAGGGGTGGTGTGGAGGGGAATGGAAAGGGGAATGAAAGGGCTGGATGGCTGTGAAGACGAGGAATTTGGAAAATCTCAGCTCAGTGTCAGGTTGCACGTTGAAAATTTGTCGTCATCGTGTCTCGCACACAAAAATGGCGTTAAGCATAGAATTTTACCAAGCAGCTGAAGTTGAGGCTGATAGAAAGAGAGCGAGTGTGCGAGGGAGCGAGGGAGCAAGGGAGCGAGGGAGCAAGAGAAAGGGCAATACACACATGGACCCAAACAGAGAGATGGAGAGAGACAAGTGAAGAGAAAGCGGGGCAGTGGGAGAGGGAGAGGGAAAGACAAACAAACGGGACGCGTCTTGGCTGCAGCTCAAGGATAAGACATGAAATAATAAATTATATTTGCGTGATTTGTGTTTAGTAGTTGCCTCTCTCCCACTGTAGTCACCTCTCGCACTGTTGTCGCGCCCATTGTCGTTGCCCTTTGCATACGTATCTACATATATACGTATCTGCATCTGTAGTATCTTGTAATGCTTTAAATGCTAAACATAAATTTCTAATTTAACTTGCGTCGGCGGCCTTGGCTTGTTTTGTGCTGCGTTGCGTTGCGTTGGCTTTCGTTGTTGTTTTCTCCACCTCCTCCTCATCATCGACGTCGTCGTCGTTGTTGTCTTCTCATTAGCAAAGAGTGCGCAATTCTTTCTCTCTCGCGTGCCGCTCACTGGAATGTTGCGCAGCGACGTGTTGCCAGGGCGTATGTGCGCTAAAGAGCGTGCGCCTTGCGACTCTCTTTGCTGCTTAAGGGTTGACATTATTTGGCGAAAGCTTTTCTCAAAGCAAAATATGCTGACTTGCCAATATTTTCTTCTACTTCACAGCTCACACATCTCTCTTCTGCCTCTTCCGAGCATGCAATTTTTCTCTCGCTTTTCACATCAATAGACACGCAACACACACACACACAAACACACGTGCAATCGCAAATGTATTGTACATTGAGTAAATCAAAACAGCATTAGTTGTGCTTTTGACTAACGAAAGGGTTACGTAGCAGTTGAAAGTCTCGAGTACCCAAAGGAAAACGGCGAAACTCTCTGAACGTAAACAAAAACAGAGGGGCACAGCTAGTTGGACGCGCCGAACAAGAATATATATACTTTAAAGTGTATATACTATATGAGCTGATTATGTTTTGTTCCAAGTTCTTTGCAGAAAATGTTCTATCGGCGAATTCTGTTTATTCTAGATAAAATATATAAAAAAATATGACCTTGAGTCAGCTAAAATGTTATTAACAAATGCAGGTCGTAAGCCCGCTTATTAAAAAAATATTAAATATAATATAATAATATATAAGTCAATGTAAAATTATTGTCTTAAATCATTTAATTTATTCTTTTTAATATACTTTTATTAAAATTAATAAGTTGACTGCTCAGACTTTTAGTAAATATGTACATATTAAAGCCAATTTTCAATGGTCAAAGGGTATAAAAATGTCATTTATAATTAATCCTCTAATTAATAAAGAATATAAAAGGAGTTTGTAAACCGCACATCTAAAATATAAGTAAGCCATTAGGTTTATAAAACCCCCATTCAAAAGACTACCAATAAACAGAGTAAAGGATATACAGGATACTTCGTGTTAGGTTAGTTTTTACATATATTTTGTATATCAAATGGATATACAGACATTGCTAAGTGGAATTGGCTGCCTCCTTTAGCTTGTTACATACACTACAACACACCTAATACACCCCTTTCAAATGATTTTCATAGTTCCGTGCGTACAATTAACCTAATGAAAGCCAATTAATTTCTAACCAAGCCTACGCAGGAAACACAGAGCTATGAAAATGAGGATATTATAAAGTATTCTGGATATTATAAAGGCTTTGTAGGTATGCAATTAAATGTAGAGCTCAGTTGAGGAATTGAAGAATGCTGAGTTATAATTCCCAACACAATTTTTGCAGATCGCACTTTTCTATTACATGGATCAACTTAAGCTAATCGGAAAACAAACAATAAATTTGGCAACGGTTGCCGAGTGAATGCATAAGCAACCCCCGAACTCCAAATTCCATGCTCATTCTTCTCATTGAGCAACCCTGCTCACAATGCAACCGCAGCATCAATGTGTGTGTGTGTGTGTGTGTGAATGTGCGCATTGCCAATGATTTCTCTTATCACTCGTCCTTTTTCGAGTTGCTTTTTTTTTGTTTTCGTATATGTATTTTTGCCAGACTGTTACTATTTTGGGATACACATCGTCTGCACCCCTCATGCCTGTTCGCTCGTTCTTTCGCTGCTGGAAACCGTCAATTGTGTTTGTCTTTAATGATGTTTAGGCTTGACAAAGGAAAGTATTTCCAGGTTATGGTGGAGTGTATTCTATTCTTTGGCACTTCTGCCTGCAATTCCGTATCCTACTACTTAGCTCTGAGCACATGGGTGCATATTTACACCCATACATACCATATACACATATGTATTTATAAATCAGAGGGAGTTTTCATGGATTAATGTTTCACTCTCAGCGGATGCTGAGTGTGCGTGTGTCGTGCCGTGTCATGCCGTGCTGCGTGTCGTGCGTGGAAGACAATGACTGGGCTAATTGACCTATTGACTGGAGGGAGAGAGAGAGAGAGAGTCCGGTCTGCAGACTGAACACGAAGCTAGAGCTATAAAAAATAGTACTTACAAGTGTGGGTACATTAATGTGCATTGTGGGTAAATTAAATTGGCATAATTTCAATGAAGTTTTCAATTATTTATTATACTTTGTATTGTGTATGTACCAAATATGTATGTATGTATGTATTTAAACTGTAACTGAAATTGAATATTCTCCATTTGTTAATGTAATTATTAAACATTATAAAATTTATTAAATACATATAATCAAGTAAAAGGATTTGATTAGTTTTATTAACAGCTAGTAAAGTGCTATACAAGTTGCTAAAAAATTGGCCACATTTGAGTTGGTCGTGTGCATGCATAAATAAATATGTATGTTGTAGGGATGTATGAATGTGTAATAACATGCAAATCTCCGAAGGCTATCACTTGCTTACAAATATTTTGCTCGCATACACCTGCTTGGGGCACAACAGGTGTGCCCTTTTGTAGTGCCTCCTGTGGCAGCGACGCAAACAGCAGTGGGCAATGGCAGGCCCTCTCCAGGCCAGGCAGGCAGGCAGGCAGGCATAACATCAGCTGCAGGGGGGCACGTTAGAATGTGTTACACTACAGTTTTTGATTGATTTTGAATGTATGTATGCGTGTATGCACACACACACACACACACACCAAAATTAGCACATGTGTGTGTGTGTGTGCAACGCATGAAAGTACAACTAAGAAATTTTATGAAATAAAACATTTTGTCTTTATACTTTATTCCATTTTAAAGTTTATACATACAAATGAAAGAGAATTTTATGTGCAAACATACAAACATTATATACATGTACTTAGTGCGTATGTACATATGTATGTATGCATGCATGTATGTGACTATTGTATGTTCATGTGAGGCAGGGGCCAGAGACGAAGGTTCCTTGATGAGATGGCGACGTGAATGCCGACAAAGGCGTGCACGGCAAAAACAAAATAAAGCCGGCAAGCAATCGATAGATAGAAAGAGCAAAGAGCAAAGAGAGCAGAGTGCAAACCGTAGAGAGTGGAAGTGGCAGCGAGACTCTCACTTGGAAGTCTGGAAGTGGTGGCCAATTGAATGCAAGCATCCGTTTTTCCTCTCTCGTTATTGCACATTCAGTTTGCGAGAATTTGTCGTTGGCATTAGACGTGCGTGGTGAAATATGTGCTCGCTCGGTATAGTACAGCGCTGCGCGTAAAAGGCTGGAATAGATTTTTTCAGGTAGTGCCGTTCTTGTGGAAATCGTTTGCGTTTAGCTAATTACGAGTTTTTCTTGTGGCAACAAAAACACCTCTGTGCAATTTGCCAGCAATTGGCGCGGAAAGAGAAAGAGCAAGAGAGAGAGAGAGAGAGGACCAATTAAAAAGTTTGGCCCATGCATGTTACGCATGCAATTACAAAGGCAAATATAATTTGTAATTTTTTGTCGCCCTTCCGTCTTCCTATCTCCTCGTCTCCCCCGTCTCCCTGTCTGCCAGCCTCTCTGTAAGTGTATAAGTGTGTAAGTGACGGCGAGTGTGTGTGATAAATTGTGTTAAATCAATTGTGAGTAAACAGCAACAACACTACGAGTACACTACTCCCAACGAGTCGCAGACTCCGTTTTCGTAGCTGTTTTCTGTGCGCGCAATTTCCGGTTTCCATTTCCTTCGTGTGACGTTCGCGTCCGCTGCTAAAAGTTCTGGCAATAGGCTTTGCTCCCCAAATTTGTCAGCAAGAAGAAAAGTGTTAATTTACTCAGATTTCTATAAAAAGAAAGTGGTGAAAGCCCGTGAAGTGTTAAAGGTATATAGTATGTGCATATTTATGTAAATATGAATGTTGGCCTGAAGTGTTAAACCTTCTCAGAGCAATTTATAGTCCATTGTCATCATAATAATCAAGAATATAATATCAACGAAGCTTTATTTTGAGCCTGGCACTTGTTAAACAGAGTACAATTCTTATAGGGGCATCTGCTTGTATTGCTCAACACTAATTCTCACCGATACAGGATCAAGAAAATACGTAAGTAAACCCACAAAATCATTTAAGTCTTGGTACATTTTTATTTGGCTGTAAAAAGGCCGGAATCGAATAACAAATAAAATTATCTCGTTAAATTTCCAATGTTCTTTAAAATCAAGAAAGTTTTTCAAGTTTTATACTACTAAATAAAATCGTATGAATCTTCATTATCAAGTGTATGCAGCCTGACTTTTCAACTGTTCGAGGGCAATATGAATAAAAGCTCGAAATTATGGAGATATAATTCCTATAACTGTAGTAGGATATATTTATGCAAATAAAATTGAATTGATGTACAAAATTTATATGATATACTAATTAAGTACTATTGACAGAGTTTAATTTCGGCAACGGACTGCAATCCAAGTTGTTATAAGATGATGATTCGATCGTTAACTCCAATTTAGATAATTGAGGCGCCATAATAATGACATAGCAAATTGTAAGATGTTATCTTTTATCTCTAACTTCATTACAGTTATGTATATATAATATTATCTGATCACATTTAGTTGTGCTATGCTTAGTTAGGATATGACTTATGAGGACAGGTTTGCGTTGCACCACACCGACAACCTTTCAGATTGGACTATCTTGTAGATACTGATCAAAAGTATTTTACAGGTGCGTAGATGCATCTTTAAGTCCGTTAAAATTAAAATACACTGTGCAAGACATACCAAAATGGCGCAGGCAATAAAGAGCAAGGTGCCATTAGAGATTTTTACGCGCCAGTGTGTACCATGAACAAAGGAATCAGCAAACTTGGAGTTAGGGAAATAGGGTAGAGGCAGGATATGTGGAATAATGTGTACTTGGTACATAAAACTAGCACGAGCATGTCGCATTGTTTGCACAGCCATTGCACATTTGGGAAACGCAGTTCATTTAACGTCATAAAAGCTTCTGTTTTGAAAAGCTCTGAAATGATGGGTATGTAACATTAAATACTTAGTTCAGAACAAGAAAGAAGGCATCTTTCTTGAAATAAATTTAATTTTACTGTAAGTTCGATTATGATCTGTTTAATAGTAACAATATTCGGTTTAAATATTCGGTACATGATACAAAAGTCCGAACTGGTTTGTTTCAATTTATATACAATAAATATTATACATATAAGAAGCTTGTATTCCAAGTTTCATCAAGGTAGATGAGACACAAGTTTGCAACAGCCAAAAAGAGGGATCGTTGCTGATCATGGAATCGAATATGTCTACTTCTTATCATTGGTTACTCAAAATACCTTCTACAGGAATATAAAAATCAAATGCATTAATCTAAGAAGTAATAGAAGGTTTGACAGATCATACAAAGTAAATATGTAGTGTTGATCCATTATATTGTAGTTTATATACTATGCAGTGTTGACCATTAGGCATGATCATACTTAACTAATGATTTCGGTTGTGTACTCCTTCCTGTCTCATTCCCCCAAAATAGTTTAAGTTTAAATTATGTTTTTTGGAATTGGGGAAGGGTATTTTAAAGTCGAGATGCTCAACAGTTACTTTACTTTGCTTGTTATTCATGAATCTTTATTATGCCATTTGCGTCAACTTTCGCAGCCCCTTTACCACCCTCTGTTTAGTAAACAATAATCGTAATCACAGTGCTAGTCGCCGTCACACTTACCGTCGCGTTTACAATTGCAGGAAAAATGAAATACTCACAAAAACACAAATGGAAATGGCATACTCCACTCATTTAATGTTTTCTGTTGTCTGTTCTACGTTTTTAGGTTTCTTCGCATGCTTGTTTACAGACAGACAGGCTGGCACCCGGCTTTATAACTGCACTATGGTGAAAACTACAACTTTTGTGGCAAAAAAAATTAAATAAATTTGGTTACCTTGTCGATGTTATATATGCTTATAATATGTATAGTATATTTAAATAGTATACAGTATTAAAATACATAGTACTGTTTAGTATGTAAAGGTTAACTAAAGCTAAGCGTGAAATAGTTGTAACATCAGATAAATAAATGTTAATAAAATGTGGAGAGCATATACATATAAGACATAGAAATTGAGATGTGGTAAGTTGGGTTACGATGTCTTGGAAAATAACTAACATTAATCCATAGTTTCTTTAATATCTATACGATATATCGGTCCAAAACTAGTTATAAACGGAAGAAAGAACTTGTACCTTAAACAGTATATTTATATAATCCTTTCATTAATAAATTTTTTAACACAATACAAAAAATGTTAATTCGAAAATGTTATCAATCTGAGCCACAAAATATCATCATTTGTCCCATAGTTGCCAAAAGACACCTGCACAGACACTTGCCAGTCTTTTGTTGTCGTTGCCGTTTTGTATGTATTGTTGGTATTGTTTAAAATTGCAAAGAGAAAACATACATTCAGGCCCCCGAATATTTAGTACAGCCTCTTTTAGATAGCGAACGCTAACGAACTTGAATGCAAATGGTACCTTCATAACTCACCTGTCGTCTTAAATTCCGCGTTCCTTTATTGTTAGCATTTTTAACTGTATCATATGTAGGGGTAGTCGGCATATTTAAGTTATTGTGGATATTTGTCAATGTCTGTATGCTTTGCTAATGGATATCATTTATGTAATGAATATGCATACACATGTGCCTTGCGTATATATTTCATATTTTTACATTCAAGCTTTCGTAGATCCCGAAAAAAAGGTAATTCTCAAAATTTTGTTTGGCATTCTGCGAAATTCTCCCAGACACACAGCTGTGTTGTGTGCACAGGGTGCAATTCGTAAAAATCGATAAATGACACGCATACATGCTCGTGTATGTCTGTTGTGTGTCTGTCGATGGTTAGGCTTTCAGTATTATATTTTGCTATGCCACTACCAAGCACAAATTTGGCAAGAATACAATAGATACAGATTGAGGGTGAGAGAAACAGAGATGAAGAGACGCTGAGCGGCAGAAGTAAGGGAGATGGCACCTAACTGCGTAAATACATCACCAGATTTGCCTCCAACTATTAAAACAGGTCTTTTATGGGGTATGTGGTACTTAGCAGGAGGAGACATGGCGACGATGCATGTTACTGCATCGGTTACAAGACTTCGCACGTATTAGCAACACATTGGCATGTTATATACCCAGTGCTGAAGTTGAAAGGGTTCTATAGTATAGCTAATATCAATGTTTCTCAAATTCTTTTCCTTAGCTATGTTTCATACGGAAGGATATAACAAGAGCTGTAGTTAATAGGTTTGGAAAATTTGTTTTATAGTTTTTTTAAACTTCCAATGATACGTCTGTATGATCTGATCGCAATTCTGTAGAAATGCAGGCGCGTATTATAATTTTAACCATTAGCCATTCTTAATTTTTGTTTCAAAATTACTTACATAACGCCAAAGATGTGGGTAAAATCAGCAATCTAAGGATACAGTAAAAATGCTCTTAAATCACAACCATTTTTAGAAAAGGCGTATAACGCGAAGGTCTTTAATATTTCTAAGGCAAAAGCATTACCGCCTAACGGAACCGGTCGCAAATGAACAACATTTGGTCCTTCCCCATTGCCTCATCAACGCCTTCGTCTGCATCACGCGCCAAGAAGTAGGCAATAAGCGTCGTGCGAATGAGTGAGTGAGTGTGTTTCTGTTTGTGTATGTGTATGTGTTGTGCTTGTGTTTGGGTCTGTGGTACAAACATTTTAGCGTATTTTTATTACAAACGCAGGCTGTGTATACAGTTGGGTGGGTGTGCCTGTGTTTGCGTTTGTTTGTGTGTGTTGTGTGTGTGTGTGTCGACAAGCTTATTGCTGAATTTATGAAAATTTTTGCCTTCTGACATGGGAAGCTGTTTGGAGGCGGGTATGAGTGTTGAACAGAAAACATTAGCACCCAATAGAATGCGTGTGTGTGTGCCAGCCGACAATGGTGTGTAGGCATGTGTGTAACCCCCCAACGGATGTGTATCCTGTCTGCGTGTGGCCTCAGCTGTCGGGATACTGATGCCGATAGCGACGCCGGCGTCGACGTGTCGTTGCCAGCGCCACCACCAATTTGCTGCTTGACATCTTTAAATTATTGAGGTTCGTTTGGGGTCACAAGCACTTTTATAATGAAAGTCTTCGGGTCTGGGGGTCCTCCATTTCCCGTCTTCTTTGTAGCTACCAGTGTGGTACAGTTCAGCTTATTGTTTGACTGCGTGGTTAAAGGTAAAATAAAATATTTCTAAAATGAAATTAACACATATATTAGGCCTTTGTGGCATAGTATACCATGTGCCATTGCTTTGTATAAAATCTCACTCTCCAATTGCGTCGTAAAACCAATCTGTACACACAGTTTCCCACTGTGGAGAGATACCTGCAGTACCAACTTAACCTAACTGTTCCCTTAATGGCTTATCGACCCACCGTTAATTAAGTACTAGGTGCGTGCTCTGACAGTTACAAAATCTTTTAGTATCATATATTTTGAGAAGATTTAAGTGTATACTACAGGTACAAAGGTTATATCAATCAATTTGTATATAATAAAAGTATTTAATAGACAGATGAAAACAGACCCGGTTTGATCCGACTTATTTACAGCGTGCAACAATCGGAATGATAAGCATGTGTGCCAAGTTTCATCAGCGTATACAAATATTTAATGTGCTACTTTAAGTTGCAAAAGAAATAAGAGTCGTTAACATACAAATACATCTGTTTGTAACAGTTATTCAGAGCATAACGCATAATACGGCAATAAGGTATGTCGAATTATTAGTACCGTTGACTGGAATAGTAAAGATCTGTGAAGAGTTGGGCTGCTTTCTTTATATCCGTACTTGTGTCTTGTTCCTTCCATCCTTCCTTGACCCACTGCTGAGTTTGCATTATATGTACCCCTATTGTGCCGTCTTTTATTATGCAATAAACATTACTTTTACGGATTCTTTAAATATTTTCCATGCGCCCTACTTCTCCAGTTCACACACTGAAACCTTCAACGTATGTGCTAGTTTGCTATTGGTTTTCTTTATTTTTGCATTTATTCTTGTCATTCTTAACTTTTGCGAGCTTGCAAAGAAGAGCTATACAAAGTATGGTGAGGAAAGCAAATTAGCAGGGTGGCGTTGAAATTTATTTAAAGATGCCAAGAACAATGCATTAATGAACGCAGTAATCCTATTAAATACACTTCAACGGCAGCATACTTAGAACAACAGAAAGAGCGAGACAGGTAATATAAGGAGGAAGATTGAAACTTTAGGACAAAGTAAATACAGTATCAAAAGCTATAGTTAGGCACGGCCAACAGTCAAAGACTCTTAACACAAACTTTATCTGCAAATGGTTTACAAAGACCTTCTCCCACTCTGCGTTTAAACATATTGAAAAAACAGTCTTATAAAACTCAAAAGATACTTAATCTGCTTGTAGTATACCGTTTTTAAAAAGTCAAAGAGTATAAGAACAAACACAGGGGACTTGATTTAAAATGTGTCATTTTACTTTATTATACATATTTAAGGCAAATGTACTTCTGATTAAAATTTAACGTTGATTTCTAGTCTAATCTACGTTTATCAACTAGATGAGGGAAGAAGGTAAAATTTAGCCGTGTATTGCAAAGTCTTCAATCGTATTTTATTATGTGTTCATTACGTGAGTTGGGTGAACGTAAGAATCAAACGAACCTGTTCAGTTCTTTTGTGATGCCACTCATTTGCATTTTCTCTGTATTTGCCTTTGGGTCCATGCATTTCTTGTTTATTTTTTTTTGTCGTTTTTCTATTTTGTTCATTCATTTTGTCTGCCTTGACTTCGCTATGCTCCGCATTTTTTATGCGTTACCAGAAATTCAATTCATTTTAATTTCTGCTTTTAACATAAAAAATTTCCAATTCAATTTGATGACTTTATTCTCTGTTCTACCACGTGGCTTGTTCAAATAAATAAGAATTCCACAGTTGAGTGTACTCGGCTGTTATATACTACTTGATCGACTGCAAAATTATTTCTAAAAAGTATATAACATCTCTATTAAGCGTATTTTTTATTGCATACATTCAGGGGCCTTGGAAATCTGTACCTACTAAAACTATTTCTCAAATAACTTCTATGTTAATTATCCCAAAATAGAAATCAATTAGACGTATTGTTGTGCTTGTGGCTGTTTGTTACATATAATTATAGCCGATTGACACAGAGTTATAGGGTCAGTAAGGGAAGCTACAATTATGCTACTTTTTATGTGTTTAGCTTGTTAGTTGTTAATATTGAACTGTTCATATAGAGAGTTTATTTATTTAAGTACTGTATTGATTATTACAAACTTTTTAATTCATTCCCATTTCTAATTTTTCGCCTTTTCTATATGTGCGTTGTTTAAATACCAAGCAATTAAGTAAGATTACTTTCGTTCTACGTAATACAAACCTCTTATATATGTGTGTAATGTATGTTTGTATGTTTGAGCTGACAGCTGTTCTTCCTAAACTTTCTTTCGGGCTTAGGGGCAGCTAAAGCTTATTCTAGCTTTATTCGAACTGCTTGTGCAGATAAATAAAACCATTGCTTTAATATTTGCTTTTAATTAAATTCCAGTTCTCTCAACAATGTAAACGAAGAAAAACAAAAAAAAAAATATTTAGAATTTTCGCACAGTAAGAATGAGATAAACTTTGTAAGCTGATGAAATGTACTTAAGACAATTTCAGAATGCAACCACTTACGTGGCATTGAATGAGTCTGTACAGCATTACGCACGTTATGTACAGATGCAAAGTTATTTTGTTAAAAGTACCTGAAGGTAGCCAACACTGGTTTTTGCAAAGCAGTCGATTTTTTTTATTTGCCGAAAGTTCGTCCAGTTTGCTATAAATAAACAAGTCAAAAAAGCCTACAACCAAACACACCTGATAGTAAGATACCCTTCGCCCAATTTGAAAAACCATTACAAGTAACATGTAACTCCTAATAGCAACTTCAGTTCAAATGTAGATACTGTTTCACCACCTTAAATAGTCTAGGGTAACTCAAACGAATTATTTAGCACTCTCAAAGTATAAATTGCTAACTCTTATTATCTGATTAGGAATACATATACTATTCTTTATGTGCATTACAAAACTTAAGCCAATTTGAAATGTAATGGGAAACAGCGCGGAATTCCTAAAATTGGAGCTTACTTGGCACAATGAACCAATGTGCGTTGGTCCTTGTGAATTTTGATATTTATGTTCCAATGTCCGTTAACGCATGACCCACATACATATACTACTGCAATAAAATAAATTACTTCACTTATCTGAATACAAAGATAGGTACAAATAGATGTGTACGTACCCTGTACACACATTTTATATACAAAACTTGTGTAAAGAGACTTCTGATTCATATACTCCACAGAGGGAAAGAAATTATCTGAAATTAACGTATTAGAACGGTATAATTATTTAATTATCAAGATACCGTTAATTAGCTTTCCACATTGTATTTGTTTGTCCAAGAACAGGAATTTTATGATTATAAATCTTATAAAGTTTAATATAACTTTTACCCGCATTATAATTGATCTTATCACAAATGAATAGCGTGGTAATGTTTTCTAAATTCTATGAATAATATTATTTATACAAAATTGACATTGGAAAAATAGGATAAACATTTTCTTAAACCTTCAAGTGTCCATGAAAAAACTTTTGACATGTCGAAAACACGTTTTTTCTTGTTTTGCTTGGGCGCACACATTTGCAGAATCAGGGAATATGGTAGTTCGCCGATGCTGACTTCACTGTTCATTGCAATTCCGATAATTTTGTAAACACACACACATACTCACACACAAACACACAGTCTTTGCAAGTAAGCAGACTGCTATGCTGTGTCCTTCGATTTCGTTCTGAAGGAACGACAAGAAAATCTGGCTCAAACTCTAGTCCGACCTCGTTGAATTTTCCATGCACAACGAATTTTCTTGTCATATTTTCAATTTGTGTCGCTTCGCTTGGCACCCACAACTTATGAATGCCAGATTTTGCGCTGCTTTTCGGCCCAAGTTGACAATGGCGATAAAAGTGTTAGCAGGGATTATAACAAGTACAAATTGTCTGTTCCGGGTCAATCAAGTATTCAACTATCATTGCAATATTTTACCTTTCACTGTTTTGCTTTGCAGTGTTGCATAACACGTCAAGTGGACCTTATTGAATGTCTTTGCATTTGATTGGCAGACGGAATGAATGTATATGTCTTTGTTAGCTATTTGGTCTAAGCTTTCGTTTTCAGGCAAGAGATTAAAGGCTCTTCGACCATTGACGATCAAGGCAACTCGAATCTGATAGTATGGTATGCATAGATTAAGATCTTTTGTTAGTCGGGTCTATTTTATCCTTGTCTGATTGTCTATCTATTCATTTGACCATAAACTAAGAGTATGATACGACATATACCATATTTGTAATATATATGTAAATCATTTAACACACCTTTCATGCTTTATACATATAAGTTGATTAAATTGACTATCTAAAATATTTGTTTTAAATATAAAAGTTGTTATTTTATGTTTCAGATTCCGCTCATACGCTTTTTAGTGGGCTTAAAAAATCAGCGAGAAAAATACACACAACTTTATTGAGGGAAGTAATGAAGTCATGAGACCGACATTCGACCGACGCTTTTGGATATTATTGATCATTATTTTAATACAATGTAAGTACCGTTCAATGCAGTTATATATAGTTATTCTAATGAATTTAAGTTTTATTTCGACAACTTTCTTGACATTTAAAGAATTTAACAATTGGGTTCAATGTTCAACGTGCGAAAAAATAAATGTAAAGATAATCGCAGTCAGTCAGGTCAGATTAATTATGTATGTGGCACACACACAATGCGGACGTTGCCGGCCAAGCTTAATTCTTTGCTCCCCACTCAAAGTCCGTGACTCAGCTCTTGCCGACCCTCAACAGCTTAATATTTAATGCCACAAGCAGCAAACACAGCCATTTCTTTTATTTAATGTGCGTTTGGGGATTGCTTATACAAAGGAGACAACAGCTTACTTCCGCCGTTTGTTGAGCAAATAAAATTGTGGAATATGACAGGAGACGTAACTTAAAAGTACAATGTTGTTGTTGTTCCAAAAAAAAAAATTATACTTAATTCATCTACCAAAATCCCTAGTTAAGATAAGTAAACTATTTAGGTAAATCCGCTTAATAACTAACCTTAAAGCTACAAGGGTATGTATAATTTGTATACTGCTTTTTGACTCCCACTCTGATTACTAGTCGGATAAAGTTTTCTTTGATAAGAGTTCTAGGCTTAAACAAGTTATAGTCTTATTTTAGGGAACCTAGAACTAGCAAACTAAGAACATAAAATAAATTGAGAACAGCTTGAATAGTTTAATGCATTTTTGTGAGCTAACCCGCGACGTTGTTAAGCAATGCCCGGCATATCCGACTACCAAGCACACATAAAACGGAAACGGAAATGGGCCTTCAAGAGTTGTAATCTGAATGCGTAATTTCGCGTGTGATCTGGGTGCCAAAATGGTGCAACACATGCCGGCCAAATGGCGGCACCACTGCTAGTGTCGCTCCCACCCTCGTTGTTGCCGTTTTTTGTGGCACATGTTCCATTGCGGTACGCCTTGGAATTTCACGCGTTTATTCGCAAAGATTACGAAATGCGCCGGGTGCCTGCTATGTTTTGTATGCATTTCCTGTGGGCTGACGCCATGGCGTTTTCTTTTTCTTCCTTCTATTTCCAACTGTTTTCATTGTCATCCAGCTGTCTACCGCTGCTTTTTTGTACAGTTTGTTTATCCAAGTGTCTTCTCATCTGCCTGTTGGCCCCCACTCTTCCCACTGACTTTTTATACATGCAAAAGTCTGTGGCAAACAGCTTGGGAAAACACACACACACTTTGACTCTCGAGCTTGTTCGGTAGTGACATCCAAAATATTTTAGCATAAAAATATTTTTCCACCACACTAGGCATGCCAACTGCACGAGTCCTTGGGCCACACACCCATTCCCCCAGCTTCGCCAGAATGCAGTCCAATCAAATTCTAATTCACCTTCTGTTGGTTTTAACCAATTCAGTTTAATATATGCAATTTTTTCTATTGTATGTACAGAACAGAAATATTTGTATACCCTTATACAGTTTTCATAAAGTTGGAACTCCTTGAAGTTCTTTGAATCAAACTTTAACAATGTGCTTACACTCCTGACTAAACTTTGACGTTCAATATACTTGTGTGAAAGCAACTACGTAAAGAAAAGTCAATTATCTATAGTCTGCTATTTTGTAAATATGTCAAAATTAAACAAATTAAACTCCAAAATTTTTAGTCTTAAAATTACTATTTAGCGCATGAAATTCTAAGAATATACAAAGGTCATTCAGTATGTTCTGCTATCGATATCCTATAGTTTCTTACTGCAACCCTTTATTAAGAGAGTTTCCAGTATTGAGCGAATATATTGACCGAACGCAGTTTTTGAAAATATATAAAAACAAGATAAAAACAGATGTGCAATACAATAGAAAGCACACAGAATCTTCTGAAAACGATAATCCATGCGACGTTTACATTAAAGCGTTGGAAAAAGTTGAGAAGGAAAAAGAAAAGAAACGCGCATATTTACAAAAAATGAAAGATACAGAAAGGCTTCTTAGTTACGAGAATGAATGTATCAATGAGCAAGAAAAATGTTGGAAAAAACAAGTGAAACAGTTGCCAACTAAGGATGAGAAGAATAAACATTGTTTGTCTGAATCTGTGTCACAAGACATTCGAAGAATATGTAAACAATCGGCGAAAAGAAGGTTTAATCAGGAAAAGAAAAAAAAACAGGATCTTCTCGTGTCAGCCGAGATAAAACGGATCAGGGCTTTAATGGTGAAATGCGAAGAGATGAGGTCTGATAAGGCTTCAATGGAGACAGACGAAGATATGTGGAACATCTGTAAAAAAACGAAACCAAAAAAGGATCAACAAAAAAGTAAAGAATCCTTAAGTGATGAAAAAGTGACGACGCAAAAAACAAATCGGTTCAAGACACAGTTAGATAAGTGCATGAAAGATCAATGGGCTAAAGTCTCTGAGTACAAGCAATGGTTCACTGCAGAAGAACAACTTAGCATAGAATGCGATCGAAAATGCCTAGACAATCTATTTTTGCAGTCGTGCAAACGGAAAACCTTAGCAAAGAGTTGCGGGACCAATAAAAGTAAAGGCAAAAAGCCTCAAATAATGGAAGAAGAAGAGAGAATTTCTGAGATGGTAAAAAAAAAAGATAAAGCTCTTCTGCAGCGTGAAATAGATCGAGTAAAAAAGCAGCACCTGCAAGAATTTTGTAATAAAGAATCTTCTATAGAGGAACCGTATGATCCGTGTGACCAACTTAAATCAATAAACCAACCAAAACCAGTAAACCAACCCAGAATAACCAATGAACAACTAGATATTTTCAAAAACAATATAGACGAATTCCGTACATGTATTTATAGAACTCTTCCGAATCAAGATTTTCAACGTGGCAACAAAGTGTCTATCATAGGTGGGGGGCCTATGGGTATAGGATGTGCCGTTGCCTTAATCTCAAAAGGTATATCCCATGATCTAGTTCTTGTTGACAACAACAACGAATTGCGTAATTCGGAACACTCGGATCTAATGTGTGGAACATCCTTCCTATTACGTAATTGTCATATTGACAAAAGTTCTAATTTGGACTCAACAAGCAATTCTAGAGTTGTTGTAGTAACAGCGGGTCCAAAGGCCAAGGATAAAGAAGCGAAAACGAATGTGGCCATGGAAACGGCTAAGATCATTAAAGAAATTATGCCTCAACTTGTAAAACAAAGTCCCAAGGCAGTATTTCTTATCGTTGCCAATCCCACAGATATTATGACCTGGTTTGCTCGTAAAGTCACTGATCTACCCTGTGAAAGGTGTTTTGGAACTGGCTGTCATTTAGATTCCGCTCGTTTTCGAATGCTTATCGCGCAAATGATAGGCGTATCCAAGCATTCTGTAAATGGTTACATCCTTGGAGAACACGGTTGTAGTTCAGTTCCTATATGGTCGACAGTAACTGTGGGTGGCACTCAACTTCAAACTATTATGCCAGAAATAGGAACCGCCGATGATCCGATGCATTGGTCAAATGTACACAGGGATGTTGTCGTAGCAAGTGAAAGGGTTAAGGAAGGTAAGGGTTGTACGAACTGGGCACTTGGCCTAACTGTAGCGGACGTTATCTCCGCAATATTTGAAGATAGCCATCAAATAATGACTTTATCAACGAACGCCCAGGGTATATGTGGAATAGACCAAGAAGTATTTTTTTCTTTACCTTGTATTGTTAATAAATGTGGATTGCATGCCGTCGTAAACCTTCAGATTTCAGCTTGTGAGCGCAGTTTGCTAAAGAAATCTGCTGAAACTTTAATTGAGGCTCAATGCAAAATAAAGAATCTATTGTAAAGCAAGCAACGCCGATGTCGATCCTTCTGAAGGACCATTGTTTTTAGATGTTGAATGACCTTTTATATATATTTATTCTGTAAAATATAGAAATTTATATTTTATAAGCTTTGCAGGGGAATGGGATAAGTGTTTAAAGTTAGTGTTAAGAAATTTTGAGGTATATTTTTGATTTTTATACCCTTCGACCATTGAAAATAGTCAAAAAGGGTCTACTAACTTTCTGCAAATGTATGTAACGGGCGCAAGAAGACGTGGCAGACGTATATTTCTTGCTCAGCATCACAAGCCGCGTCGATTGAGTCGTGTCTGTCAATGTTAACACACAGATCTTAGCTATTATATTACCCTCCAAATCAATCAGTTTAATCAGAAGTTCTTCTTGAGAGTATGAGCATAACACCAAGTTAGCAAAGGAGGCATTTGAACATAAGTCAAAGCCTTATCACTATGTCGAGCGCGCTCGACTGTTGCTCTCGTTTTGGATTTAAGCTTGAAAATTACAAATTATTGGTTTCAAATTATGTTTTCTCGGCGCTTAACATTCCCCTGCCCAAAACTCTTTTGTTTCGTGATAAATAGGTGCCCAAAGCAATGGCATCAGAGAAGCTGTTGTAAGCTTAGCGACAATAATTTGATGATAGCATTCCAGAATTGCCTATACAAACGATTGCAGAAACAAGACTTTGTACCAGGAAACAAAGTTTCTATTATAGGATGTGGAGCTGTAGGAATGGCGGTTGCCTTTGGGTTACTAACCAAGAGACTGACGAATAACATCGCACTCTATGATATAAATTCGAAACTGTGTAATGGAGAGACCTTGGATTTGATGCATGGATCGGTTTATTTAAAGGATTGTTGTGTTGAAAATGTCGAGTGCATCCAGGGTATCAAAAACTCCAGAATTGTTGTATTGACCGCAGGAGCAAGGCCAAAGCGGGGTGAGACGCGTCTTCATGTGGCTCAAAGTACGGCGGATATTATCCACAAGATAATGCCTGAACTTGTTAAGAACAATCCCAAAGCAGTTTTTATCATTGTGGCCAATCCTGCTGATGTGATGACCTATGTCGCTCGCAAGTCGGGAAATCTGCCTTATGAACAATGCATTAGTACTGGTTGTCTGTTGGATACTGTTCGCTTTCGATTTTGCATTTCTAAAATTCTAGGAGTATCTGCCCGATCGGTGCATGGCTATGTTTTAGGGGAGCATGGAAATAGCTCAGTCCCTATTTGGTCTGCGGTCACCGTTGGAGGCACACAACTTCAGACACTTCAACCGACCATAGGCACCGATGAGGACAATATGAATTGGTCGGTGGTACACCAGAATGTAGTAGAAGGAGCATACAACGTAATAAAGGATAAGGGTTTTACGAACTGGGCTGTTGGATTAACCGTCACAGATGTCATCTCGGCCATTTTTGAAGACAGCTATCGCATTTTGCCATTGTCCACTAATGCTAAGGGCATGTGTGGGATCGAAGATGAAGTATTTCTCTCACTGCCATGCATTGTAAATAAGTGGGGCCTATTTGGCATTATGCATTTGCCTATGACAGAAGGGGAATACTGTTTGATGAGAAAGTCTGCCGAACAATTACAGAAAGTTCAGTGTTCGATTAAACAACACTCATAATTAATATATAGAGCTGTATCATATGAGTTTATGTATGCATATATATGTATGTATGATATAGTTATATATATTATACATGATGATATTGGTTTCAACTTCATAATTTTATTTTGTTTACAGAGAGAATAAAAAAAGAGTGAGAGTTAATATCGAAAATTGAAATACTCAGACGAAAGCATTCTATGGCAGCGATTCGATTTGGCTTGAGGTGACTTATTATACCATGAAGAAAGCAGATACATTCATTTAGAATTTTTATATATTTATAAAACATTATTTTTTATAGGGTTTATTAAAATATAACACTGTTTTTAAGTACTTCATGTACACTTATTGTTTAGATCTCGATTATCTAGCATAACATACTTCATAGCTATATTTAGTTATAGTTTACGTTGCTTTAAATTGACGGACTTCGATAGTTCAACTAGTCTTAAAAGGTATGCAGATCAGGATTTTATATACTTTGTAATGTCTGAGAAGTCCTCTATTGTCCGTTGCAAACAGTTGCCTCAGCATCTGCAAGGATGTGTCAGCACTTGAATGCATGTACTTACATTATACTATATACACATGTTTGCGTGCATGTATGTATATTCAGGCATACAGCGACTCAGAGCAAATAGAACCCCTTTTGCTTCTCTGAAAAGAGAGAAAAAGTTTTTTATCACACACATACACATGTTCATATATGATGTATACAGTTAGTGTTTTATAGTCAAGAAGGCCAAAGGGCACACCCAATGCTCTCATTACATTTATCATGACTTTGATTTTTGTTAGAGTTTCTTCATGTGATTCCCTAATTTAGATTTATAGTACATATGTTACACATGTGTATGCTTAAAAGCCCTCGCATACATTCCTATACTCTCACATGCACAAGAATTAACTGAGCAAGTGGAGCACTGGGTCCCAACCATTTTAGGAGACCTTTCAGAGCTGCTGTCAGCCAGCTGCACCACTTGAACCAATTTATGAAGCTTTTTACTTAGCTGTTGATTTACTCCACCCACCAACGCAAGTGTTGCTAGTGTTAGTGTATGCTTGAGTATATAAGAGCTGCCAAGAACCTTTGTAGCATATGTACATACATATGTGTCTGTGATTTTTCTATGAATATGAAATAAGATTCGCTTCGCACATGCGTAAATAAACGAACATCTGAAGCTGCAAATGGGTGGCAGCTTGAGGGTCTGGCTAAAAACTTTACTCTGCATAGAAACATGACTACTTAGCTATCGGCTGAGTTTGTTCAAACAATTTAACTAGCTCAGAAACATTACTTTTTAATATATTATCGCTGAACACTGTAAATGTGTATTGGCTTATATTATCGTGGCATATTCAGAGATTGCTACGCCTGCTGTTGGTTATTTACTTATATGTTTAACCCTTTTAAGATGGCCAATACTTTTTAAGGAATCAAAGAAGATATGTATAATATTTGCATGTCTCTTTTTTGTGGGATTGTGTAATTAATTGATGCCCAACTTCAATTCCAACTGTTTTTGAGCGTCTGATTAGGCGCTGCAACTCTGTTTGTCTGTCTGGTGTGCAATGCAGTCAAGTTAAACTGCTGTCGACGGCAGTGACAAATGCTAAGCAATGTGTGTAGCGTGTAAACGCAAAGAGCATCAGCTCATTGCAGCTATGTCACTCACATGTGTTGTCTGTACGTCGCGCTGACCAGACGACACACATAATCAAAACAAATTGCCAGCATCAGGTATCAGCAAGGCAAAGCAGCACTTATTTGCGCTGTAATTTGAATGTACAGCCAGCATGCTGGCAGCCAAGGATACTGCCGATGCCTGTCTGACAGGGTGCTTGGCTTGGCATCCAGAAGGTGCACGAGAGAGAGAGAGAGAGCACTTGGGGCACGCAACGTTTCGAGTGGCATGGGCGGAGGTCGTGCCTCATGTGGGGGCCTGCGCTGGTGGCACCATTCATTGCATTCCATGCCAATGCTCCATTACTTCCTTTTGATTTGCTTTGGCTGCAAAAGCCGTGGCGTGTTTAATGGCGTACAAGCCATGTCGGCGGAGACTACGTCAAATTTCATACAGTTGGCTGAGCTTTGAAGCTGCTTAACGCGTTTGATGTTTAAAACGGAGGCCACTGCTTATTTGTATTGAGCCAACATCTGTGTGAGCCTGTGCCTAAGTGGTGCCATAAAATTTAATGCATGCACCGAATGTTGCCGACGGCAAGGGGGTTATTTCGCTTGCGTAACACTCAATAGCAACCTCTTAGCTACAATAAACGCAAGAAACACAGGTCGTTAAGGTTTTAAAATACATTTATATATTTGCTTTGTGTGCATCAAATAATTATACAGATGATTTTTAGTCTGTGATAGATTAAAAAATGTTTTAGTAATCAGTCAAATGGAAATTGTAATTATGTTAGTGTGCATTAATGGATATACCATATATAAATTGGATTAATCTCCAATAAATTACATATGTCACACTCAGGGATTTGATTAGCCAGTGTTGACACATAAATACAAAAATCAATCAATAACGAACTGCGTTGTCTGTATTCACAAAAAAAAAAAAAAATTTTTTTTCCCCCCCCCCCCCCCTTTAAACCCCCCCCCCACCAAAAATTTTTCTAAAAATAAACCAAATTTATGTACGAGAGCCAGGGGGAGGGGCCGCCGCCCCCCCCCAAAATTTTTTTTTTCTTTCCCTGGGCCCCCCGGCCGGGTCGGTTGGCCCCTTTTTGTTTGTCTGCCCGTTTGTCCGTTTGTCCGTCTGTCCGTCTGTATGAACGCACAGATCTCAGCTATTATAAAAGCTAGAGTTACCAAATTTGGCAGGAAGACTCCTGTGTGGATCAAGCAGATCAAGTTTATTTCAAATGTTAGGTGCCACGCCCACCGCCCCCACAAATCATAATTTAATTTTTGAACTCAATTTGTAAGCGCTGTTTAAAAGATAGAACTTTCTGACTTAACATATACTAAGCTTAATGAAATATCTACGTAGTCTCCAAATTTCAGTCCGATCGGACAATAAACACAAAAGTTATTTAAGAAAGTATGAGCAACCAAGTGCTTCTGTCAGCTAACAAGGGAGGCGGGCGAGCACAAGGCAGCGCCATCTGTTGGGAATAATTGTAAAGTATGTGAATGAATTGATGTATTGTATGTGTATGAATTTAATAAATTAAACTACACGGGAACATAGGTCGAAGGGTATCCCACTGTCGCGTGCTGCGCGACTGTGGCTTTTCTTACTGGTTTTAGTCTGTGATAGATTAAAAGTTGTAGTTCGCAATGGAAAGTGTGTGTACCTTTATTTCTGATGTTGTTTTCGGCTACAGCAAACTAATAAAACTGTCAGTTTCACATGCGAATCATCAAAATATAAAACTGGTTACCCTTCTTTTTGTTTTTTAATTAATTCAAATATTAAAAGTACTTGAATGAAGAGACGAGCAGGAACAAGTATTACAACTGATACGGACGATACCCACAAGCTGTTGCAACAAAACAATTTGACAAAAGTTTTTTCAACGAATTTCGGATAACCGAAAGTCGAAAGGAACTGCAAGGCTCGCCAAACTGTCGAACAACTCGTTGAACTTGCTGCTCCTCACTCGGCTCTTACCGGCACCACATAATGCGTTGTACATGTCCTTATGCTCATCCTGGTCAAAAATTCTGCAGCTTAACCACTAACACTGCATGGGGTGTGTGTGTGTGAGCGCGTGTGCGTACACTTTGCCACGGGCAACAACTATTTTACAAAAAGCGTATAATAATTTTCACAGGATAAAAAAACTTTTTAGTTGGCGCTTCCGTTGTTCCAACGGACTGACGACCTGCAACAGACTTTGCCATAGAGCGCGTGTGTGTGTGTGTGTTAGTGTATATATGCATGTATGTAAATTTGTGTATGTCAGGCTGATTACGTGGCCTGCGGCACAGCATTTGAATGTGCTGTTGTTGTAGTAATTGGACAAGTCAGTGGCTAAAGTGGCGACAGCAGCCACTTCTACAGCTTGCAACAACTTGCAGCAACAACACTGTCCCACACTTAGCAACACGTGTAGTCAGGGCATGTGTGGCGTGTTGCTAATTGCTGAAATTTTGATATTTGTTGTTGCTGCTTCTGCTTTTGTGTTCTTATCGTCGTAACTGTCTCGTTATATGCACTCCAATTGTTTTTTGACTCAGTTTCTACTGCAAGTTATGAAATTTCCGTTTTAATTAAAAATCGGAAAGTAACAATTTATTTTTATGGAAGTACAAACGAAATAAACATAATAAAATATAGGGAAAGTAGGAATGAATTGATAGGATATACGTAATTCAATGCAGATTATAAACAATATAATTCCATTTAAAAATAAGTTAAAACATCTGTCATTCTTATGCAAACTTTGTATTGTTTTCATTAAATTCTTTGTTTTTTTCAGGCGCCACCTATACGCAGCCACAAAATATCAATACCAAATTGCAATTGAAAACACAACCAGTGGAGCATTCAAACAGCAAATGGCGGAGCATATCGAAGCGAAATCCATTGCACATTCCAGATGATGGTCAAACAAAGCATCAAACATCAACAGGCGTCAAGCGAAATTTGAAACCCTCTAAATGGCTTAAGAGCTCGAAAGCAAGGATTCCGAAATGGAAAGCCCTGTTAAAGAGCCAACATGCGTATCACACGCATCGAGCTGCACTGCTGAGAGATGAAAAGCATCGTCAGCGTCGTGACACAGAGGAAGATGAGCAGACAACTGGTTTCAGTGTCACCACAGTAGCTAGTCCGACCACAGTCGTGACAACAAATAGGTCTTTCACTGGCCTGGTGTCCACGACAAAGGCTAAGAGGGTCCGCTCTACTGTTCATCTGGCGCCCGAGGATCTGAATCCGAAACCTAAGGAACCCGTAATTATAATTGACGATGTGGAGGAATTTGACAGTGGAACTTCAACGCGTGATTTGTTCTCTAAATCTGATGATGGCGCGGTCCTTGACGATGATAGCCCCCGCGCGTTACCGTTACGGCCAGTGCCATCTAACCCGTATGAAGACGAAGAGATGTCTGTGGTCTATGCTGAACAACATTCAGAAATCAGGCTTATGTGTGAGGTGGACCTCGACATTTCTTCCAGCATGTGGTACAAGAATGGTCAAGTAAGTGATAAATCTCCCATTGACACTGAAAAGTATCAGTTTTTAATTTTAGTTCTTATTTGTTTTTTGTACCTTTGTAAGAATATAACAAGATCGAAAGGTTAACTACGACAGTACTGTATACTTGAAATTTTAAGGACTGTTTGCCCAGACGGGGAGCTCTGTCAACGACATGCTATTTCCAGTCATACTCCTACCTCATCTGCTCTTTTTCTTTCAAACAACAATTTCGATTCAGCTACAACAAAGTTTCTTACAAACATACAGACTCAAACTGCTTTCCGCCACGCGTCTCCAGCTACTTCAGCATGTCCCCATGCTCACTTGTATTGCTACTGTGGCAATGACATGCGACAAGTGTTGCACTGACAGCTTGCAACATAAGCGACTTTTGTTGTACTTTCTGGGGCAAAGCAAAATGCATCCCAGATCCAAGGCATCGTGCTAGTTCCCTTACTGCTACTGAAGGCTCCTTGTCAGTGTGTGTGTGCCAAAGAATTTATTGTTGAAAATTATCAAGAGGCTGATATATTTACCAAAACCAATTTCACGTTAGTACCTTTGGGTCAACGGCGACACCGACAACACCGGAGGAAACGAAACAAGCTGAAGCGACAGTCAGCGATTAATGTCCATTGACAAGATTTGTATATCTTTCGACTCTTCAAACATACATACATATGTACACTTTGTTCCACTGTATGTAACATGCAAAGAAGGCGTGTCGGACCCCATGGAATATACACCTACATATGAGTATGTAAATACATTTGTAATCAGAATCAAAAAGCCGAGTCGATAACCATGTCCGTCTTTCTGGTAAACATGTGTGCAATCAAAATGGCACAAAGTTTACACAAATTTAAATTTAAAGACAGTGCAGTAGGTATAAAACTGTACAAAAGTGTGATTGCCTTAATCAAGAGTTCGCGACATACAAATATTTAGTTTGCTTAATAGTTTATTTTAATTGAAAATAGGTTGTGCATGCTATGGACCGGACAACCCGCGTGACCGACTATCGCTTCATCAAGGAGGCTAATGGCGCGCTTACCATCACCAACGTGATGCTAGAGGATGATGGTAAATGGCAATGCGAGGCGGAGAATTCACGACGCTACACGGAGAATGCTCGACCTGTCAAGTTGGTCGTGCTTGGTGAGTAGAAAAGTAACAAGAAAGAACAATTAGCTTTGGCATGCCCGAGTTACTTCCCGTGCAGCTTATGGCTATATTCTTCACCGACTATTAATAACATAGTTCATGGTTTCCTGTCTATAATTTTCATTGTAAAAAGTAAACCACTCATCTAAATATTGTGCAACCTACACACACGCATACTGATAAGACCATGAAGTTGCTTAAACCAGAAATTATTTCTTTAAATTTGTATTTACAGATCGTCCAAAAGCGCCATATCTTTTAATCGACTCTCGTCGTCTAGATGCTGGTAATATTTTTTGTACCCGTTAAGGAAAATTCCGAGCTAAACTTGGCCTGCGTAAGTGAGGGTGGAAATCCACGTCCAACACTTACATGGGAGGTATTACTGAGTCCAGGCGTAGATCGTCACGCTCAGAAGATATCTGCTGAGGTCTTGGATCTGGAGGAGCTGAAGAGTGAAAAGGTTAGTTATCAGTGCTTGACTAAAACATAATTGATATATAATTAAGATATTGTCTCTGCCTCATCTCTTTACAGGATAAGAGCGGATACAAAATCAACAGTGGTACAAAAAGCGAGGCCAGACTGGTTGCTGTTTATAGAGCTCATCACAATGCACGAATTTTGTGTGTCATGGAGCATCCCACTTTAAAGATTCGGCAAAACGCCTCCTTGCTCCTGGATGTTCAATGTAAATCATTAATTTATCAAAGAATTATTGTTGTTTAAGTATCATGATTGATTTAGTACAGAATTTTAGAAGAAACAATACTTTAAATTATAGTTACAATTAAGTTTAGGGTTGTTGCCCATTGCATACCACCGACCAAATCAATTATCTTCTCTGTGAGGTCAGAAGGTATGGAAACAATGCAAAAAATGGGCAGCATCCCAATTTTGTACCAAATTTAGTCAGCTTGGTAACGTATACAAAGAGGACGGCCAGAGAAAGTACACTTTATGTTAAACCAGACTATATATAATACATAGTATATATGTTACTGCTTCCCTCTTTTTGTACACACACAGTTACATAAATTCTTTCATTTTCCAATCTTTTATGTCCTTTATTATGGTGGGTATATTTTGGAGAAAAAGACAAGCAGTAGATAATAACTGAACTTTGTTCTTGAGTGTTCTAACTTTCCTCATTAACACTCCTATTCTTTTCAGATACACCCTCGTTCGCTATTTCCCGCACACCTGGCTTTGGTTATCCACTGCGCGAGGGCATTGAAGTTAGTCTGAAATGCGACGTCGACTCGAATCCACCAAGTACCCCCCGTTGGCAGAAGGACGATGGTGACACACCGGTGAGTGGTATAAAACGATTATTGTCTGCAGTTTCAGCAAGGAACAAGTTTTAAATGAATCTTCGTTCATTTGTCGAGTAAAACAATCTCTTAGTTTAATTACCTAAAATTGTTCACGCATTTATTTTAAAGAAATGTTTTCAAATTACTCCGAATCTGTTGTAATATTTTTAATTCCATCATTTCTTATGCCGTTGCAGGTACCACAAGCGGGAGATGGTTTCCTTAACTTTACATCAATTAGGAGGGAGCACTCTGGCTGGTACAAGTGCACTTCGCGTCATCTGAACTTTCAGTACTCCTCGATTGGCTACTACCTTAGTGTGCGCTGTAAGTACGATTACTATATTTAACATGGCTAGTTTTACTCGCATCAGTGCAATATACAATCTTCTCACTAGAAGTAATACACCACATTAAGGGCAAACCAATAAAGAAAAGAATCGATTGTTTGCTAATTAATACATATATTCTATAATATATTAGATGACTCCGTGGATGTCACATCGGAGCCAGATGATCAGGATGTCTCTGTGGCAGCTGCTTCTCATAATCCAAATAAAGGACAATTGGAGGTGCAGCTTGGCGGTGCCGTAACATTGCAATGTCCACAAGGTAAGTGATTCTTACAGTATAATCCATTGGGCTTAATAAATGATGACACTGACTGTAAGTCTTAAAATATTTACTATCTTTCCCTAGGCTCCTTAGGTTGTTGGTCGCATTTGGATCCAGTGTCGGCAAGGCTACGTGGCCTGGGTTATGGAATCTCGCAGCCAACAGGTCAATTCTCATTAAAGGATGTAATGTATCAAGACGCTGGAACCTACAAGTGTGTTGGCCAATCCTTAGCTAATAAGAAGAAGCTGGAAGTTATTCAAACTGTCACCGTATCTGTTAAAGGTAAGCGAAAGATTGCATGAAGTATAATAACAACTGAAAATTGTATTTAATAGTTTCTATGAGTATAAACCTAGTTTATATAATTATAATGAAGCCGTTATTACAAATAGGTTTTATTGCAAAAGCCTTTTTCATACCGTCAGTAACCTTTCATTATTGTTTCTTAGTATTCCGAAGCATGAACGAATCAATTTTCTTCAATTATGGAGTATAATCAACCCCGAAATATTTTCAAGTAATAACGAGGCAATTGCAATTTTAACTTAGTCATGCAAATTTCTGCCAGTGTGAGCTCTTGATTAGGGCTGTGAGCAACATTCAACTTGAGTCAAACTGTTAAGGGCTATTTTTCAACCCTGTTGGCAGCTCACCAATGCCCTGCGGCAGCCACATGTGTTGGTTACGTGAACTTAAAATGATGACACTGCTGTGCTACGGCTTTCCTGCCAGCTATCGCAGGAAAGGGAATATTGTCGATTACAAATTGTAAAAAAACAAAGAAAGACTGCCTTCGGTATACCGAAGGTAGAATACCCTTGCAAGCGAATTGATAATGCAAAATGCAGCCTAAATGCGATGATAGGAATTCGTATGGTAAATAAATAATAATTAACATTCGGGGAGATAATCAGAAACAAATAGCCTTACATACATATAATGTAGTTTTATTCATCTAATAAAAATTTTAACTAAATTCGAGGAAATATTTCATTAAAGAAACAGTTTTTCAGAGCTCTGAACAGATGCGCAGACATCCCATTTGGTATATTCCGTTACTTATATAAAGAGTGTTAATTATTTTTCTGAGAAGATCGCTATTTGGTTAATTGATAATTATAAGGCAGACCAATGACGAAAAACTTACCCTCATCGGCATGTTATTTTGATTGGGGTTAAATTCTGCTACACCATTCACAGCCTCAGATCTAAAATTTAATTAAAATGTGAATTGAAAATTATGCAGTCGTTGGGTTTTAAACCTCTCTTGAATCAGTGTTGCTTCTAAACAAATTACATTTCCGGCTGGCCCCAAATGTCTCGACGACAAAATGGAGCTTGAAATGGCGTCAAAACAACCCCAACGATGTGTAGACGCTTTTTATATCATTTTTTTTAATTCTTCGATGGTGTTGTGCACGTCACAGATATAAATTTACAAAATTTGTTAAGCCTTTACAGAAGGAAGATACTTTGTGAGATCTGCCACGCCTTTACTGTCTGTTAAATATATTTGCACAAAGAATACCTTTCTTGACAATTTTCATTGGTCGATAGGCATACAACACCGATAATCTGAAATGCGGGAACGACCCGAAATATAAAATAAATTGTAGACTACGTAGGAGCTTTTGGTGTCTCTGGCCTGTTACATTTTAAACATGTATCCCAAACATGTTTCTTCATTTTGTTTTTGTTCGTTAGCTTTGACCAAAACTTTTAAATGAAGTTTTGGTTTTCTTGAAAACTTTTCGCTTCACGACATTTTCTCACTATATATGTTGTTATTCCTTTTATATTGCACAATATAGGCTAACTCCTAGTCAGTATCGTGCTGCCTCCTTTCTTGATGCAACTCTTTTAATTAGTCATGACATAAGATAACAAAGTTTTGGAAATGCAGGTTATATGTGCACAGAGTTTGCAAAGCATAAAACTGGGTTATACCCTGTTAATACCTCGTTAATAAAGAGGTTTTCTATTTGCAGGTGCACCCACGGTTGTAGCGCTTAATGCCACACCTGTGGCATATCCAGGGTCTCCGTTGCACCTCAACGTGGAGTTCTGTGCCAATCCTCCGGCCCATGCGGCTCGGTGGTTGCACGGCGATCGTGTGTTCACGCCGGGAAATCAATATGGCACCACAGTATTGGCTTACTCGGTCAAGGTAAGCTATCAAATAAATATATATAAAATTATAACTCATGATTCTATTATTGTTCAGGATCTTCCTACGCCATACTGCAAGGAGGCTCGTCTAACTTATGTTAGCATGCACGAGCGGGTGCCACGGACATTTTACTTTATAGTGTCGACGCCGGGGGCGTTGCCGAGGCTGTATTTAACGTAAACTTTACCAAGCGCCATCGACAAATATCGAATTCCATTGATGATGACGATGAAGAAGAGCTTAATCGACCAGAGCAAATACACTTTCCAGTCTTTAGCAATAGTTCGGCACATAAGCCCGTGTTGAAGTATGCCCTAGCGATAACTCTTATATGTGCAGGTTTCCTTCAATGTCATTAGCTTATGTAATGGTGCGTAAGCGAAAGATTCAATCAAAAAGATTGATTGAATACATTTGCAATATGAGTCAGTTAGTTAGTTTATCTGTGCATGTAACAGAAGGAATGACGACTATTCCTACATGATTACTTACATTACTTACTTCGCGAATACTTATGTATATGTATTCCACTACTATATCTATCATGTGTATTACTATATTATACTGCCCCCACTAATATTGTTCTAATGCTACGTGTATGTATAATCTATTAGCAAACACATCAAAATACTTATGCCACTCTATAAGCTTAGATCCTATCGACTTACCATACTCCACTCATTATATGGGCATTTAATTGTCCGCTTAGTCCTTCATACTCAAAACTAAAAATTAATATGAGTATAGTATTACACAACACCCACCCTAACCCACTAACATTTACTAATTTTGCGGAATCTTGAGTTAAACTGTAACTTCAACTATTTGAGATTGTATGTTGTTGTATGACGTCTGAGTTGAATGACAAATAAGGAATAGAAACAAGAAGGAAAATATATCATTATTTTCATAGCAGTTCTTAAGTATTTAAATACAATTGGAATCCATTTAATATAATGATATTAATGGTTTCTTTGCCAATATAGAATATTATATCAAAAGCGGCCACATTCGGTTCCAACACAAAGTAAAGGAACGACCACATTGCTTAAATTATACGTTTTAAATAAAAAGACATAGATCGTAAATGGAGAGCCATATTTATTGTCTTTAAACTCATTTCGAATAAGGAGCAGAGCGACTGAATTTGTTTTTATATTGATATTTATATTTTTAAAAGCAATTAGGAAAACAGCATAAGAGATGCGTAAAAAACATTAAATTATATTTTAATGAAAATGTGACAAACCTAACAGACAAAAACCAATTCCTGCCATTTAAAGTTTGCGTAGATACGATACGCTGAGCAACAAATGAAAAGTATTATTATATAAACATGAAGTATACCGTTTTTGTTTTCAATTGATTGACAACCAAGCAATAAATGTCTTATTACAAATATTTTGTCAATTTCAATTAGTTTTGTATAATTTACAAGGACCAAAAACTCTAAAATTACAATGCATATATTTGTAACGAATTCATATATAACACACAACAAGCATAGAAAATCACAGTCGAGCTCAATGGACTGTTAGATACCCTGCACTCCATTTATTTTTGTTTTCTACTGATACGAGCAGTTGCTTGTATGTTAAATAACCTATTGCTTTGATTCTAACTGAATAGGTCAATATGTTTACTAGACTTGCAATTTAATCTCCACTGTATCAATTGTTTATCGTATATTATACGTCACATGGTCTGTCCCTCCACATTTTGCTGCACAGACATTGAATACCCATCCAGTATCGAAGAGTGCAGGGTACACAAATATTTTAATAGAAAAATATAATATTTATATTAAATATAGCAGTCCAATCTAAGCACTATTGTAATATAATCAATTTCCAAACCCAAAAAAAGGGTAGCTCAACTTGCTCCCAGTTTTGTGTAAAAAATCAAAGCTTTTGTAATTTATTTCATAGTATATCTGAACTGCATATATACATATGTAGTTGCATATATAAATGCATGTATTTTTAGTGCAACAACTGCATAAAGATAAGTAAACAAACTATAAACGATTAGCTATTAAAGAGATCAATGTAAAAACAAAAAACAAAAAAAAAAACAAACAACAATTACTTGAAAAACAAACGCCAATTTACATATGAAAACGTATGTAAGCATGTAACACTCAAATTGCACGAGAAGAAGAAGAATGTTTTGAAAGAATTCTAAGAATTCAGCGGAAGAAGCATAAGAAACGAGTAACGCAGTCACAAAAGCGCATTAAATGTTGTACAATTTTAATTTTAAGATGTATATTTGCCAAAAAGCATCTACTGAGTATGGATTTACGGTTAGCCTAACTATACGTGTGCCATGTAAAGTTATGTTAAGAATGTTATTTTGAATTACAAACTGAAATTGCCAATTGTATTAACAATGCAAAACCAAATACGTCGTCATGTTAACTAACAAAATTATTATTAATGCTATTATATAAATAACGAATATATATATATATATAGAAATGAGCATATATTATAAAAAGAGTGGTCAAATACAAAATGTATTTGTTGTATAATATTTAATTATCATAAAATTAAAGGAATATTAAGAATCGAACACAAGCCAAAACCACGAAGAAAAAAAACACAACAGCAGATGAAATGGTAACTTTAATAAAAATGTGGCAAGTTATTTTAAAATAATAAATAAGACTACATAATATTCAACAGGCAAACATAAAACTGGGGTCGAACGCACTCGACTGTTGGATACCCTGCAGCCACTTTAAAAAATTCTTAACGAAGTTCGTTTAACAATACTGAAACTACCATATATGGTGCATATATCAATACTGTTTTTCCAGATACCCTACTCTTTGGACTTCGGACCAGAGTTGGAAGTTAAATCGATTCTGGAATCGATTAATTGATGTTTTCTATTTTGTCCGATGCATCGATTTAATTTTTGAGAATCAATTAAATCGAAAATTTGAAAATATTACTAAGTTACTACAACTAAACAAGTAAACATGTCTAGTGGTGATAAAAAATTTGGTAAAGGTTAAATATGTGCCCTCATCACGGATTTCTTAAAATTTTTGTACAGGTAGGGCTATATTTATGATGAATTTAGCTGAAAGAATTAAGTCTCGGACTCTTCTAGTTTTTTTTTTATTTTGTTAATTTTTTTAACAGCTGAGACATTTCAATAACGCTTTGGCATGCCGTGCGCCAAGGCAACAATTTTAATCAAAAAGCTTAACAACATCGTTTCATTAGAAAGTGCCTGCGAAACACACATTTGTCTGTTGAACAACTATTTGAGTGGAATTCCTTTTTCATTCCCCATCGTACATATGTATGCAGCAAATAATTATTAAGAAGCCAAAAGTATGCAACATGTTTTACTAGGCTGCTTGAGATTTTTCAAAGATGTTCGTTCTGAAGCCAATTTACACTAGGCGAACAGCAACAGCAGCAGGCAACAAATAATTGAGAGTAGGCAAATCAGAGAGAGCGCAAGGAGAGTAGATTAGAAGACGCGCAATTCTGCTCTCTTTGTTTTCAACCAATCAGTACAGTTCACACTGTCTTTGTTTTGATCGAGTTTGACACGTGTCACCTGCGCCCTCTCTGCGCTAGTCCTCTCTCACTCCCTCTCTCTTTCGTCTGTTCACTTAGTGCTGCCTGTCTGCTGTTTTCGAGGCTGCCTTCGTTTGCCCTCTCTCACTATGTGCACTTCGTTTGTTTTTCTCTGTGCTCATCTCTTCCTTACTTCTCTCTCCTCTTGGTAAACTACATTCCTCCTGAAATTTCTGCGCACCTGGTATTGATCCGTGTTGAGACATCGAAAACTACTATGTCTCAACACAACAGGAGGAATGTAGTTCTGTGTTGAGACTTAGTAGTTTTCGATGTCTCAACACGGAACAAGAAGTAAGGAAGAAAGGAGCACCGAGAAAGACAAACGAAGTGCAACATAGTGAGAGAGGGCAAACGAAGGCAGACTCGCTTGTTTTGTTGGGTGCAGCACAACAAATTACACCAGGCGAACAGAGAAAACAGCAGACAGGCAGCACTAAGTGAACAGACGAAAGAGAAAGGGAGTGAGAGAGGACTAGCGCAGAGAGGGCGCAGGTGACACGTGTCAAACTCGATCAAAACAAAGACAGTGTGAACTGTACTGATTGGTTGAAAATAAAGAGAGCAGAGTTGCGCGTCTTCTAATCCACTCTCCATGCGCTCTCTTTGATTTAGTTACTCTCAATTATTTTTTGCCTGCTGCTGTTGCTGTTCGCCTAGTGTAAATTGACTTCGCAACGAAAATCGTTGCAAAATCTCAAGCAGCCTAGTAAAACATGTTGCATACTTTATGGCTTCTTAATAATTATTTGCTGCATACTTATTTAATGAAAAAGGAATTCCACTCAAATAGTTGTTCAACAGACAAATGTGTGTTTCGCATGCAATTTCTAATGAAACAATGTCGTTAAGCTTTTTGATTAAAATTGTTTCCTTGGTGCACGGCATGCCAAAGCGTTATTGAAATGTCTCAGCTGTTAAAAAATTAAAAAAATAAAAAAAAAAGAAGAGCAGACTTAATTCTTTCAGCTAAATTCATTATAAATATAGCCCTACCTGTACAAAAAAATTTTAAAAAATCCGTGATGAGGGCACATATTTAACCTTTACCAAATTTTTTATCACCACTAGACATGTTTACTTGTTTAGTTGTGCTATTTTCAAATTTTTGATTTAATTGATTCTCAAAAATTAAATCGATGCATCGGAGAAAATTGAAAATATCGATTAAACTTCCAGCCCTACTTAGAACCATAACCACTAGTTTTCCTTACAATATTTTTGTTTTCATTGTCCGATTAAACTTTATAAGAGTCTGCAAAAATTTGAATATGTAAAACATATATTTTAAAACTCTTTAAATAACTTTATTGCTCAAGTATATTACTACGAAAAGTCTTCAATTAAACCTTATTTTATTGTTGTTGGACAGGAAGGAAGGATCGTGAACTAACCAAGCATACCCAGCCTCTTTAATTAATTTCTAAGGTTGCAGGGTATAAATGCGTATCCTGTTAGTTCTTATGAATGCAGAAGATTAAAAGTGTTGGAAGGAGCAAACAAAATACAATAAGAGAACATGTAAGTCATAGGTCTAATAGTAACAACCACCAAACAATTTTAAACAGGACTTTAAGGGTGTGAACCAAGCCAAAGAGGGTAAAATAACACAAATCAAAACAATTACCAACAAAGGAAATACAATAAAGTTCTGTGCGTGCCCTAGAACTCCATAATAATAAGCGGTTGGCAAGCAAAAGTTTACAAATTAAAAAAAAACAGAGAGCAGAAAAAATAGTTAATTTAGCATAAAGTGAACTAAACTAAAAAGAAAACACTAATTAAAAATGAATAAACTTTAAATATAAATAACAAAATTAACGGCTTCTGACTTCTTCACAAAATTATGCAACTGTTCTATATAATCGTTAAAAATTGATTTCCTGTTGAGGTGGGCGACATATTCAACATTTTAAATAAACTGTCTCTGTCTAGTGTTTGATTTTGACAAAACTCCGCGCTCCACGAAGAGAAAGGCTTAACAAATAATACAAACGGACTTGCGGGCGGACGGCAGTATCCATTCATTTAATACGCATTTGAGACAAACCAGTTTTCCAACTCGGACATTGGCCTTGCATAGTGTTGGACATATCGAGTTTTGCTGTAATGACTACTAGAGTTATATACAGGTTTCATACTTCAATACAAGAGTACAATAACCTCGCAGGACGGCATTGCCAATATTAGTGAGACCTTGCTTTCCGATGTCAGCTGCATCATTAGTTTTTGTTTCTGAAAACATACATAAGCCGCAATGATACAACACAACAACGTCCACCTCTGTTATGAGACTTAATTCGTAAAAATCAAATGCTTGTGGCTTTAGAGGAAACAATTTGTTCATTACAAAAACCAGAAACATATATATATTATATTTTACATGCCAAATGTGTTATACTCTTACTATTTTTCATCTAATATGTTATTTATTTAGCTTTGACGAAACTTGGAAAACGTTTAAAATAGTTTCGCTTTCGTTATCAGTGTGACAATATTTTGAAAAAAAGAATTTCACAATGAACAATGTTATTAGCTTTGTACATAGTATTGTAGGCGGACCATAATTTCATAAGGGAATCATAAAGATTACGATTCTCTGGCATTTTATTTTCTATTAATCGATTTACTGCCTGGAATGATTAGTGAAAACGTATCCCATAACCCATAATGGTACCAAGTCGTCGGCGTGTCGATCGTAACCTTTGATTTATTGTTTTGAAGAAACTTATTGCTACCGGCTTCCTTGCAATTTCAGTTACCTTTCTTTCTTGATCCGTTCATGATTTCGATTGTTTCATATTCCTGATTGACCGAAAATCCAATTTGGATCAAAAGCAAAATTACTGGAAAGTTACTACTTATTTAGTGAATGGAAACTGGGTATCTTACAGTTGAGTGCGCTCACCGTAGCCTTTTTTGCATGTTTTGTAAAAATTGGTTAAAAAGTAAAAACCTGTTGAAGAGTTTTCCCGCATATGCTTTTTAGAAGGTCAATGCAGCCGAAGAAAGCCATAAAAATGTCATTTCAAGAAAGCAAGAGAGGCAGAGGCAGAGACAGTGTGAGTGAGAGGCAGAGACAGAGACACCTGCAGTTGCGCAATCACTGGATAGACAAGTTTGGTGCTACAGTTAAAGGATTTACAACGCCAGCGGTCGTGACTTACACTTCAAAGACGACTTCAACAGCGACTTTAACGACGGCATCAGCCGAAAAGAAAACGAAATGCGCGATACACTGCGGTTTCACTTTCATTCGCAATGTGCAGGCGCAGCGATCAGGGTCGCCAAAACTGAGTGCTCCTACAAATTCGCAAGTGGCTTCAACTAGCTTCATCTTCAGCTGTATATCCTACAGTTATTCACTGATTTTTGCTAATGAATACTTGTTTGTGAAAACTTAAATAAGATTTGGGTCTCGCTGTTATAGAAGAATACTTTAAAGAAGATGTATGTAATAAAAAACTATTCTTTGCATTGAAAAGTGATTTAAAGTGTGTCCTCAGTAAACGGAAGTCAACGTTAATAATTGAGAGTTAACAATTTGATACGGTTTTTGCGGTCTCCTGTAGTATTTAATGAATACAGGTAAACATTGCAATCAATTGAAGAATTACAAATAATATTAATAGTGATCGTGGAATAATAAAAGTCTTTAAATTCCTCGACTAGTCAGTCTGTGTTAAGGAACTATGTTTTACAAATGGTGCACACAAGGATATAAGTAGTATGACATGCTTAATAGAATAAGTGATCAGTGTTTTTTAGCTCATCTTATAACTAGTGTTCGACTGGGATTTTTATACTAGGGTTATTTACACCTGCTCTTTTGCCTTCTTGTTCCGTGCAGCGCATCTGCCATGTGGCCCAAACTTCAACCACAAGCGGCTGTCAGCGCTGTCATCAGCCTTTGTTTGCTGGCCATATTTGATGTTACCCACGCTTCTCATTCGGATATCACCACCTCTAATCCACAGCTATTGCAGCCGCCGACAGTCGCACAGAATGTGACAACACCAGCGAGCAATGCTGTTAAAGAGAATGAATATAAGAAATACGTTGATGATGACTTCATGAAGGTGAGCCAATGGTAATGCTTTTTACAGGTAATAAAAGTATGTTTTGACAGCTTTATAAGCAAGCATTCAGTCAGCTAACGGATGATCTACCCAATGTCAGCAAAAAGCTAGGAGACATTAAGCAACTGCAGATCATCACAACGACTTCAGATCAATTTCTTGGGTAAGTATGGTATACCCTGCCCTATGAATATGACTAAAAAGGGTATATAGAGGAATATGACTTCGATTTTCTGGTATCTAATCTGGGGAATAGACTGAAACTGACGACAGCAGTTTGTTTGTTATTTTATATTAACATAGATACATTTGATTTATTTTTCTTTTTACCAATAGTGCTTCTGGTTTGGATGCTGCAGAAGGTACTGCACCATTGCTTAAAGAGGAAAGGAATTCCACCCAAATGCCAAAAAATGGACATGGATATATACAATTCGAGGTCGACGAAGAACCGCCCCAGCAAACTGAATCTGTACAAAAGATGGAAGGAGGCAAATCTAAAAAAGAAACTGTGAATGAAGTTTTGTCTAGTCTGTTTCCCAAGGGATTCACAAATATTTTCCGTTTTAGTGGTAGCGAGATAAATATAGAAACCACCACAATTACGCCCAGTACCACAAGTACTGCGGTGAATAGCAACACCATCGTGAAGCGCAACTCCACTGCAGGGAACTCATCTTTACCACCTAATAACAATACATACTATAGTTTTCAAACTACTGTTTCAAAGGAGTACCGACGTGAGTTGCGTCCAGGACACACTCAGATTGTAGTGGAGAAGTTTACCAGTCCTGAGCGAGAGCCTTTCAAAGACGGTAGCAATCATATTTCGCGGGATGAACTGCTGCGCATCAATCGCGCCGCAGTGTCATCTCCAGTCCTGCCAAGCTTGCTTCTGCAGCCAGAAAGTGGAAACGATGACAATGAGACTCTCGTCGTTGCCGAGAGTGCACCTATTGTCATCCTGGGTGACCAAGAAACCGATCTCGATGAAGTGGAAACCATTGATGATAATCAGATTGCTGAGTCTCGTCAAATGGGACAAAAGTTCTATCAACAAAATTTACCAATATCAGAATCAAAGCCACAGGCTTCGTTTCATACGATTGAAAGCTATAGAAATCAACAAGGGCCTGCCGAAGAACAACAGTTTACAGTGCATATTATACACGACGATAGTATGACTAATCTGCAGAAAGATGCCAATCTTCAGCACGGGCAAACTTCCAATTATTATCAGGCCGATGAGAAACAGCATTCTGAAAGTCAAGAAGCACCTTCGCGCACGTTTCTAAAAAGCTTTAAGCCCACTATCTCTACAAGTGCCAATGGACCAATTTCAAAAGGAATCTTCCACTATGAGACTAATAATCTGCCTCAGCGACAATTGTTCAAAGCTCCCAAAGAAGTACGGCTCACAAATCCACTTGAAACTCCATCACCTCAGTATCAACAAATTCAAACTCTGGTTCAGACTCAACAGAAAGGCTCTCATTCGAAGCTTAACACAAAAGCCGTTGCATCTTCCGCAGCGGACTCATCTCCACTGAGGGACTACTCAAGCTTTATTGTCCCCACACCAAATAGTCTTGTATATGTAACGGTTAATACACCAAGCCCTCCATTAGCTGCTTCTATCAGTCAAGAGTCCGAGAGACACACACATCCGCAGTTGCCCACACCACACGAATACGTTGCCGAGGCCACTGCGGAGCCTTCTCAACGTTACGTGCAACAAGCACCAGCTCCGGCAACAAAGTCTAATTCGTATTCGTATACTTCACCACACACTCAGGTTTCGGCCAAGCCCAATGGTTACACCTTTGTAGAAGTACAAAAGTCAGTTAACATACATAATAAGCTTATATCAGAGAAAGATGGCCACTTGGTGGAAATTCATGAAACTATTTACCATCCTTCTCCAAATCAAGATATTCATTTAACTCCGGCTTATAAGCCGGACTATAGTCCCAAGAATTATGTTTCCGCTCCTATACCAGAAACAAAGTCGGTAGAGCCAACATCTGCTAAAAATTATGTATCTTTGGCCGAGAATCCTATTCATGTTGAACAGGGCAAGTATGACAATTCACCACAAGAGGGTGAAGTCTCATATGAAACAGTTAATCCAGCGTCCATAGATTCTGATCAATTTTATTCCCCCGTATCACAAATCCATCCGGTATCTATTCAGAAACTCAATGATCATGTTGTGGAAAAGCACGTTCCAGTTGCATATGTTGTCCCTCAACCTATCCCTGTGCCAGTACACGTAGAACACTATGTGGATCGTCCGTATCCTGTCGAAACCTTCGTTGAACAGCCCATACCATATCCCGTAGAAACAGTTGTTGAAAAAATTGTTGAAAAACAAGTGCCTGTGGAAGTAGAACGCATTGTGGAGAAACCTGTTGAGATTGAGAAAATTGTAGAGAAATATATAGACCGTCCCATGGCCATACCAATCCACGTACCAGTTGCCATACGTTTGCCTATGCCCCCAAATCACTCACCAGGTTTTAACTTTCCAGGAAAACCAAATGTCTTCTCCCCTTGGCAACATAGTTCGATTGCCAATGTCCCTCCCAAAGTTCTACAGAACTATTATATACGCATGTTGAAAAAGATGTTTCCATTGAAATCTGCCTTCAAAACAGATGTAAAGAAATCAATAAAGACAGATACAGCAGTTAAGCCCCCGGTAAAACCAATCCTTGGTGAAGCCCCCAAGGTAGCAACATTTAGTCTGGCTGACATGCCGTTTGATCTTCGTCCACCGCCACCGCCTCGGGGCTCGCCATGGTTGCAGGGTGCTCGCTATATTTATAACACGCTCCCATCCGACTTGTCAACAGAAGCGGCCTCGTCAGTTCAAATGGTCAAGTCATATATAGGACCAGTGCCGACAACCAACACAAGTAGAGAAAAAAATGGCCAAGAATTTGATGAGTTTCAACGCTGGCGGATTGGTCACTCATTGAAACGCAGTCCCGATGCAAGCCTAAACCTCCATATGGAATATGGATTCAAACCGCCCCTCGTTCCTTCAATAGAGATCGACGATAAAGGCGTTCCTCTTAATAAAGAGGACTCAGACGTACAATAGTTACACCCCATCAACATTTATATATATATGTAAATAAACAGAGTGCCAAAATATCAAACTATAATAACTAATATATATATGTTATATTTATATAAATGTATTTTAATCATGTAATAAAAATAAATTATAAATATTAAAACAAAATAAATATGTTAAAATAAAAACTACCAATATGTAAGGTTGGTTTTGTACTCATTTTTAAACCTTTAGCAAGTCCTCAAAGTTGAAAGACCTCGTATTTTTCAATGGCATCAAAAATTTTTAATAAACTGAAGAATAGCTGAGATTCGGCTACTGATGCTGCGCAAGAATATATATATATATATATATATACATTCTGGAATTGGACAGGCCTCCTTATGCCTCCGAAATGTTTAGCTGCTCCGAGACTGCGGCGCAGTCCTTTGGACAAGTTTTCGTCTTCTGTCTTTATTTAAAATCTGTAAACTTTACACTTAAAAATTCTCCATTATGAAGCTTAAATAAAATTGTTTACACTGCTGCACACCAACGAATGTTTTCAATAATTAATTTATAACTATAGAAACTATAAAATATATTGTTTTAATTTGGCTTCCTAAAAACATACACATATTTCAACTAGGGAAGCAAAGTTCCTATAACAACTAAAGAACATAGTTAAACATAATCCACACACTACAAAACTTGAACTGCGTTTGGTACAAAGTAGTGTAATTTGGGTATAATTTAATGTCTACATTTTAAGATCAGTGGGAATTTACGAGTATACAGAGAGGAAGGCCGACATGGCTTTACCGGTAGGGTATGGTCAAATTAATTAGTGGTGAGTTCGGTTGCGTAATCTTAAAAAATGGTAAAACTTGGACAACTGTTTCTAAGGCAGCTATTCGATAATTCCGTGCCAATCACATTCGGACGTGTAGCAATAGAAAGCTAGCAAAGTTAATTTAAAATTGCTTTAAATGTGAGAGGCTAGTTTGAGTTGCAACAATAAAATAAACAGACGGGAAGTTAAACTCCTGTGCTGATTATTCTTCTGACAACAACTATATGTTTCCATTGTGATGAAATTTAAAAAAGTACCCTATAAAAAAGTACCTGAACAAGAATATAGCTAATAGAATCAGAGATGTCTCCAGGGCAATGGAACTTTTTTGTTTCAAATTAATATATCCTCTAAAATTGTAGAAAAATCGTCTACTAGCAGATTTGGAAAAAAACAATTTTGTTACTGGTTCATTAACTCAGTGGGTATCTAGTTGTTGTTTTACCATTTCAGTTGTTTCGTTATTATTGTTGATATCATGCGTTCGCAATGACTTCCTTGCCATCTTAGTTGCTTTATTGTTGCTTACACTTCCGCGCCACAGAGGAGACGACATGACATCCGCATGTAACTTTTTGAAACCTCTTCCCAGTCGTATTCGGGAGGAAGTAAATGGTATGCTTAGGTTAATAGCCCAAGCAGAGGGTATATTAACTTTGTCTTGTTGCTTGCACCATTCAAAAGGAAACTGCGTCTACCATATGATATTCCATTTATATTCATGTTCAAGAAAATCGAACTAGGAGTGGGTCTTTTGTATAAAACTCTGTTAATAAAAAGTATGTTGTAAGCCTTATATAAGCCTACTACATTTATTTTTAACTAAGTTGTAAAAAGAGAAGTAAGTTTGGCCGGAACACAAACTAACAAATATGTACTATTTATTCTAGTTTGCGGTAGTGCCTTCATGGTTACATTCCTTTTTATCATTGCTCTTGCCTTAGCACTCATCATAGCTTGTGTGGAAGATGCGCAAGCCAATTAAATCACACAGGTCATAGCAATGAAAACAAATATACTAAGCCGATAGAAGAGCATACTCGACTATATTAACACTACAATTTAAAAGAACTAACATAAACTAGTCAGTCAATACAGATTAAGAGCTGAGCTAATTAGACAAATGGATACTGCTAAAGATAAAATTATTTCAATTATTCACACTATAAAAAATCGCTGTCCATGTTAATTAGGTGTAGTTTTTTTTGTTACAAATGCTGTACATTTAAAAATGGTATAATAAATAACTAATTGAAAAGAAACAACATCATCACCAACTGCTGCAACGTATACTAAATAGTACAATATCAACTGCGACTACTATGACGATAACAACTTTAAAACAAGTAAGGAAAGCTCCATACACTCGGGTGACCTCGACTATCATATACGATGCAACAAATTCCTCCACTGTAAGCGTACTTAAATTCATACATATTTATATACTACATATTTTCAGCGAATCAATGCTATTGATAAATAACTGTGTTTCTCAGAGATGTGCAAAATAGATTATAAAAAACATATGAAGCGTTCATTTTCAAATCGTTTTAAAGTACTTAAAATACTCTATAGGGTTGTTTCCTCTACATTCGACTTACGTACCTCTTAAGATAATCCTCTTATGACATATATGTGTTTTTATTTTACAATACCAAAAGCCTAACATACCCTTCTGCATCCGTTTGCATTGAGTGAAATTATAAAAACTGGGTACACATCTCTGTGAAAATCCGAGGTTGCAAACAAAACTGAAGTGGCGGGAATTTTTGAGGCACAGTTGTAACAGCAGCGCGCAAGCGTGCGGGTTTCTTGAGTTTAAAAAGCCAAGGCCAAACATGAATAAAAGAAATTGAAACGGCTACGTCATCGACGGTCATAGCAGAAATTAAATTTAAAGTTAACATTAAACTCAAAATACTACGTAATAATAAGTAACATTACTTATGTATTCTATGTACAAGAAAAATAATCGAACTTCAAAATAGTTACCAGTTGTCAGAGTGCCATTTAATATTGGACTTAATACCATGTAGTACATATTACCATATGTAATAATATACAATATTCTGGCAATTAAATAAAAAAGGGGAGTTTACGACGTCGGAAATTTCACAAAAGACAACAAAGAAACGGAAACACGCGTGGAAAGAAATGGCAACCTGCGTTGTAGTTGGAGGCCCCGTAAGCGGTTACATATGCATGGTATGTATCAGTAAAGAGTAATAATAAGTGACGGCATAAGATGCAAAAGTACAATATTTAAATCAATAATATGCAAGATTCATTATCAGATCTAGTATTAATATTTATTGAATATTTATTTATTTTAATGAGTTTTAATTTCTCTAAGCAAATCTAAGGAAGTAACGACAGCATCAATTCTGCATTTACCTTGAACCAAGTGTAATGCCATAGCACAAGTTCATAGTAAACTTGTAAATAGACACATAGGGTGAATGAATGAATCGAGCTACCAACAAGTACTTACTCTGCGCAACTCACACCACGTCGCACGAGTCCACCGGTTAGCGGTCACTTGTGCAGCGGGTGTTCAATGTATTCAACGTGTCCGTAATTCCAGTTTTGCTTGTCGTCGAGACTATTGCAGCAGCTTCCGTCCAAATATGGCAGCACCTTTAGTTGACTTACCAGTTTAAGTGAAAGTAGCGGAGTGACAACACTATTTCAATATCATTTGGGGGCTTTAAAGTTTAGTAAACAGATGGGCCGAATATAATACAGGTTCATTGACTTTTCGACTATTTTAAATTGACAAAAACTAGTTCTTACCAATTTCATAGTTATATCTTGTAGTTAATATATAAAATTTCCTTCTTCTTTTTTTAGATTCTGCTGATCTTAAACCTTTCTTCAAATGAAGCCGCTGAAGGATCGCAACTGATTCCAACTTTGGATACGTTTACAGGCTATGATGTAAGTCAATTCAATGCTTCTAGATAACAAATTATAAATAAGAAAGAAAGCTTACCATATTTTATCATCTAATTATTAATTTGTTGACTTTAAGTAACAATGATATAATGTTAGCATTGCTATTCAATAATTCGTATTGATGTAGTTTAAACAAAATATATGAACATTGCATAAACTTCTACTTAAAGCATATACTATACAAAAAACACAGTTTTTAAAAAAGTTATAAAAGTAAATACATAGTATTAGAGAAACTAATTGGTATTTATCTACATTAGGAAATGCAACACTACTTTAATCAACGTGCCTTGCGCAGTATGCGACACATTGATAATCCAACCGATGACAGTTATTTGGCAGCATTTAATCTCCATAACGAACAGCCAGTTCAATCATCTGGCATTACTCATGCGCGTTTTAAAAGAGATCTACGTCAGTTGCCTACCATTCCGCGAATGTTACGATTTGAGCTCAGCGATGCAGTGACACCTGCCATTGAATTAAAGCTCCAAAAACAGGAACAATTGATAAATAAAACAAGTACCGAGAAACAAAAAAAAAACATTACCACTAAAAAGACCGTGAACCACGTCGGTCGAAACGATCGACTACAAAACGAGTCCCTGCTGACTTTAAAGTACTAATGATTCCATTTGAAGAAGGGGATGCACGCGTTCCGGAAGCACACACTGCACACTTGATCAAGCGAGGTAGAGCCATGGATACACAAAGTAAGCCAATTTCGCATGAACAAGATGTAACCAGCCCACTCGGCTCTAACAACTCCCAGTCGAAAGCTGTGCGCATACGAAAAACTAAGCGCACTAAGCGATCAGCTGCTGTTCAAGTGGTCAAGTTTGAGTTAGCTGATGCAAAGAACTCTCTGCCAACGTCACTGCAGTATACCAATAAGCAACATTCATCCTCTTCTCTGTTGACATCGGAAAACCAAAAGTTGGGACATCAAAATCGACTGCAAGTTACTCCCACGCGAGAGTCCCGCACAGCTGATAATCTAATTACGTCCGACGAGACTGCGGCAGAGTCTAAGCGCCTATTTTTCTATCAAGAGACACCAGTGTCAATTCAATCAAAAGCAAAAAAATCAATAAACTCTCTTCCTCAAGGCGTACAAAAAGTCATCGCACAACTGATAAGAGATGGTCACGAAGGGAAAGCTCATATCAAATACATCCCTTCGCAGAAGAAAGATTACGAGTATTTTAGGACGAAATCTTCTGCATTTTCAAATGTACCAGCTAAGTCTGTAGAACCAGTGCAAATACACATAGAGCCCGTGCCTGTTGTGGAGCAGTTGCGCTATGTTTACAATCCAAACTTTCAGAAAGCCTATCCTACCTATCCGACGATTAGTCAGCCCATCATTGTAAATGAAGAAATACCTGCTGCTCCTATTGCTGAAGAAATACATCACACATACAGTGCAGAGTCGGGTGTGCCTAGAGTCGAAACTGCACAAGTAATCGTATCGCAACCAGAAATTCCTAAAGATAATTTTCAGTTTCGCCCCTCTAAGCCTGATCCCTTGAGAATTGATCCGGTACAATCTAATCTTATTTACGGAAGACCCATAGAACACTTCAAATATAATATTCAACCAGAACCAACTCCTTCTACAACTCCTTTGATCAAAATTGAATACCATGTACCTCAAGCTGGTATTAACGAAAACTACAAACAGCTGCCAGAATTTCGGGAACTGTCCACGCTAATTGGGAAGTCGCCTGACGATCAAATTCATGGCCTTACCTACCTTCTCGCTAAGGAAATGCAAGCCAAACAGCACCGTCAGTCAAAACACCTCCTAATCCCACTACAAGACCAACCACAAGAAAACACGGCACCAATCCAGTTCCATCCAGCGGAAAGCCATATTCAGCATCCACTTCCAGGTCCATCACAGCTAAAAGGTTTCGCTATGAGAGACCACATTGCGCTAGGAACAAAACCAGGGCGATTAATTGGCATGGCCAAGTCCAAGCAATATGTTCCCATTGTGGAGCAAGGAAACAATGATGTAAAGGAAATACTTGTGACTGGCAGTAAAGCCCCAACCGCTTTGCCCACGCCAAGCTCTTATATTGAATTTACTCCCGGACATGGATTGTCAAATGGCTACGAAGGTGTTCACGATGATGGAATATTAACCAACGTTGAAACCCTAGTCCATCATCCAAAACATAAAGTAAGTCATGGCCAGTTGATAACGTCGATACCAGCTCAATTAAAAAGCGAAAAGAATATCGATGGCTTGCTTTATGGTCACAACCACGAAAAGGAGGTAAGTTACTATTTAATTCAAAACAATTTTATAAATTAAACAGCTGACTACATTTACACCAAGGTACTATATAATGCTTTATATTGAATGCGTTCTCCACATTTACATATACATTTTTCTGTGATGAAATTTTTCGAACTTACTTAATTTCTGGGCAGGCCATTTGATACACGAACTGAACTAAAGTGCGTGTCGGGCGACCTGTCATATATTTTGCTGTTAAGTAGGGGATAATTCCATAGGTGGTAAGCATTCCAGTGCCACGGGTATCAATATGTGCCCAATCCGCACAGGGAACGAGCTCATGTAAAATAGCAGCTGCTAGACAGGAGCTAGCGAGTCCGCGACCATCGTTACTTAGATCGTAGCCAGTTTCATCGGTAACTTGCTTTCTGTAGTATTGCCACAAAGGCATTCGCCATACACGATCACCCGTCAGGGAGCCAGCTTTCTGGAACTGCTTCCAAATGTAATGAGAATTGGAAAAAATACCAGAAGCTCCGCCGCCATAGGCTTTCTGTACACCTATACCTAGAGTTGCTACATCAACCACCAGGCGTGGCTTATAAGTTGATTGTCCATAGATTAAAGGATCAGCCAGTACCACAACACCGGCCTTGTCGATATCACGTACTGCCATGGACCTTGCATTTAACAAAGTAACGACATCTCCTGGCTTCGCAGACATTCCCGAAGGCATGTTCTCACATAGGGGGATTACACAAGTAACATTAATTGGCAGAGACAAGGCAGCGATGCAACGCATCATGCCAATGACCGCTGCTGCCGCAGACATGCTTCCCCGGTATTCATCCATACCCTCGCAAGGCCGCAAGTTGATGCCACCTGAATTGAACGTTATTCCCTTGCCGACAAAAAGAATTGGTTTATCCTCCGGTGCCGTACCACAATAGCTGATTTCTAGAAGTACGGGTGGTTCGCAACTGCCCTTGGCAATCATGAGGAATGCATGCATTCGCTGCATTTCGATCCAGTCCATGGTGCGCACCTCTACGGTGACTCCGCAAGGACACAGAGCGTCCACCGTTGCTTGGGCAAACATTGTTGGCGTCATGCAGTTGGCCGACGCGTCCGAAAGACGCCTTGCCAAATTTTGTGATTCCGCCTTGAAAATTCCACGGGTCCAAGCATCTAAATCACTAGAGTCGTACAGTTCCAATCTTGGATTAATAATACGTTTATCCTTTGCAATATTATCTTGGAATCTCCAAATCCCCATGGAGGCACCTTCAGCTGCTTGCTCCGCATAGTCCATGGAGTCGACACTGATAATGTGGCAGTTCTGCAGTTGCAATGATCGCGCACCGACACCCGCAGCAACACGAACATTCTCCATCCCCTCATCCAACATCTCCAGCTCATTGAAGCCAATACCTTCAATACCGGCACCTACTACTGCCACTGAAGCAAAGTCTGGATCAATGTTGCTGAATACTCGACCACGTCCCAACCGTCCATCTATCTTGGTTTCACAAACTAGCTGTCTAAGCTTGCCACCGGTGCGATCGTTAAATCTTTCGCCGCTTGGCGTAAACTTCGGGTCTTTATCGCCTTCCTTCATGTAAATGCCCAATACTACACCCTTACCGCCACCACCAGCTTCATTGCTGCAGGAAAAGCGTACCATCATCCTGGTAACTTCGCGCAGTCCCAAAATACTACGGTAGGTATTGCGCCGCAACTGCTTCATCCTGTTTTTTTTTTAATTTCGGTTTACGAATAATTTAAAAATTTTGCGTGATTTAAACGTGTAGTGTTCAAACAATTATCAAATAGAAAAATGGGTTTAAAAAAATGGCTTTAAAAAAAAATTAATTTTTTTTTTTTTTTTATTTGAACTTAGTGTGAGCAGATGAACTATGAAAAGTGAGTATTATGAAAAGTAGAAATGGGGATATCAATTTTCAAAGCTAATGTGATTGAAATTCTTTTAAAAGCAATAGATTAAAGTTCGTATATAAAAACTTCCGAAAGCGCATTCAAATAAAATCTAAAGTACATCAGAAATAAACGAGAAAGAAAGCATTACAGCTTAACTGTATTAATTGGTTTGATCAGGGTATCCATATAGGCAGGTTACATTGAAGGTCAGAAAAGTAATAATATAAAACCAGTAAGAAAAGTTCCCGTGTAGTTTAATTTCTTAAATTCATACACATATGCATATGCACATGCTTTGAAATTAATCCCGACAGATGGCGCTCGCGCTTCGCGCTCGCCCGCCTCCCTTGTTAGCTGACAGAAGCACTTGGTTTTATGCTCACACTTTCTTAAATAACTTCTGTGATTATTGTCCGATCGGATTGTAATTTGGAGACTACGTAGATATTTCATTCAGCTTAGTATATGTTGAAGTCAGAAAGTTGTATCTTTTATACAGCGCTTACAAATTGAGTTCAAAAATTAAATTATTGATTTGTGGGGGCGGTGGGCGTGGCACCTAACATTTGAAATAAACTTGATCTGCTTATAGTACACAGGAGTCTTCCTGCCAAATTTGGTAACTCTAGCTTTTATAATAGCTGAGATCTGTGCGTTCACAGAGACGGACAGACGGACAGACAGACAGACATGGCTCAATCGACTCGGCTTGTGATCCTGAGCAAGAATATATATACTTTATGGGGTCTCCCACGCCTCCTTCTGCCTGTTACATACATTTGCACAAAGTTAGTATACCCTTTTTTTGACCATTTTCAATGGTCGAAGGGTATAAACACATATCTCAAAACATAGGAAAAAAGTCACTATCATCAAAATACATGGGGTTTTTACTATGAATGTGTGTGTAGACAAATATTCTATCTGTAAATAAAAACAGTGGTTATATATCAATGTATATACTTGTATTTTAACATTGCAACGAAGTGTCACAATGTTTTTATAGATGCTTTTATACATATATTGAATGTCCTTTTCATTTCCTATTCTGTAGTTATCCACACTAATAAAGTCCTATGTATTAAAATCAGTTTGTTAATCAATCATGTTACAGCTTCAACAGTATGCCTCCAAGTATGCTTTTGGTTACCGCGTACGTGATTTTCATACTGGCAACGACTTTGGACACAAACAGAACAAGGATGTATTAGGCGTGACACGCGGTCAATATCATATTTTATTGCCTGATGGACGAGTTCAAAACGTGATTTATCATGCTGATGATACGGGTTTCCACGCAGACGTTAGTTTTGAGAGTGTTACAACAAAGCACTGAACAGCAATTGGAAAATAATTTCAGCAGCAACCATCCCGTCAGCTGCAGGCAAATGTGCAATGAATCTTTATAAAGAAATTTATATGAATATGTATATGTAAATACTAGTTGTGCTCATGTATAAATATGTATGTTATTATTGCCTAAGTAAACTTTATAAAATAAAATAACGTGTACAGTCAAATTCTTCATAGTACCATTAAAATAAACGCTAATTTCTTCAGCGAAAGATTATAATGACTATGTAGGTACCGCTTCCTGTTTAAATTACAATATTTGTTTGTTCTGTGGACAGACTAACAGAAAGAAAACTAACAATGGTTGTACAAATACATATGCACAAATATACAATATATACCGATAAGTGCAAAAAAAGTGGCAAGCCGTGTGGCAATTGCAAATCTGGATTTGCAATTTAACTAATACTTATTCGGAATACGTAGGTGCGCCTAAATACTTAACATGGAATGATTTCAGGTTTTCTATTCTGTCTTCAGCATTAAAAACAACAACACTTAACAGGCGAGTCTCTAATTTTGCAGCATAGCCAATTCTCGGAAATTCGAAAATGCTGCAAATATGAACAAGTTAAGAAGATTGCTTTTGAGCGTAATTAACTTGGAGATACCCAGCAATAGTGACCTTCAAACATGTACATATGTTATGTATATTTTCTAAAAAAAGGCGTAACCAAACAATCTAAACGAAGGGTACGGATTAAACCAAAAATATCTATAATTAATAAACAGTTAATTTTTTTAATCGATTTCTGAACATGGTTTGATTACCCCCTTGAAAAGAAATTATTCCAAAAACAATAGTCGAATATTTCATTTGTTATGTTAAACCAACAGATTTTTTATTATTAACATGGGTAAATATGGAAAATTGATTGATTGATCAATAAAGTAAACAACATACATACATATACCCCATTCCTCTGTCTTAATATTGAAAAAAAATGTTAAAACCTTTAGCTGCTGTTCTCATAAATGGTAATATGTGCAATACCACAACAGTTCAATAACCAATAACAAGGATCGGCATCTTTTAAATGTCAATAGCAACAGTTTTCTACTTTTTTGCAAAGGGTAATCTTATTTTGGTCAGAAGTTTGCGACGTATGAAATAAAACAAATTCGACGGCATAAATTACATATACACTTAGTTTGTTATACTGCTGCATAGAGTATATAACTCGGAATGATCCAGATCAGATATTACCCACATCAGATGATTATTTTTACTTTCCCTAATAAGCACATTTCCATCTCAACGATTTTCAATACGTATGAATCGTGAACCACATGTAGTTAAATATTTATGGGAACAGATAATCATCCTTCTTTGTGCGTCCTTAATAAAATTTGTTGCCATACACAAACTCCTAATATCTTTCAAAGGAATAGTCGTTGAAGACTGATACTACAATATAAACTGCAAAGGGTATAAAATCTTCGACATGATGTAGGTATTGAAACATTGTATATGTATGCATAGTGTAAATAATTTGTGCGCTGATTTTTCCTTTTCCTTTTTCTTTTTATCTCAATAACCCAAATACTTCATATGCTTTTAAAAATTCAGTCTGCAGAAAACAGTAGCACAATGTTTTGTCAAAAAATAGCAGTGAAAGTCAATATCTAAAGACTGATTGGCCATTTTTGAGAGATTATTGAGTCTAATTTTTTTTTTTTATTATATTTTTATTTATTTTTTTCGACGCCGTATCTTTGACAAAGTCTAGTATTTCTCTCATATTTAATCCATTTACTTTGAGAAACTTGTTTGGCCTTGATCTTCTGGTCAGTGGTAACTCAGACCTGCTTTCTTATTATTTTCATTATTCAAAGACAGATTTGAATGTCTATTCGTACATATAAATATGTTACATATGTCAGTTATATGCAAACGCATGGTATAAGTGTACTTAAGTGTATCTTAAGTGGGCAATAAAATTATAACAGCTGCAGATTTCTTTGAGTGAGGTTCGTACAATTTTTTATTAATTTCATCCACGCTTTCAAGGTAAATTGGTATTTAAAGATGTACAGCTACTTCATTTAAAATCATGACGGAAGAAGATTTTGTACTTGAGAAGATTGCAAAAAATAGGGTATAAAAATGGTTTATATAATTTGGCCTGTGCAATAGGTAAGTAATATAATATAGATCGATTTTTTATTTCCTCCAACTTTATTACTTCAACTTACGCAGAAAATTCTACGTGCACATGTACTTGCTAGCTGTTTTTTTAGTGGTTTTAATTGTAACTTGCTGGGATGCTCAACATTCTAGGTCTCGCAAAGGGCAAACGCCCAGCGCAGGAAACTATCGCCAAGCGCGCATCTGACATTCAGTGACATTTGCGAGAGGGGGATTTTTACTCGTATTTTGACTCCACCTTAGTTCCATTTCCAGTCTGAAATGAAGTCTTGACTGCATCAAGCTGGAGAGCTAGAACCGAAAGCCAGGCCAGTCATAAAACTTAAATATCAAATTTTGTGCATTTAATGAAGTCATTGTGAACGTTTTTACAAGTCCAGACAAAAGTGTATTTTTCCTGCAGCAATGTCTACTACCGAAGACTAGCACACAGCATTTAACAAAAAATAAATAAATGATTCCAGCAACTTGTTTTACATCCGCCAAGATTCAACCCGCTCTAATGATCATTGTGAGCAAATTTATCAACTCACCGTACGATGATCATCAGCATCAACAATTGCCTTAGATATTCTTACTTTTGCTGACGATGATCTGCAACATTTTTTATTCAACATACTACATGTTCCTCTCAGCACTGAGCAGCAAAGAGCAACACGCTCCCAGTTACAGATAATATTAAGCAAAAAAATAAAAACAAAGAGACAGAGAGAGAGGGCGAGAGAGACTACTTACTTTACTTGCCTCAACGAAGATGATCTATAAGTTCGAAGCTATGAACGTGCCTCAACAGTTTGTATCTGGCATTACTTTTCATTATTTTTAGGTGCAGTTGGCAACGCGATACCGCTGACTCTGCTCTGGCGTAGTTGTGTTGCCCGTTAGCTGTTGAAAAGAGCATCGTTGACTGCTTCGGCTGCGCGTTGCTTATAAAAGCCAGCGCATCTCCATTGTCTACCCTAATTGAAAACGTTCGTGTACTTTGTGCGGTCTAGTACTGTCTGAATTTTAAAGCAAAATAATAGTCAAAGCGAATCAAGTAGATCAATCGAAAGTAAGATTCACTTCTAACAAGTGTTTCACAAGGACATTAGTGTTTGATCAATGTGCTAATGCGTTTTTGATAGTACTGGATTATATACATATATCGTGGTCAACAACATCAACAACAACAACCAAACAACTCATTTAATAATAATATGAGAAGATAATTCAATCATTTTTAATATTTTATTTGCAACTAATTTAGCGCGGACTTTTAATTAATCTATATTCAAGGATTTGACCTTCGCATTGTTATACATATTTCAAACATGATTTTCTTTAAACTCTTTTCAATATTTGTAAGTATGCCTTTTAGAATTTAGTAAGTTAAGCAGAAGTAAGAACTGTTAAACTTTATCTTAAGATAGATTCGAATAAAAACATGAATTTAAACTTTAAACGCGCCCAGCATGTAACTTAGATTCTTTCTTTATAAAAAGGTCATGCATACAAAATTACTCACGTTTTAATCAGTACTTCATAAAAACGGGTGGCTGTGTAGAGCACATTTAACATGGAATATAGTTTCTTGAAATTCCTGCTTATTAACCGATTGTGTTGAAAATAGGAAAATAATTTAACATTATGAATTGCCAAAATAAGTTAGACTAATAACTACAAAAAAGGTTTGAGGAAGTAATGGTGGATGTACAGACACACCTACATATCTGGTATTTTTACCTTTAATGGTTCAAACGATTTGCAGAGGAAGTGGGCGTTGCACTGACTGTTTGTGTAGGCAAAAAATGTATGCAACACTATTAAAATCACACACAAGCAATCTGATAGCGGTGTCTAATGTTATTTGTGGATTTGTGACACGCCCTTCCGTGTAAATACATATTTAGTGTTAAACCGATCATCCTCATTAAATCGTTTAAATTTTACATATTTTTTACAAAATAAAATGCATATAAGCATACAAAATAGATTACAAGTTTATGCTTATACTTTATGATGTTAAATGCGTTCGAGTATTTTCATATTTTTCTATTTTATGTGATAGATTACCCGTTGTCAGCATGCTATGTTTTTAAAGCTTAAATTCAAGGAGCTCCATCACTCAACGACTATTCTAGAAAGTGATTTAAGTGTCAAATGTATATTTACAAATAGTAACTGTCAATGGGAACAGTAAAGTTTGCATACATACTTTAAAATCTATACAAAAACCACAAAGGTTGTGGCAAACCAAAAATCTCGATTTCAAAAATTGCAAAAAGAATGCATATGTGAGAAAATCTAAATTAAATTGAATCCCACACACAATACTTTGCGTGACATGAATATGGCACAGTCATTGTATCAGTTGGCAACAGACTTACAGCATTTCGTTGCAACCATACTGCGCAAAGGCCAAGAAAGAAGCAATAATACTAATAATAACACATTACATATACATGGATACTTATGTTACATCTACGCCGTATGGGGGTAGATACATTGTACTTCCATTGAATGTAATACGCTTATCTTAATCGGTCTTTTACTTATCCTTGACCATTGTAGTATAAGCATCTCTGCAAAGAGCAGGAAAAAGGCGTGAACAAGATCAACAGCCGCCCTTACATGTTGAAAATTTGTAGTCAGGAACTACACGTAGGAATATGATTATTTCTCTGCAGTAATGTGCTCGATTACGCTAATAATAGTATCAACATGTTTCCAAGGTTGCCTTACGTCGAACACTTGTTGTATCTTATTCTTGTACTTTCTGCACTTAAGTAAAATATAGCATGAATGCCCCTGCTTCTTTTCTAAATATGAAACTTTTCAGTACAAGGTTCAAAAGGAAAAAACAAAAGATGCCAATAATCTACGTGTGAGAAGAGGCTTTTGCGGTTTTTTGTTGCAATTCACATGATCATTACCTTTTATTTTTTTTTTCAATTTGCATTTCAATGCCTTAAAGTGGGGAAACAGAAACAACTGCAGTATGCATCAAGCGCTGAAAAGGTCAGCTAAATGTTTATTGTTTTAGTATGCAAGCGGGTTCGTGTGTAGCAAGTACAACATACAGAAATAGTATGCATGTATGTATTTCCCGAATCAATATAGAAGAGATCTCTTGCGATTGCACCATAAACAAATTCAATTACTCGCCTAAATTATGCTGAAAACACTGCGAATTTCATAAATTAAAAAATACTGGCATAACATAGTTCACCCTATTTCGAAGTCCATTAAACTGTATTACATTGAAAATGAATTGCAAAATGTGGCCTAAGATTTCGGAACTGTGGCGTGGGCTACTTGTGTGCGAATGTTGGGTATTTACATATGTTAAGGCATCCAAGCTTAAATAAAAACAAAAAAAAATTCTTTCGACACGTCTTATAGTCTCACAGTCTATTTCGGCCAATACATTGATTACCAATTATGTCTTATTATTCTGTTTGTAATGGGTAAAAGCAGTTAAGTAAGATATGGTACGTTTAAATACAAGATATTAAAAAATAACCAATTGTTTGTTATGTATAATAATATATATTTAATTGTCTTTGTATTAATTTATAATTATTAAAATACAATACTGGTACCAGGTATGCAAACACGTAGTAAACAACGGGTCTAACAACAGCTCGTCAAAACAAAGAACGTTCTGAACACTTGTATTCTTACATATGTATGTATATGCTATAATATGATGAATTATAATATGTATTAATATATTCTATTGAACGTAAAAGTTAATCTTTGAAATACAAAACACTTCCGCAATCCACAATTAAAACTACATTTAACAAGATACTCACTCTTCCCAATCACGATCACATACACAAATACGCATATAGTAAACGCATATGCAACTCATGAGAAGATGCAAATCCGAAATTGTTTGTAATGAAGATTAATGGCCTCGTCTATGACTCCTATGTTGGCGGAAGGCTGCACGAGCTAAGAAAAAACCTTAAATGCTCAAGCCATATATGATTGTTAATACCAAATATGAAACCTGTAACCTCTACGACAATTTGGCAAGCGATCATTCTATGTAGCTAAATCAAATGAAATTCGGAATTAGAAATACTTCGTCCTTCTCCTTGTTGTATATGAATGCACATCATCTGTTTGTTCAAATCTGTACTCATCTAACGATAATTTGATCATGTTCGGACTATATTCAAAATAATAAGTAAAAAAAAGTTAACCTTATCTTATTTTTAAGTTAACCTCAATGATCTTTTGCCTATAACGTAGTCTTATAAATTTTTAGGTCGCATTCTAAGTATAGTTTGCAAGCAGTCATTGTCGACGTTGCACCTGTCCCAGAGCAACAGTTGCTAAATGTCAGGCGCGATGTTATCGCCGCTTCCATTTCAGTTTGTTACCGTTCACTTTTAATACCCTGTACTAATAGAAAATGGGTGAAGAAGGCTATATTAAGCTGGTTTAAACAACTAAGAGATACAAGGAAACTGCCTTGACTAACAGAGCTAAAAATAACTATGTGATTTTATTCTACACACGTATTACGGAGTTGTAAATGATCAATGCTAAGTAATAAACTTTTGTCTTAAGAGGGGCAGAGTATTTCTGCTTCGATCTCGGTTAATTAACTATTTCTTTATTTATAATTATGTAACCTTTTTATATTTGCTGCTGAATTCTTGTTTAGTATATTTCACTTGTTGCCATCGCATCCTATGCATATGCTCAGATTGCACCAGGCTCTAATGCATATTTACCTCCTACCAAAAATGGATATGACTATCCGGAACCCAATAAGCCATTCGTTAGTATATATTAATTAGTAAATTTGAATATAAAAGTGAACCTTCCTCTATTATTTTTACTTAAAACTCACAGCAGCCGAGTCAACCCGGTCAACCTGGTAAACCAAAGGGACCAGGTCCTCCAGCACGCCCTCCTCCTCCCGGCCAACCTGGAGACGTAAGTAGAAACTCTGCCATAAAAATTGCAAAAGTTAACCATTGCTCCTTTGTGCTTCTTTAACAGGATCACGTGCACGTTCCTGGAATGCCATTCGACTTTGAATATGCTGTTCAAGACCCGGAAACGGCCAACGACTATGCACATAAGGCCGCAAGCGATGGTGATGTGGTAACTGGCGAATATCGCGTGCAACTTCCCGATGGACGCACCCAGGTGGTGCGTTACACAGCTGACTGGAAGACTGGCTACCACGCTGACGTTAGTTACGAAGGCGAGGCGCAGTTCCCACAAGGCCCCGCTGGAGGACAAGGTGGTGGTGCCGGCGGTTACAAGTACTAATGTACAACACTTGTTTTGCATTTCGATTAATGTTTGGAGTCATCCATTTGTTGTAAACTGAGAATTTCTACAAATTATCAATCAATAAATGTATTGGTTCAATTAAAGCTATAAATTTTTGTTTATTTTGAATATATTTTTATATTGCATATACAAATACAACACAGTTTTACGTTTTTTAAGAACCCATAGTGATGCCCAATTTTGAATAGAATAAGAACCCGCGCATATGACACAAAACTGATGTTTTCTGCTCCTATTATACTCACCATTTAGTTTTGACAGTCTCTCTGTCTCATTTATTAAACTTTGCCAACATGTCTAGTACGCAACCGCAGGAGTAGGTAAACAAACACCTGTAGAACTTCAAAAGATGTATCACATCAACTGCGCAGACGCGTCAAAACTTGACGCAAGCGCAAGGCAATGCGAGAGCAGTGCAGTATACTTTGAAAGTGACAACAGCATTTGTTTCTTTTTCGCAGCTAATGATTTCACCGATGACACAGAAACGTCAGCAACACATCAAGCTGGCAAACGAGTGTATACACAGAACAGTTAAAACATTACTAAGAGATTTTATAAATTAAGAAAAAATGGTTGGCACTAATAAAAATACTCAAAGCGTGTTTAATAAAAGCAAAGTGTAAGAGTAAACATTGGTGGTAAAAGTGCAATACTATATTGTTATGAGGGGCGTGAAAGAGCAACCTAAAAGTAAAAGCGAAACCCCGTAAAGGCTTATGAATGTAATGAAAATTGGGCGTCGATTTAGGGAAGTTCAATTATATTTACCTATATCACAATCAAAGTCGAAACAAAAATATGGTGCAATTAATTTGGGGCTGGCGACGCCTCTGCCTGTGCCTTCAATTATTGGCCATTTTTCATGTGCCTTGTGTGGATCCGCTGCCTGGTGAAAACATCAACTACAATCTGTGAGTTATACTCCGATTCTAAGAATCACATAATTTTATATACTTCTAATCAATTTAATAATAGCGTTCACTCATGGGCCGACAAGCTGGGCCTAGAGCTGTTTTCATTAGGTGATTTTATCACCAGACGAAAGGACGTGCAAGATGTGAGTTATTCATATTGATTTTCCAACGTCCCTGTTGTGTTTTTTTATTTTGCAACCTCACAAAGTATATTTATTCTTATAGAATGTGTAGCGTTGGCCGGCTTTCTGTCAATCTTTTCGGCAGTTGCACTTCAAACTCAACTTACTAATTTAAAGCTATCTAAATAACGCTACACTAAGTACTTCAAATAACCATGTGCATACTTAATAATCCGGGTTTTGACAGCTGTATTCCTATAATTATCACGAAATCTTTCGACTTATTTTAAAATACAAGCTAATTGTTCTGTCAAATAAAAAAATTGGTTGATTTATATTTAAAATTTAGAAAATCAGTTGAATGTTTGATGTGAAGCCCTAAGCTATTATCATTAAACCTTTACGATTACTGTTTCTCAACTTTATAAGGGTCTTTAATTTTTGGTATACCGAATGTCTTTGTTTCTTGATTTATCTTTTTACCTTCTTCTATTTACAGAGTTTTAAAGATGTCAAAGTTGTAACGCGGCAAGGTGGCGTAATTGTTGAATCTATGGCCAAAGAAATCGAAATGATGATGGATCTTAAAGTTAGCGCTGTGCGAGTATGTCTTGTCTAACAACAGTAATGTTCAAAATATTAATATTTTGTTGATTATTGCAGAGAATTATGGATACAGCTGAAAACACAGCACTATCTCATCAAAACGATATGGCGGATAAGATGTTTTCATACTACAATGCAAAAGAAATGGCGGAACCGGGTGAACCAACACCTCCGCCTCCAACAACACCTCCTGATATGGATGATCAAATTGGAGAGCCTCTCATCTATGTACCTCCAAAAGTTGTAGTGCTTGAAAAAAGACCGGAGTTCCACAACACACCGGTCAACTTCAGCGTTAGCTCGGTGCACGTCCCAGTTAATGTGTTTGACCGAGGTTTGAAATCCACGTGAATTAGCTTACTTTTCTCTTCATGACATATGCATATATGTTTATATATTTTTGTGTATGAAACATTGATGCATTTATATGTTTCTATATACAAACATATGAATCTAATCACACTTGAATTTTACTTTCGAAAACCAGAATAAGAACTTTTAAGAAAAGTTAAAGTCGAGCACATACTACTATGATTGATTTTAAAATTGACTTGCTTGTTCATCTTTACAGAAACTGTTTCCATTCTACCTATAGTTAATATAAGAAGTGCGGTACTCAATAGTAGTATATAAAATTACAGATACGAAGATATCTCCAACCCCATATATGGTACATTTTAATCGTCCATCCGCTGCAACGCAAACTATTCTCGATTTTTATGCAATCATCATACATACAATTGCTTTCTATTGTTAGTTGACGGAGCGATATTTATTCAAAATGTTTGACTTATTAGTATTACAAATTTGAAAAAGTGTAGTTTGTGCATTCGACTTTATTTTGTCTTATCAATTCTTATTCAACCCTCTGAGCTGCGTTGCGAATTATTTCTTCAATTAAATAATGCATTGCCAATAACCGTACAACAACCAAGCACGCCACTTCATTCTTGTAATAACACCCCCACAACTCTATTAATGTCCGTACGCAATCAAAGCGTTTACTTTATTTATAGACTCTAAATTAATCCATTTTTTTCCTATTTGTTTTTCCAAAATTGATAAAACCTCCAAAACAACAAAACCTTTACTCGGACATGTCAACAAATGTTAACACAGCGTCGGATGTTATAAAAGCGATTCAATGGTCGGAAAATTTGGATCAAATTTTTCGTGATAATTACAAAAATGATCCAAGTTTATCCTGGCAATTTTTTGGCAGTTCGACAGGCTTTATGCGCCAATTCCCTGCATCAAAATGGAAGAAGAAGGACGAAACGGTAGATCTGTATGATTGCCGTTTACGTTCTTGGTACATGGAGGCGGCAACTAGCCCAAAGGACGTTATTATCCTAATGGATACATCTGGTTCAATGTTGGGACAGAGGCTAGATATCTCAAAGCATGTTGTCAATACAATCCTAGATACATTAGGAACAAATGACTTTGTGAACATCTTAACCTTTGATAAGGAAGTAAAACCAATTGTCGGATGTTTCGAGGAGACACTAATCCAAGTATATACCATATTATTTTTCTATAATTTCAATTTGAAATTATTATTATTAAACTATTTTTCCCCTTTTTAAAAAATTACAATTTAAATGCGGCTTTCAAATTACAAAAAAACAAAAAAATACACACGTTACTTCGGAACTTATTCAGGCAAATTTGGCAAACATACGTGAACTAAAAGAAGGGATTGAATCGATTAAACCCACATCGATTGCCAACTATACTGCCGCTTTAACAAGAGCTTTCGAAATATTGGAAGAAACAAAAATAAATTCGCGTGGGGCACAATGCAATCAGGCTATAATGATAGTTGGTGATGGGGCTCCCGAAAATAATCAAGAGGTCTTCCAGTTATACAATTGGCGGGATCCACCCTACAGACCGGTCCGTGTTTTTACCTACCTTATTGGTAAAGAGGTGGCGAATTGGGATGATATACGGTGGATGGCATGTGAAAATCAGGGGTACTATGTGCATCTTAGCGATACCGCTGAGGTGCGCGAAATGGTATTAAATTATATACCTGTTATGGCCAGACCCCTGGTGTTGGGCAGGCATGATCACCCAGTTACATGGACGCAGGTCTACGCGGATCTTGAGGTGACTAAATTTGAATTAATTTATTAGATAAATGTATATTTAAATATGCAAAGTTGGATAATTATAATTAATTATTCTCTAGGATACAAAAATCTCCGATTTTTTGTGGGATAACAAGCAGTGTGAAGAGCAAAAGGCCGATGTTCTTGAATACAGAAGAGTCCACGAAGATATGCTACAGCCCAGTGAGATGAGGAAACGGGAATATCGACGTATGAAGGAGGTAAATTAAAAACCTAGTATCCTCGTTTAAATTTCTTTTATTTAAATAAATTAATATTTTTTAATTTAGACCTGGAATCAACCAGTGGACTCTAAAGTATATCAATTTATGACCACTGTGTCAATGCCAATCTACGATCGGCGAGAAAATGCGGTAAGTAACGACTACGTGGATAGTCATGATCGAGCGTGAACCAATTGCAAAACGAAGTAAATATATAAGAAAGCACAGTCATTTTTAGTAAAGTGTAAAGGACGGCATTCTAAAGTTACACTATAAACAGCATCGCGTTCATTATACTCACCCACAACTGAACTACAAAGAAAAAGCAATAATTTTAATCAGTCCTCAGACATATTTCAATCTAACTTTATAAAAACTCACTCTATAATACCGCTATATTAATATTTTATACGTATTATGTAACACACAACAACAACTTACTACTACCAAAACTTTACACAACTATACCACAGAATATCACCGAAGAAGTTTTAATAAATGAAGCACTCTGGGAATTGCAAACACGTGAGGTACAAACTATAATGCCAAATTCTAACAAAATTAAACAATTAATTGAACTTTGCGTAAAAGTATTGCTGCTCTTAAGCAAAAGTTTTATATACGCCAATTAATATATCGTATTGAATTTAATATTATCTAAATTTCAAAAAAAATAATTCTTATAAATAAATGTATGTAAATGAAAATATACCTATATAAAAAGAAGTAAACGATTTGTTATACTTTGCGCTACATAACATGCATATCAATTCCATATTTTACTAATATGTTTATATATTAAATTACCTCCTACACGTATATAATTCTAGCTAACATGGTCTAGGACCATGGTGTTTTATTAGCAAATTTTTGCTATTATACTAGTACTAGCTCCGAAAACATATATACAAAATCGAAACCAAAAACTTAATTCAATTCCTATAATTCAATTCGATTGCTAACGTATTTAACAATGTAATAAGTTTTTATATGTATATAGAATACATATATTATTTTTATGATATTAGTAGACGTACATTTACATATACATAGTTATAGCTAGTTCCTTACTTAACGTGATCGTAAATCTAGCATTTTGAGTAGTACATTTCAACATTTGTTGTTAAGCGTTCGACAAAAATAGATATTACGTTTTAATCTTGACTTAGTGCTTACATATACCTATATAAAATACTCATAAACAAATATTGGTAAAATTGGTCATATGATCCTTATATAGCTACTGCAATGAAAGCTACAAACCAAATCCATTAAAGTTTATGAAGCACAGTAAATTAAAATTATATACTTCAGAATTGTGCTAAGGAAATATTAGACTCAAAAAACTATCTAACAACAGAAAAATAATAAAATAAACATAATTTTATTAGAAACAGTGATGAATGCTTTGACTGAGGAACTGATTAATAAAGTTGCTGTACCCTTCATATGTATGATCGGCCTTAAGGACGGCAACTTATGGGCATACACCTCGGGTCGAGTTAACATAAGTACATACATATGAATGTATACACATTCATTTGTACGTACACTTGCTGCGCCTCTTTGTATAAACGCTCACAATGTGTAATATAATTTAGTTTCAAGTTATTTATTTATTAAAAACTACCAATACAAATTCACAGCTCATTAACCTAACGACCGATATAAATCCGGCTGCGGAAATAAATCTTCAAGTTGTGAGTAATTTGTTTATAAACCTAAGCAACAACAGCTTCAACTAAACAAAATCTTAATTCTGATCAAAATTAATTATTTTTTTTCAAAAATTTCAAACTAAACTTTTGATTTTTGATGAACGTGTTGCATGTAACATAATGAGTTTGATAAAGAGATTCCCAATACTTACTACAGCTGGAAGGGCCTTAAATGGGTTCCGTCCGTCTGCTGGTCTAACGGTCTAAAAAATTCTTAAACAGGAAAATTTTTTTGGCATGATAAAAAAAAACAAATCAAATGGTTTTAGAGGCAACTGTCTGTATTCATGAAAATATTTCCCAAATTATAACCAATCGGACTATAACAAACTTGCTGAAATAAGCTGGATAAATTTAATTAATTAATTTCTATTGAATAGATTTCATAGGCTTTATTGGTAGGCTCATCGCATCATGTTTACTATGACTAGAATGAGTTTCGAAATTCATTAAAATCCTACAACTTAACACATCGAAAGAATAATTCCGATACCAAAGATAGTAATTTTGAAAAAAAATGAGTATTCAATATACTGCAGCTTAAACCTGTTAGGTTTACTAGGTTTAATGTTTTTAGTGCTCTAAATATAGTAATCATGTTATCAAAATCGTATGTTTCGTAGAAAATCAGTCAGTTAAAAATGTTTCTATTTTCCTGCCAATTATATTTCATAGAATCTTTCACGAAACTTAATCATCAAAAGTGATTGTTATTATATACATATACATATTTGGGATTAAAACAATCGGTTAAAATATATGACTTAAACTGCATGGATATTAAATCTATTGCAACCTTTCTATTCGTTTCAGTTTTAGGAAAGGGTCCATGTTACCTTCTTTTTCACGTGCTGTTAGATTTTATTTTCTATTCATAAAGTGTGTTACAATTCTCACAAATCACAACGTTCGAAGAAAAATACATATATGTACATATATCTATGTATATATATGTATGTACATATGTAAATGCCAAATTAATTATCTGTCGGCTATATGTAAATGCCTCAACACGTTTGTACTGTCCTTTTATCATTTCTGCGTATTAATATTATTTTTATCGCATATCATATTCAGTTCAAAAAAAATATGAAGGGTATAATAACTGTGTTACAAAAATATATACGATTGAAATATGAGGTACACATTAAATATATACCAACATAAGCTTAACTATCAATGTTTGTTAATCACTCACGATTTGTGCAATACTACGCATACCCCTCAACTTTCTCAATTTGTACACTGCCTTTTATACCCCGAACCTATTAATATGTATTTTATTCTTTTTGCAAAATTTATAAACTTATTACATATTAGTCTAAAAGTATTTTCTATGTATGTACAATATAAATGTATCATTATCCATTGTCTGATCGTAGTTCATGCTAAGCTATACAAGTTTCCGTATAAATCATTTTAAAATATACTTAAAGTGCAATTTAAAAAAAAACAGGTTAACTTAGTAACTGATTTTTTGCGCTCAAGATGACGAACTAGAAAATAATTTTAAATTTGTTACATAAATTTTCGAAAGCCTTTAATAAGTTTTTAATAGTTGACGGGTATAAAAACTGATAATAAATATTGTTATTTATTCACCTACACTTTACCAGTCAGTTATGTATACTCTGACAACCATTTACTAATCCATATCCCGAACAAAAATATAAAACAAAATTACGCATACACTAACATTTTTTGTAATAAGCATTTTAAAGTACCACTGACATCAACTAAATATTTTAACTGTATTCGTAAGTTCTTGCATAGTAAGCCAAACGCTTTTAACTTTGTATTACAACTCATGTTTTTTCAAATTATAAATTGTTTTTGTCTTAAATACCAGAAAGCTTAAGTCCACCAAAAATATCGTTCTATTCTAGCTATGTGGATTTTAAAACATATTTAATTTATGTATTCATTTTTATGCAAACAAATAAAACTCTCTGTACTTGTATTTGTTCATGCGCTATAAACCAAAATACATTTTAGATCTAATTTTGTACAAATTTTTTTCGATTACTAACTTACGAACACATGTTGTTAAATGTATTCTTAAATTTGTTGCTTATGCACAGACAAGAATCGCAAATATCCTGGGCGTAGCCGGCACAGATGTCCCCATCAATGAAATCAAGAAGTTACTGTCGCCATTTATGGTAAGTAATTGAGTTGTTAAAAAACCAAATATTGAATAATTCATATTTTACATTTTTAGCTTGGTGTTAATGGATATGCATTTATAGTAACCAACAATGGTTATGTATTATTCCATCCCGATTTTCGGCCAATTGTAAGTATTTCACCAAATGAAATAGATAAGAAAAGGTACAGCCGTGAATACCTATAGTCAAAAAGGGTACACTAACAAAGTACAAGTGTTTGTAACAGGATTGGGCGTGGCAAAGTATTTATATAAATAATTTCATGGATACAAATCTGTATCTTGTATAAACATAATTAGCTCAATGTGTCAGACACTATTATTCCACAAACAGTTCCTCATAGGTTTGTGCAGTGTTTGCTGAAGAAATAACAATTAGACCAAGACAGATAACTTAAAACTGAGCCAGTATATACATTTAAATATGTATGTAGATCTGTGTTCTGTGCACTTCTCACCATATCAGTAATATCAAAATATATGTGAATTCAAAACAATTAAAACAAAAATAATTTTTTTTGAGAACAGTTTCATGGCTATATATTGAAACCTGCATACAATAGCGTTGACATGATTGAAGTTGAGCTTTTGGATGATGACCGAGTCGCCAGAGATTTCAATCCAGTGCTGTTGACGGTAAATTTCAATATACTTATGATACATTTTATGGACACTATACTTTTACTTAAACTTGTTACGCTTTCAGATACGAGATTCTATAATTAATCAATCGACCGGCAGTAAATGGATGTTAGTTAAAAATCATTTCGACGATATGGTAAAACTATTAAATTATATTACAGTTTTTTTAAGTTTGCTCAGAAATGTTTAAAATCTTCGGAATGTTGAATTTTCGGTAAAAGTTGTGTTTTGTTAATATAATAAATAAATCTTATAATATTTCCAGAAACGTGTGGCTCGTGTTAAGCGCCAATACTATTGGACAGCAATAAAAAATACTCCTTTCACTCTTGTTATAACTTATCCAGAACGATACGGAGTGAATAGAGTAGAACCACGCACAGAACAAGATATACATCGTACGTATATAACGGGCAAAAATTTACGCAGCTTCTTTGATGGCAAACGTTGGAAAATTCATCCTGACTGGTAAGTCTACTCCATTCGAAAACAAGAGTCAATTATAAATATTAATATGTTATTTTTAGGCTTTTTTGCAAGCAAATCAATAAAACATTCAGAACACCAGAAACTGAACTGTTGTATTTTGTTGATCGCATGTCCGAGCCTGGTTGGCATTGGCCATCAAGTCGAAGCGCGATGCCCCCAGAACATGCTGCGGCTATTTTCTGTAAGTCGCATGACATTATTAGTACAATATATATATATTTTTGTTTTGAAAGTGCTTTCAAGTAATTGCTGGATTCGCCTGAATACTTTTAAATTTCGTTTTTCATATTATGATGTTCTAGTTTTTGATTTATGCTCGTAAAGTGTAACTTCAATAATCATGCAAATTCACAGCTAACAACTCATCAACTGGCCGCTATTCATCAATCAATGAAAAAGAAAGCTACTATTGTGAGTAACGAAAATCAAAGCAAAGACAATCCGTAACATTCAGTCCCCTTCAGTATTATGTTCACTCCAATGGTAAAAAACAAAAAAACTAAGCTTGTCAACTTTTGCACTTGCACCCACTTTCAAAATCTTTTTACCGCAATCAAAACGGTAGTCTTATCCTTTAGTACACCAATGTTAAGTATTATAAATTATTATAATATAAACGCAATGTAATTGTTTGTAATATATGTTTTGCCACCGGTTAGCTGCGGAATTTGCACAATATACCAAAAGAGCTACGCATGAAATGTTAAATACAATTTTTCATATTTTATTTATTTATTACGAAAAAAAAGAAAATACCTTTTCAGAATTTAAAATCAACTTGGCTGGTGTGCCGTATCTGTGTTATCAATATTTTAAATTCTTTTTTAATGCTCATTCAATTTCTTATTACAGGCGATCGGCAGTTAATGCAGTCGCTCGTGTTTGATGCGCGAGTTACCAAATGGTTTTCAAATACAACTTTTTTTTAAAGACGAAAAGAGGTGAGTTCTTAGCTTAAATGAATGTATACTATTTGGGACCGCCTGAATGTACTGTATGTTTCAAAATGAAGTGCTAGCCTTGACATGTTCCCACATTTAGTACATTCAACGCCATACCAATGCATACCTAATTAAAATTCCAACAATGGACAGCACATACTAATCATTATAATTTGTGTATATACACTTCTTTTTCTCACTTTTATTTGCGTATTATGCTGTTTTCAATTTGTTTTTGTATACTGTTATTTGTCTATTGCATCCGCAAATGAATACTTACTGCAATCTTGAACTCTTGAACCACATAACATAATGCCTTTCATAATGTCTTTATTAAAATACAATATAAATACCCTATCTAGCGTAAGCGCATCAAGCCCAATAGCCGTACTAATGGGTTTGCTGCCAAGGTAAACAGAAATATCATCTGAAATACAACTTGTTTATGGACCACTTTTAATATTATTTATAGATAAAATATTATGTAAAATACATAAAATCAATTCATTGCTCCACTTGTAATATTTCAATTTCTGATCCAATAGGCACGAATTTAAGCAACGATTCGGCATCACTGTGGCTTTTCTGGCCACGCACAGTGGTCTGACCCGTTGGCACGAATTCCACTCGAATATGGCAGGGCAAGCGAGTTTGGGGTTAGTTCTATATATTAAATATACATACATATATGATTATTAAAATAAGCTAATTTTTTTAATTTTAGTGAGAGCTTCAGCCAAGATAATAAACGGGCCATCGATGAGGTTTGGTACAAACGCGCTGTTGATCAATATTTTGTGCACAAAGAGAGCTTTGTGTATTCGGTTCCTTACGATTCAGGCGGTACGTTCATCACACGACATATAGAGTACATATTCATCTGATACATTTCACTTTTAGAAGGAGACTCGGAAATTATTGTTACTGCAACAAATGCAATATTCCATAATGAAAGCTCTAAATCAGCTCCAGCTGCTGTTGTTGGATTCCAATTTCAACACTCAGCCCTCTATAAACTCTTTCATAACATTACAGGCAATGTAAATAACATGACTTTATACCACTTGAAAACAATTGTAAACTGTTATGTAAATTATTCCTTGTAAAGGCGTGTGCTGTTGATGATAAGGACTGTTATATACTGGACAACAATGGATTTGTGATCATATCGACACGCGTACATGAAACTGGACGTTTCTTTGGAGAGGTCAATGGGGCTATCATGAAACGCTTGGTGGAGGAGAAAGTCTATAAACGTGTCATTGTTTATGACTATCAGGCAGTGTGCTTTGAATCAAAATCTGAACAAAACTCATCTAATACCTTACTATCTGTAAGCTCTTCATAAAGCACTATAATCTTTGATTAACTAATTTCTACTTTGACTCTTTAATAGCCGCTGTTCCACCTTCTCCGACTGAGTAAATGGCTGCTGCATACGGCACTGTGGTATATTGTACAACTGATACAACTGGCACCGGGCGCCTTGGCCAACTATAATAACGTCTATATTCGTGTGAATGGCACTGAACAAAAGCAAGAGCCACCGGAAGATAATAGTCATAATAAGAACGGTTGGCTGCAATACCTGACTTTACACCGCACACGACTCAAGTCGTGTGACATGCAACGCGAGTTGTATACGCTATACAATGAGAGAGATAACGTTGTATACAATATGACAGCGCACGCATGCGAGCGGCCATTTGTAGTACTTCCCATACCTAACAGTAATTTGATCCTGCTGGTCATTGATCAGCTGTGTCCCCGCGATGTCGCACTGGTGTTGACTGTAAATCCTAAGCGGATTAACTATCCGCTTGCGGTTAATGAGACCTTTTCTTGTTATAAGCATGCACGCGAATTCACCAGAGTTCGCCCCCCAAAGCTGCATCAGCCGTCACGCAAACGTAAGTAGAGCTCGCATTTAAAAGTTTCTTTTTTTCTGAATTTTCATCTTGTGGTTCTTTTCACAGGAGAGCAGCATCAAGTTGTGCGGCAAGGGTACCGCATTTTATTCCAGTCTCACATTGTTACTGCTTTCTCTTTTGCTAAGTCATTTGCTGTAACGGCAGGTATGCTGTCTTTAGACAATTTAAGGCAATATGGACGTATGTACATATGTACATACATTTACAATACTTTTTGTATTATACTATGGTTAAAGAAAGAAATTGACATTTTGTACTTATCCGTAAACGCTTGGTCTTTTTCCCACAGTTTTTTAAAGTAATTATAAGAATTATTTCTAAAATATACAATAAGTATCTATTATGAGGCAAATGTTAAATTGTTGTTAATTGAAAAAAAAAAAAGAAAGGACGGCTGGCTACGCTTAGACTTGTTAAAGGTTTTATCCTTGGTACAAGTTTTCACCGATGTTCCAACGGCAATCATTTAAAATAGTTTCACAGTCTTGACACTCGTTTTGAAATTTATTGAATTTGATTTTGGGGAATCAATGAATTTTTGTGTGGCATCATCATTTTTCACCATAGAATAATATAGAGAACCGATTTTAGTGAAATTTATGCAGCATATATATATGGCACAATTAAAAGGAATGTGTACAGTTTAGTTTTCAATGTTTCACAATAAGTTAAGTCTGGAAATAGTGTGGTTACGATATTTTCATTAAAGTTAATTAACAACAATATCTCGAAAGCTTCTATGACAGCTATACAATGTATCGGTTCAAAACGATTTGTTCCTACATACAGACATATATAAACCGTGCAACAATATAAGTACATATACATATGTGCCAAGTTTCATCAAGATAGCTTTACAAAAATTAAGGTACTAGTTTGCGTTGGAACAGACGGATAGATGCTGATCAATAATATTTACATACATATATGTACTTTAAAAGGTCGTAGATGTTTCTTTCAGTGTGTTGCAAACCTCTGGCCAAAATTAAAATACTTTCTACAAATCTATTAAAAGGGAAAGATTTTTATAATAACTCGCCTGCTACCTTTACTTTCTAGACTGTTTAACTAATAACCCAAAATTTGTAACTACTTTATATTAGAGCAATAACTAATTAGGAAAATTTTCAACATATAAAAGGGCCTTAAAATACTACACAGAAATAATTTGTAATTTTGCCTGCTGATACAGAGGTAACTTTGAACACTGTCCATGTTAAATATGTATATGTATTTAAATAAGATAATACTGTGTGTTATTGTATATGTGTTGCATTAACCACGGATAGACCTTATTAAATAATTTATTAATTCACTAAGAACCTAAAGAATATATAGCAAAATACCGATTGATGAGGTAAATTAAAGTAACATTTAAATATAAAGAACATTTATACGCCAACTAGTTTAAATTATTTTAAGTTATCTTTTTAAAATAGCTAGCTTAATGATTAACAAGTTAATAATGCTACAGTTAAGCGAGATCTCTAGTAAGATAACCTTTTCCTAATTTTACAAAACCGTTACAGACGCGGTTCCCAACAACAAATGGCTAAAATGGCGTTTATCGCTGACACACACCCATACACGGGCACATGATCTAAAGCGACGGAATCGTTACATTCATTACAAACAAATATCCCTATTTCAAGTAGTCATAGCAATGGTGCAATATATTATTTTTTTAGAATGAAAAGATACCTTCCGCATCTAGCAAATGTTTAGGCAGGACGGCCGCCTTGAGAACCACGCTCACTGAGAAGCAATCATATTTTTAAAGAAACAAGTTAATAATGTTATAGCCTGATTTCCGCAATAACTATAAAGATCAAGGTTTTCTTTCTTTGTTTAAATTTGCGTAGTTTCTGCGCTTAAAAAGTGCACCTTTGTTGTATATACATATATTTATCTTTCAGAATGCCTAGACATGACTGCTTTAAAGATTTTACTCTCTTTACCACTGTAGCACCATGTGATCACTCATTCAGTAAACTCAAGATGACCATTTAATAATATAGTCAAATAATTCAAATAACAAAGTCGCTTTATCAATAGATTACAATGACATTATTGTTAAGTTTGCAGAAGTAAATAGAAGGGTAGTAAAATTGTTATAGTAATTTGATTCGCGTAAACAAATGACTCAAGAAAACCAAAACACGTTTCTAACCATTACTTATATTATGCTTTTATAAAACTAAGATACTGTTTATAATAAAATATATTTTATAAATTTATTCGATTCAACTTGTGTATTATTATTAATTACTCACTTTGTACTAAATGTTTTTTATACGACCTTACGTTCGTAAGGAAAAAGGGACACAAATTCAGTTTCAGCCTTGGGCGTCAGCAAACCTAACTTTGCTACTGGATATATTAGTCTTTCCAAAATACTATATAAGGCATGCAGAAATAAAAAACAATAAAGATTGTTGTAACCCTCATGTGATGCTAATTTGTTGTAACTCAACGTTTGCTCTCAAATTGATGCCTGCACAATTTTATTTTTATTTTCTTATCAAACTAAAGCTATTTTTTATTATACCCTTCGGCCGTTGATGGTGTTGTGAAAGAGTAGCATCAATAGGTATATTTCTGTCCAGATAGGCCTTAAAGATGTAAACGCCAAATTTGACATGCCGATTTCTACATAGCATAATCGAAATATTAATGAAGGCTTTAAATGAGCTTATATCACAAAACGATTAACAAGGGTATAACACAATTTCAAACCTTCCATTCCGAGTTGTGACGTACATGTTTTATCACAATTGCCCTTTTTATTTATAATATGTATGTTACAGGAACTTAAAGTCAAATGAAGGATACTTATAAATACAACCGCAATATAACCGCAAAATCTACAAATGTACTGGGTTGGGTTTGTAAGTCATGATATCAGGATAAACAGTATTTAAGCGAGCTAGGAACGAAGCTTTGTTTCAGTTAATCATAACTCTCGAAGTGAAGAACATTACTTATATACGTTCTTTAATATATTGAAGTTAACATTTATAAAAATGATACTCACAAGCCGGAGAGGCCTAGGCCACATCACTGTACTAGCTCTGATTCTCCACTGTAAGTCTCAAAGTGATCACAGTTTCCTTTCACAAATTCGCATATTTTGGTATAATTTTATAATACTTATGTGTGTAAAGATACACCGAAAATATGCAACACACAAACATAATTTCATTTACTCAAGAAATGTACAATATTTTGGCATATGTATAAAGTATTTTCCTTCGTTGATTTACCCCCTCATCTTTAAATTCAGGCACACTCGCATTATCGACTCGTTTTGATTTAATTTCTGTGAAACAATGTGAATTGCACCAATCAAAGTTATGCAGAAATCTGAGGTAAGAAACTATACACTGGTGAATATATAACTATAATATATATAATATATATAATTTAAAAAAACATTTTTTATTGCAAATCATATGATAATAACCAATATTAGACAAGTAACGTTAGCTACTTGCAGTCGAAGTCATTCTCGACTCTTTCTTCTTATAAAACCTTTGGTTATGATAGCAATTAAAATGTATGTCCAATATAAATATGATATTAACATATCTTATAACTTCCTACTCCTAAGCACCTCAAAACAGTGTAATGCGACACGCCATTGTATCCAGTCCGACTGGGAGTCTCGCTCTGTGCCAGTGGATAACAGTCCAACTTGTCAGATTTGTAAAAACATGATTAAGGAATCTCGGAATATGTTACCTTATGAAAATAGAGAAGTTGAACTATGGAAGATTTTTGAAACCACTTGCAAGATGATACGCTCAAAACATGCTAATGAGGACTGCATTAAAACAGTTATCAACAGCTTCAACGAATACCTAGAACTATTATCGTCGCAAATGTCTTATGAGGTAAATTTACTTACAACAAATATGTACATAGATAATTTAACATTTAACTCGTTAAATTTCTTACACTACACAGCAAACTTGCACAGTTATAAAATTGTGCAACAATGACATGGAAGAAGAATCGTTTTTGCAGGACAACCAGGTCACCCTGGACGAAAGCCCAAGGACGGATGAAGTGAGCCTTGAGATTGTACTCCAAAGTACGGAAGCAGAGACCGTTCCTCAAAATGAACAGCTTTCATGCAGAACTTGCAAAAAATTAGCATTGACGGTTCATCAAAATTTTAATTCAAATAGCCGCGAAAACATGGTTGAACAATTGCTAAACAGATGCTACAGTCTAGATAATCTATCGGACGCTTGCACCTACGTGGTGGTCAATTATTTTGATGATATATACGAACTATGGAAGCAGCAATTTGAGTCTAATGACATATGCCATTCTACAGGAATCTGCACATATTTTAATGATGATGACACTATTGAAAACCACAATGAACTTTACTGCGTAGAGTGCGAAAAGTTTCTTAAAAGTATACAGCTGTTTGTGAAACAACATTTTACAGAAAACTATTTCAAGCAAAAACTTGAGGATATCTGTAAGTCGACAAGAAATTTTAAAAGAGAATGCTTAAGCTCTGTAGATCAGTATTATCATATAATCTACAAAACAATTGTCATTGATTTGAACGCCCATAGTATTTGCTGTTTTGCCGGAATCTGTAAAAAGAAAAGTGAATTACCCATGGATCTAATTGGCTCCGATACTCAACTAATGCATCAAACCTTAGAATCAAACGACAAAATACCAACGCCGCAATGTGCTGCGTGCAAAACAGCTTTTCGCGTGGTTAAAAAAATTGGTTTCAAAGAAAATAAGTAACGATAAACTAAAAAAGGCGATGAATCGTGCCTGCAACAAACTTGGAAAACTGTCACACAAATGCCATGACGTTATAAACAAACACGGCGATCAACTTATTCGACTTGCAAGGAGCCCCAGAGTTATGTGTACAATGGTAGGAATGTGCTTTTTGCTTAATGAAATTGAAACAGAAGATGAAGATTTATTGACAACTGAAGACATATCTCAGAATTCAAATATCGATTTAGAAAATAATTCCATCGATATGTATTCTAAAGGGTTACCAAACTGTAGTGTCTGTAAAACAGCAATCAAGGCGTTGAAACACATGATACATCATGTCGATAGAAATGAAATCAAGAATGCTTTGTCTCACGTCTGCCATAAGCTCCCCAAAATGAAGCATGTCTGTGAGGACATGGTAAATAAGCATGCAGATCAGATTGTCGATCTTCTAGTAAAGCATGCACCGCCACAAATGATATGTAAGGCGATAGGCATGTGCCACTAGACTAATAGACATATAAACTCTGATATCGCCAACATATAGATCATTGGAAATCGATGTAGAAATCGATAAATATAGAAATACTAATGCTATAATTTTCTGTTACATTTCAAATATTTTCCTTCAACAATTATACTTTTTAAAAATTAAAATGAAATAAAATAAACAAATTACGCTCAGAAAATAACACAGAAGTTATTCTTAATACTTTTTGAGAGTGTGTAAGTAATGAATGGAACACAAGTTAAAATCCATGATTGATAATTATCATAGATTTTTATCGCAGAATCGAAATTTCCGTATTCGGATTATGATCCCCGACGCATTTTTGTATGTCACAAGTCTCTGAATCTTGTTTTAATCACCAAAATGACTCAAACAATGATATTCACAGCATTTACATGAACATGACAAAAACATAACATTTTTTTAGCTTAACAGTTTATTTTAACATATGTTGATTTACTTTACAACTCTACATTTTACAAAAATTCTTAGTTCATTATTTAAAAGCGAATTTAGCTAGACGATGAAGAGTTCCAACTTTTAAGACTTTCAACTATCATTAAAAAATTATTATGTAATTTTTATTAAACTGATGAATGGAAATTTCTTCTCATATCGAGATATTATAGCATCCACATTTTAAATAGTACATATCGTTTATATTCGTATTTTTTTTTATGGTTTCCTTAAATTTTTTTCTTTTAATTCATTCTAAATAAGTAGGTAGTAAATATATGTATGCGGCATGCATAGGCGAAATTATAATTAAAAACGTATAGTACAATAAAAATGTGTGTAAAGAAAAATAAGCCACGCGGCCTTCTGAATCTCAATTGTCCAAACAAACGTCAAAAGCAAACGATAAATATTTATTATACGATGACGAAAATATAAAATGTAAACTTCTGATACCATAAATACGATTGCTCTTCTATAAACTTGTTGCAGCTGGCTCAATAGTCAATACCACCGCTACCATTTTGTTGCATGCGCACGGACCGACGTCTCGTCTGAATGCGCTCCGGTGCCGTTGATACAGTTTCTGTCTCTGGTCGCTGAGTAGGTGGCTGCTCTATAACATTTGTGATAACTGATGCCACTGATGGCGTCGGGTCTTCGCTTATCATACTAGGTACCGCATTGTCTAGCACTAGGGGCGTTGATATCACAGTTTGATCCTCGTCTAGCTGCGAACTACGCCTGGTTGCTATACCACGTAACTTTGATTTTTTTGGCGGAAGTGTCCTTGGTGTATTGATTTCACGCATCGCGGGCACCACGGGTGCTTCCTGTACGCGCACAACAACCGGAGGCTCGTCTTCGTAATTGCGCTTGCGCGCCAAGCGAGCAACATTTCCATTTTTGCTAGGATTGCTATTGCTGCAATCTTCGGTAATTATATCAGATGAAACAAGCTGTTGTTGTTCGACGTTGCTACCGTTATAATAACCAGCTACTTTCGTATTTGTTTCTGGGCAGGCATTTTCTTCAATTGTCTCAAGTTTTCTGCTACCGGATTCCTGGGACTGGCTGTTATTGACGGTGATGGTGTTCTCGCCATTTTTTGACAATAGCCTTAGTTTCTGTTGCACTTTCGGTTGCTTCCTTTTGATTCCTTTCGTTGGTGATCTGTCGAAGCTGGGCATTTTCCTTCTCAAGCGAATGGATGCGATCGCGTGTTGTCTTTAACTCCTGTTGTAAGAATAATATTGTGCTTTGCATGCCTTCCACATCTTCATCCAGTTCTTGAAGAAAATCATCGAGTTCTGTAACACAGCGAAACGTTAGAAATATTTTCAGGTTAACAAATACCAATTAATAAAGATGTACCTGATTGTGATTTTTTAACTTCTTCGCTAAAACTTTTTTGCATGGCCAATTCAGTCTCTAGCTTAGCTAGACGTCCATTTGATGTCATTTTACCCAACTCTTCGTTCTCTTGATACAAGAGACGGCACTTGGACATCAGCCGTTTCCCCGTATTCGAATCGGGGGTAAATTTCCAAGCAGATAACTCATGTTGCGTCTCTTCTAGCTTAGCCTTTGTAGCCTTTAGTTCCTTTTTGAGGCGTTCAAATAGTAAATTAACAGCTGGATCTAGTAAAGCAGTACGTAGGGCCAAAGTCGTTGGTGCCTGTTGCGCCTTGTATTCAGCAATTTGGCTCTAAAAGAAGAAAAAGAATAAAGCAGTATATAAATAATTAATATAACTACATTGCCCGACACTGTATTTGACTGTCTGTTGATCTTACCACGTAATCCTGAAACTCTTGCTCCTTGTTGGCCAGACGTCGCATAAGTATCTTTTCGCGTCGCTGCGCATCAGCACATTGCATTCCCGTACGGGCTTCATTCGTTTTAAGACGTTCGATTTCATCTGCATAGGACGTGGGGATGGACAGTACAAAATAAAACAAGAGATAAATATTGTAAGTCAATAGACGCAATATTTAGCATACAAGATATCATTATTCGATAAGCAAAAGTAAAAAGCACCAAACAGCAAACGCAACGTCAAGGGAGAAGGGAGCATAAGCTGCTCCCTCATAGAGAGAACAAGTTCTTAGTGGACAACAAAAATAATACACAAATTTGGTGATTTGTGATTATTGTTGGTTGAAGTTCTTGGAGTAACATGTAGATAACATATTTATTAAATTTGTGTGTAGAACTTAATACGAAATCATACCAATGCATTGCAATCATTCGTGTAAGTTCGTGACATATTTGTAGTTTGATGTTGCTGTTGTTTTAATTTCCTAGTTGTTGGTTCTGCTTCCGCTGCTGTTGCTGTAACCATTCTCACTGCCTTTAGGTCTGCCCTCGTCGCCGGTTTATTATCGTCACGAAATTACTCGCACTAATCTTTGCTTTCTTTTCTTTTCTTTTTTTACCTCATTGCTTGACACAGGCTTGCACTTTTACATTACTTGTGTAATTTGATATTGCATTTGCTTTTAACTTTTTAAATATAAAATACACACTATGGGGAAACAAATGGTTTGAGATATTTGTTGCAAAACAGAGCAACAGAAAAACACTTTGAAAACTCGACGCGCACTTTACCTCTAAAACCACCATAAATCAGCAATATATTTGCAATTTTCGAACACTCTTTTAATTATTAAGCCCATAAGCTCTCATATTCATAGTCTATCGACATTATATTGCGGAAACGCATCATTCAATTATGTTACAAATTATTAATTCATTATTGATATTAAATAATGGTAAATTTGAACTTTATTCAATTATTTTATTCTTGGTGTTAAAACTTGCTGGATTTTTATACTCTTTACTGTCACATTAAGCCAACGGTAATGAACAATTTTGTAGATAAAATATCTCTCACTTGAATAGCATCATAAAACATTAGTATAATTTATTGTTAATTTGTTTATGAGATTTAAAGAATTGCATAGTTAACCATTAATTGATTTTTAATAAACTTAAATACAATAATCATATTTAAAATATACTAATTTAATGTGCTACACTAGTAAGAGGCAGTGCATACTCGTTGGTTAACGAGCAGAGTTGATTTTTCCATTACTAATAAATACGGAATATTTTTTTTTTTTTTTCAATTATTTTTTTCATATTTTAACATCATTTAATGTTTATTTGCTTTTTGTTAACTTAAGCAACAATATTTGATGATTATATTATCGTTATATTTCATTTTTTACTTATTCCCGCACTTATTTATCTTTGGTAACGGATTTTTGTTGTATCACTTTGAGGCTAAATTAAAGATATTCAGCCGTTATTAAAACGAGAATCTGATGTTAAATAAGAGAGAACATGTCATGGGAGAACATGTCCAAAAGAAAACCACGCGCACGTTGAACTCTGTTATAAATATGTGTATGCAGAAAAATGAATACATTATACCGGCAACGATTATGGTAAAAATCTGCACACACAGCATATGCCGAGGCTCTTGAGACGCACAAATACAAGAACATAAGTTTGAGAAAAATAAATATATATTTTTGTACACTAGTAAACTTGTTACTTTATCAGTTTTTTGTATCATTTCATTTATGTTATAGATTTGTTCATTGCACAACACATATACCAACTTTTTATTTAAAAAGTGATCTTAATTGAACTTTTATTTATTTATTGCACTTTATTTCCACTATCAGTTCATGTAGTACACTTATGTACATAAGTTAGCACCGGTTTTTATTTAAAAAATTTATTTTTTATCCATGTTTTAGATTTGTTGATTTCAATACAGTTTAAGATAAATAACACGATGAGCTGATGGTCTCAAAGAGTGTTCGCTTCGATTTAAAATCAGTTTTTATAAAAAAGTCAAAAACAATACTCGCGTTGAGGTTTTTTAGTGTTTTTCAAAATGCGCATTTGCACAAACTCCCAAACGTAAACTGTAAAACCTTAAGATCATAACTAGAGCTTAATGTACATATAGGCACGATTTAATACTCGAAAAATAAGACTTAAAAAGAGCTTGACCCTAAATATTTTTTTATTATTGCTCATTTATTTATGATGGAAAGTGAAAAAGGACGCGGTCAAATAAATATCTAAAATTTGGGGATTCAATGTCTAAATAATGTTGGTTATTTCAAGCCCCATAAACACATACTGTGCAAAATGAACTTAGTAAATTATAAGTTACACAAATCCACGCTTTATTTATTTATCGTGGTATTTATTTTTTCTTTACATAAATATGTATGTTATCTGTTTTTCATGTTTTCATAAACAATAATTTAATACCTTCGAGTATTCGTCGTTGTTCGGCTGCGGCGACAGCTTCGGCAACAACGGCTTCATGTTGTTGTTGCTGTTGTTGTTGTTGCTGTTGTGTTTGTAGGTGATGGTGGTGTCGATGTTGCTGTTCAGGCTCCTGTGTTTGTTGCGTTTGAGATGATGTCGTATGATGATGATGGTGATGATGATGCTGTTGTTGTTTATGCGACGATGGTAGCTCCTCAGAGCCGGACGGTGTCGGCGATGCAGGTCCACAGGGGCCATTAAGTACACCAGCCCCAACTACGCCGCTACCCCCAACTCCGTCAACAACACCACCATCGCCAGCCCCGCCACTGCTGCCCATCAAGTGCAAATTTTGATCATATTTTGATGTCATTTTATCGTAACTGTTCATCAAAGGTCTCTGATCGTCCATAGTCATTGCAGCGACACTCATAACTCAGTAAAAAGCTCTATTTGGTCCTTTGCTTTCGTCGATATTCATATGGGTATGTATACACTTAAAAATACATAAAACTCTGTGTTCACTGCCAACGGAGCACCTCTACCCTCTCACATGTACGCAATATATGTACCGACCAGCCTCACCAACACAATTGCAATGCTCTAGACGACGCGAGTTAGGCAAAAAACTTTTTATTACTTCGTTGATAATTTCCAATTGCAGATTTTTCGTACTTTTCTTTGATTTAAATAATATATTTTGATTATTATGTTATATTAGAATATATATTTTCACTTTTTAAGCTTTTATGTGTAGTTATAATTCTTAATTACGTTTATTTGGCAATTTTCCATGCAGCCATCGGTATCGCCATTAACAAGAAAACTAGTGATGTTATAAACATCGATTAATCGAACATCATCGTTGTCTAGTGTAAAAATAAATTGTATTCGATAATAATGACAAAATGTGTGTTTTATCGGATTTTATAAGTCGAAACAGATACAGGAATTCTAAATAGATATATTGATTATAATTTTATAATGTAGAAATACTAAATGAGACAATAAAATCACCTATGTATGTTAAAAAATACTGAAATCGACTGGTCATACTCTTCCACTTGTTTACTATTTTTGTGAGAAGTTTTGTGCCAGCCCTGGACAGTTTGCAAATTACATAAAAGTCTGCGACCAACGATAAAATGTTTAGACAAATTACTGGTTCGACGTTGTCAAAAATATTGTACGCTTCTACCAGTCCGGTAAATGCAGTGCTTACAAAAAATGCGTTGGGCGGCTCGGTAAGCACATTTTTAGTGCGTCACCAGCAGACCTTGCCCGTAGTGGACTCCAAGGAAACCCTACCTAAGAAGGGATACTCTCCATTCGGAACAAAGCAATCTAGCATGGCAGAATGGTCCCTAGCGAGACTGGATGATCTACTCAATTGGGGCCGCAAGGGTTCAATTTGGCCCCTGACATTTGGTCTTGCTTGTTGCGCTGTGGAAATGATGCATATTGCTGCACCCCGGTAAAGTTAAACCACAGAACACATTCATATACATATATGTATTTATATCCTTCATATGTTTTAGCTATGATATGGATCGATATGGAGTTGTGTTCCGTGCATCCCCACGACAAGCCGACGTTATTATTGTGGCTGGTACGCTGACCAACAAAATGGCACCAGCCCTGCGAAAAGTTTACGACCAAATGCCTGAACCACGCTGGGTCATCTCAATGGGAAGCTGCGCAAACGGTGGCGGATACTACCATTATTCGTACTCTGTTGTACGAGGTTGTGATCGCATAATCCCTGTGGATATCTATGTACCTGGCTGTCCACCAACTGCAGAGGCTCTCATGTACGGCGTCTTGCAATTGCAAAAGAAGGTTAAGCGCATGAAGACTTTGCAAATGTGGTACAGGAAGTAAGGAGAAAGCTATAAAAAAGTGAAAAGTGTTAAATAAATCAAATATGCAAATATATTCATAGGAAACTTTTACTCGAGTTTTGCTTTATTTTTCAATGTATCTTGGAGACTAGTGTTACCACCATTTACATTATACATGCTATGTCTGACACAACCTCAGTTGCGTGACACCATGAAAAGTTCACATGCCCTAAGGTTGCCATATTTTGGTAGTACTAAACATAAAAATGTCTAAGTTGCCTGAACATTTGCAAGTAATAAAACTTGAGCCAATTGAGACACCGGAAAAGTCGAAAATCAAAGAACGCCTAAATCTACACGTGAAGCGACGCTTGCTACAGGATTCTTCAACATACGGTACGGAAACGCAACCTATCGACACATGTGCAGCCACAATCAACAAACGATGCAAACCAAGTTTCACACAATCCAAAGTACAAAAACCACGCAAACCTTATCAAAAACGCGTTGAGAAGGTTAAAGAAGAAATTAATAAATCTAAAAATGGTGAGCATACATTATTTACATTAATATATGTACATGTATATGTTTGTAAATATGTGTACTAATGTAGTGCTTCCTCCCAGTGGATGTAGATTCATTTGACGATCTCGCTGACCAGGAAATTTTTCCGGAATATTCAGAAACTAAAAACATAGGTCGAGAACGTTTTAAAAATGCAGATATACTTAATATTGTGTTGACAAAAAAGAAAGTTGCACTAATGCTAAATCCAGATGTACAATCATTATGGTCTAAAATAATGTCAACTCTAAAGAGCTAAATTAAATTTTGATGATGGGGCAACGCTTGTGGTGCGCACTTGTACTTCTGAATTGATGATGGGGCAACACTATCGCATATTTGTCGCACTGAAAAACTGTTTGAACAATATTTACTAAGATTTGTTTTCATAAATAAAATCTAAGGTTTTGTACCTGCATAAGTTTACCTAAAATTGTATGTACTTTTTTGGATATGGTACGTAAATTATTTTATAAATGACATGAATGTCTAATGCGCACACTCTAAAACTAACCCCTCTTAAATGATGCCGGCCCATGTCGCTCAGAAACAAATTTGATTTTTTTGGGGTTGTAACGTTTGTGTCTAGTAAACGCAGTGATTTTGTGTCTCTAATAAATTTTGTGTTTTATAAATATTAAAAAATAGAAATAAAACTCCCAAAGTTTTAACTTAAAAATATACTTTTTGTCTTCACATTAGAAAAACCCAGAATTATAAAAGACCTACAATATTAGGTAATCCTTTTTAGGGTTCGTGTGGCGCGGTCTCTATCGATTTAATTGTAGTTGGCTTGCTCTCCAGTGTTTTTCTTAAATCGTTCACTCTCTCGTGCACGGCCTGCAATTTTTTTCATACTTTCCTGCTCTTGCAACTCTCATTTCTCTCTTTCGTTTGGTACGTTTTATTCTTTGCTTCGTCCTTGCTTTTCCAACAATTTTGCGCCGAAAAAGCGTTTAGACACGACATACAATCCACAGAGATTCTCGGTTGCTTTTCGCTTTCGTTCATCAGATTCAATTGGTATTTCTTGAAGTACGCTCGTTTTTCCAGTTTTGCGGACCCCTCAAATAAAATATATTGAAAACGATAAAAGTGTTCATAAAATAAAAAAAATGCAGTGTTTCCTTATATAAATTTAACAAATATTACTATCTTAACATTAGGTTCCAAAAATATACTACAATATAAATTCATCCTGAATATGTTTTTTGCATTATATAATTGAGTGGAGGCCATGTGATGTTGAAAGAAAAAGGAAAATAAAACGGTCTAAAGTGATTACAAAACAGTTTGTGTTATGAGCGCAAATGATAACTTATAAACAATAATTAATTCAGTTCAATAAAAATTAAACGTCAAAATCGAGAAAATCTAGAAGATTAATGGGCTAAAGAAATTAATTACGACATTTATCTATGTAATTAAGTACTTGGGAAAATATGTACCACCCTCTTCTTTAACTCTTTTATGTTCAATAATGTAATTTCTTTGTAAAAAATCTCTTTTACAATTGTTACAACCAATTTTAATATTTATCCATATGTTAAATTACACAACGAGGTGTTCAATATCTAAAGTCTTTATTCTCCTTCAGTGCCCTTCCCTTTCAAGCCGTTCAATCACTATGAGAACAGCAATTACATTGTGTTGTGCGCGTAAATGAGAGCATTAATTGCTAGTTTTACTTTTTGCTTAAACAGGCTATTCGCTGTTAGAGAAGAGAGAGAACACCAAATTTTGTTAGATTCTTTGTAAGTGACTTGTGAGCATAACTATCAAAATTACATAAGCCCCAGGTAAAACACTTTTAAACAACCAAAACAGGTTACCACACTCGACTGTTAGATATCCTGTTAATGGGTCAAATCAAATACATTATATTAAGGTGATGTGTTTTTTTAAAGATTCAATAGTTTTTTCGGCGCCTACATCTAATGAATAACATGGCTTTAATCTCTAATAGTATTTCAACATAGCTCAGAGAGTGAAATAAAATTTAATATTTCAGCAAAGGTTTGAAGTAGATCGTTTGTAACAGAACTAGGTCAGTTATTGAATTTTCCCATGTGCAGCGTTACGTATACTGTGCACAGTGTTGCGTCTAGTTTACAATTTAAAATAAAAAATACAAACAATATATATATGGAACATATAATATCATAAAAAAAAACGAGTCAATAATTTAGATAGAAAATTGGTCACCGGGACAACCATAAGAAAATTAAAATAACACTGCTCTTATTGGCTGCTGACATAACAATAGTCACTTGGCTACCATATTGATTGTCTCTGCCTCTCGTCCTTACCCCATCTCCTTTGCCGTAGGTCCTTTTGTGCTAGAGACCCAAATATCAACTGCAAAGCACACATTCATATGCATAATTTGATTTCACTTACTCTTGTTCATCTATCTTTGTATGTATGTATAGACATGCATTCAAATAGGAAAGTGTGAGTGTCTGTTTGAAGAAATGCAACAAAGTGTGCTTGATACGTGCTATATATGGCTTCCTTTAGTGCATTGGACTTGATTACGTACATATTTAAGTACTTAAATGCCATATAGTCAGAACCTATTGCAAAAACAAATAAAAAGAAAAGAACTGATACAGTGAACACAGATTAACTGTTTGAAAATGATTTTGTTTAGTTCAACAATTACTTTCCATATTAAAAAATGTTAGAGTATTATGTTATGTTTATTTTTAGTGAAAACAAGAAATATGAGTATCTTTGCCAGGTCGAATGTTGTATACGCGGTATACCTCATGGCATAGGTTTCTACTTTTGTTTCCATTACATTTGCAGAAACTTGCAATTATCTTAATAAAATTCGTACTTAATTACAATATATACAAGAAATAATACTTTATTTCGGCTTTTTTTAATATAAATTAATATACTACACAATAATCATGTATTGTTCGGGAATTTGATTGAGCTGCTTTATCTGAATATAAAGCTTAAACATGGAGGGCATTTGCTTGAAACACTCAAACATAAATCTAAAAAAAAATAAAAACTGTCGAGTTTATATAAAATTGTTATTTCATCTACATGCTTGTATTTAACAATACTGTCTTTCGTATTACAGTTAAAGTGTTAACTGCCTGACGTAAAAAGGATTACTGTTAAAAACTTGTGGATCTGATTAATCATCGTTTGCAACAAAAGTATAACAAAAAACAATAAATAAATCTTTTATTATGTCGCCTATTATGGAAAAGATAATGCTACTTTTAGGCATCTTATGTTGCATACAAGGTAAAAAACTTGTTTGTCTTCTAAACAATCATACATACATACACATGTATTTTATTTGATATACATACTTATATGGTTAATATTGCTATTTGCAGTCACTAGCGCCCTAATGTGCTATGATTGCAACAGCGAGTACGATCCACGCTGCGGAGATCCATTTGAATCATATTCCATTGGCGAAGTAAACTGTAGCAAACAGGAACCTCTGGAGCATCTTAAAGACAAATATAAACCCATGCTATGCCGCAAGACTGTTCAAAAGAGTAAGTAATATATTTCTCACTAAGTGTAATAACTATTTTAAATAATAACGTATACAACTAAAACTCTTGATATCAAAAATATGTTATATTTGCAAATATTTATAATATAATGTCAATATTTTGTACTTTTAGTTTACGGCAAGACCCGCATCGTCCGTGGTTGCGGCTATATTCCCGATGAACGCACTGACAAAGAGTGTATAAGGCGGTCTGGCACTCACGACGTGTCTGCAACCTATTGCGCCTGTACCAAGGAGCTATGTAATGGAGCTACTGTAGTTAACTTTTCCCATATATTAATGCTCTCTGCATTACTCGTCGGACTCAAACAATTTGCGTCAAAACTCAGCATAAGAGTTCAGAATTCATAAATAGATATGTTTGAAATTTACGCTCCTTATTTACAAACTATTGATTTTGATTGATTTGCATATTTTAGTTGCATATATAATTAAACATTAAATTATATTGAATTATTAAATAAATATATGCACATACATATAAAATAATTCATGAAAATGAGATATTTTTGGCCTCCTTTAGCAACAAATAATAAATTAATATGTAACGGAAGAAATAATAAAACAAATTTTTTAGTGAGAAAACTAATTTCTTATTCAGATAGACAGAATACAAAAAATTCCATTTATTTTAAGCCGATTGAGCCGAAATATCAAATAACTACATACATATATCAAGAGAGCAGATGATCTGCTAATAAGTTAATCCTGTTAACGTTTTGAGATACCAAAAAAAATGGTGTATTTTAGTTCTGGCTTTTAACTAAAGTATGAATATTTTATGACTAAGTGGTTGTATGTGAACTTTTGTTTTTGCAGATATTTTAAACTCACTTCCTTATAGGTGGAAAATGATAATGAATATAAACTGTAGAATTAATATAAAAATATTCAACTTAGGACAGGTGGAGATTACCGCTCTTTCTCATTTCTACGTAAAATATACATACATACATACATATGTATCTGTAAAAACTTAATACTGCCAGTAAATATCTCCGCCTAACTGCAAAATGTGCAACAAGCCTCACAAAATAAATAAATTAACGATTGGGTGATGATTTTTTTGTTAGAGTTTATTTCTACACAATTCAAAATAGTTAATTATATTTTTACAAACAAAATCAATGGTAATTCAATCTATTATCAATTTTATCATTACTTTCTGAATAACATACAATCAATAAGCATACAAATTTCTTCCTCAATAAAAATATAAGACATATGTTTCTTACATATGCACGTACATACAATTTACATATATCTAATATATTTATGTTTGCTTTGTTTTATAATTTCTGTTAGTTCTGTGACTTATAAGACGTTACCAACACACGAGAACATATTATACATACATATTTAAAAGCAAAAGAAAAAACTACATCAGCTTTATAAATAAATGTATGTTCTACTATGCATCTACATACATATACATGCACGCAACTGCATCCATAGCATAGGGCAAAAAGAATTATTTTCCTACTTTGGAATGTTCGGTTCTTCAATCCAGTATGAGGCAATACCTGATAACACTCTGATATATGAACTCATCCTAAATACAGTAAATGAATGTTCTATCAATGGAAAATTTCAAACAAAAGCATTGGCATAGACCAACAGAAGTACTGTGCGTAGGGTATTTAATATCTTGGTAATTTGAATATAAAAACACATCCGTATATAATTTAATAATTCGCCTTCAAATGCAAAAAGAAAAGTTTTCAATAAGTTAATTTATGTTTGCTTTTGTTAAAAATGAGAAGCACATTGATTAGATTATTAATTACAGACATTGCCATTATAGTAATTCAATAGATCTAAAATTCACTCACGGGTCCAATGCCTCTGAATGAGTGTTGCCCAGTGTTATAAATTATAAAGAATTCTATGGAAAGTTAAAAAGTACATTGTCTGCGATTTTATTTAACTAATCCAATGAGATGGACATGAAAGTAAGAAAAAGATGTGCATAATAAAAAGAATAACAAAATACTGACAGCTGAATCGCAGCTAATAACAAAAAGTGATTCATATAAAATAAAAATATACTCCAGAAGAAACTTAAAGAATTATTACAATCTTTTAGTTACAAATTTAAATAAAAATGGTCATATAAGAATAGAAGAAAATTTTATGCTTTAAAAATTTATTTGAAATCACATAATCGATTGTAAAAAAAAAATATAATTCTAATAAATACTGCAAGGAGTAAAGCTACTAAGGCACCCTAAAATTTACTTACAAAATACATTCGCATAAAGGCAATAATAAGTTTAAAAAAAGAGAAACTAATTAAAAAAAACCTGTGAGATACCTAGTAACAATATGCCTCAACACTAACATCAAGGCATATATGTATGTATAAACACAATAAAAACATGGAATCGGACCAAGAGTACGCGTGGCCTGCGGCTTGTATTTATTTAGCTCATGATCTCTTCAGCTCATTGTTGTTGAAGTCAACAAAATTGTACTCATGTTATTCGTACATTTATTTATTTTTTACAATTTGGTTAGTCATTTTAGCAGAGGTTTATTATTCAGTTTATTTTGGCTATATTGATATATTGTTTCAAAATATACAAATATACTTTATGTGTGGCCACGCCCCCTTCTGTCTTCTACATGCATTTTCCATTTGCAAACATATAATACCTTTGTACCTATGGTAAAAACAGTGTTTATCCTTGAGCTTGCTTAAGATTCTAAAGTAAATCTTATTAGTACATGATAATAAAACCATATATGATATATGTACAAAGCACACAACTCAGAATGCACTTAAAAGAAAATTCAACCAAGATTAAAGGATCACACAGTTTTTTAATCAATGAAATAAAAAAATAATAAAAGCTGCCTTCAAAAAAAAAACTTAACAGTCCGAAGAACACATGAACATAAATGAAAATTTTCTGTTGATATATAACAACTTAATTGAAGTACAGTTGCCTAGATATATGATACAAATAATGATATAAATGCGTTCTGTCTGCGCTGCCTGAGTCGTAAAAGTTATAAGATATTGTATTTGTTTTTTAGTTTCAAAGCAAACAAAAAAAATATTTATATGCAATAGAATATAATAAACCGTAAAATTCAAATCCAGCAACATTTTACAACAATTATGTTAACTTGTTAATTTTTAGAGTAAGTCTGTAAAACTCCGCTTGTAGATGAAAAATAAATAAACTGAAAACTAAATTGTGAAATAATGAAACAGTTTTTTCTTTTTTCTTTTTATTAATCATAGAATAGTTTTCATCTTACTTACACATTATAACACTGATCGGACACTCCAATTGCCATTATTATGCGTTTGAAATGATGATTAAAACCCTTAAATACTCGTAGTAGCTCCTAAACCATTTGGAAAAATTGCTCCCTTTGCAATAGGTTGACTTGAGGTGCGGACAATTTTTATGAATCCTTTGTCACCCCATCGCGGACCAAATGAATTAATACACAACCAATAATCCAAGTTGCTAGTTGTATCATGACCATATCCGACAACAACTAGAAACTGAGAACTGCTGGCTTTGGCTCTGACTGGCGGTACATAAACTCCACTGGCGTAGTGCATAAATCCAAAAGTGGCCGGATTGTATTCCACAATGACAGGAATGCCACTAGAAACGAAACGTTTCAATGAGGCATCGTCACCATCATCTATCCTAGAATATTTTTCTACTGCAATTCCTGTTGCTGGCATCGTGGGCACACACATGCCTTGGAGGCCGTTATACTGTGTTTGATATTCATCCTCGTTTAGCAAGAGCGTATCGTTTACTCGAGTGAGATAGTCAAAAGCCATTTGAGGCACCTGGGTAGTGCAAGCGGTGCTCATGCCTACGCAGTCGATCAGGTTCTGAGCAGAATTGTTTAATGGTAGCTGGGTAGTTGGTATTGCATTGAAAATTTGTATAGCCTTAGCTACAGAATAGGCCCAGCTGCTGCTGCACAGTGTGCCTTGATCCTGTGACACCACTTCAATGCCATATTCATCCAGCAAGTTTATTTCATCTGCGACAACATCTACTGTAGAAATAGGAGTCGAGTTATAGGAAGTTGTCGGATACACCGCTTGGGGTAGTCGGGCGGCAAATGTAATTAATCGAATATCCGAGAATTGATTGATTTTAACGCGATAGCTACTGGCATTACGGTCTGCCAGAGCATTTTGTTGGGCAATCAAATTTGTATGATAGCTAAAGAAGTAGTTGGCGTTGTTTTGTTCTGTGGTGGTGTAAGTCTTATTAAATGCTTCCTGAAAGTTGTTCAAAAGAAATATAGTAATACAAGCTTATAATATAGAAAATCAGTATATTATTGTGAATTCGTCAGAAGTATTACCATATAATCATTGAAGGCCTGTCCATGATTATTCGCATTCACATATGCGCCTAAGAACAGGATACAGCAGAGCCACAGTTTTAACATCGCGAAACTACAAGAATCACTAATCAACAATCCAACATTGGTTAAACCTTTATATAGTCACACACTTCTTCACTTTCCACCCATGGACTTTCGTTTTGATTAGATAAATAAATACAAGATAAAAGTAACGCTCAAGTGCAAACAGATTTCTAGGTACACGCTATTCAATTTATGACTGGGTACCATACGTAAATGCACAATTTGCGCTTGTCTAATTATGGTAAAGGTGTAATATACTCATGTCTGTTATACTTCTGAGCTTTATATTTGTCAATACGCTTTGTTAGTTGGGAGTGTTTTGTTTGCATGCCTCCATGCTGCTACGTTCTCATAGCTTCGTTAATTTGAAACTTTAACTGGCCCAGTTATCTACCGTCTCTATTATCAGAAGAAGTTTTGATCGTTAAAACCCTGACTGGATCGACATGTATATGTATGTACATATGTATGTATGTAGATTGTCAATTTGACACCATATAAAAAGGCTAAAAAGACGAATGTTAACCTAGTGCAAATTCATTGAAGGACGGACGAGTGGCAAAACACAATCAACTCCGTAGATTTGTGTACCATAATATAAATCATTTTTTCTTTTTTATTTCAGTATTTTTAATGGGTATATTTTTCGCCAGTACTTTGCCACGTATAAACTGTTTATTTCATAAAAATATGATTACTTTATCTTATACTTTTCGTGGGAATAATCATCACTGTATATAACCGGCAACAAAAGAGGTATCACAGATTATGGGTTGGACAGTCAAAAACAAAATAAACAGAAATTAAAAGCATTAATTTTTAAACCAATCATTGTTGGTCGTGAAGCATCATTTTCAACACGCACGGGTATCTTAATTCTCATTTGGTTAGTGGATAAAATTGCATCAGAGGATATACATAATGTATTACGCAGCTAAGATGGCAGGGTTCCACTATTTTACCTAGTACATATTTGTTATGAGTGTTGCAACTATCTCGCAAAAACTATTTTACTCTTAGTAAGAGTATAAAAAGAAACAATATTAATGTAAAATTAAAAGTATATATACTAATAATGATAATATGTATGCATATATATGTTGAGCTATGTATATAAATTATAAAAAATTTAAATTTAATAGAGCATTTGTGTCACTATGATACAATTATGTAAATAATTTTCTTTTAAATCACAAAATATATTCAACGAAAAAATCCACAAGCAACGAAAGCAACCAAATCAATCATTAATTTACATTTTCAAGACAAAAAGAAATTTAACAACCAAAAAATGTATCCGGTTTTCCTATTCGTTGGGTCGAGCGTTTAAACCAGAGTCTATAAAGACGAAACGTCTTTGGCCAGCGCTTCTCAATTTGTTTGCAGCTTTCGAAACAACAACATCTGTAACATACAATAAAACAAAATCGAAGCCATAAAGGGTGATTAATAATACATATATATAAATTTAAGTAACAAAGTGTCTTGGAGTTTGCTTAACTTGAGTTTTGGAATATTTGAAAGTGAACAAACAAAACCTAAACTAAACTTGTACAGTAGTAAAGTTATGAGAATGTGTTTTTTCTTTCTTTTGAAATTAGCTAAATATTTGTGATTAATCAGATGAGCATTTTAACTTCTTTTATGTGGATAAAATTACTAATTTCATCATATTAAAAAGTAAAACTGTTTGCTATTGATATACAGAAACTTGTCAATTAGCAATAAGAAAATAAAGTGTCAAAAAAGTAATGAAATTATCAAAAAACAACGTATTAAAATATAGTATGTTAAGTTCCTATTGTTTTAATGTTCAGATTTCTTAAATTTAAAGAAAACAAGACATAAATATATAATAAATATGGCATAATAACAAAATAGTTTTTAAATTACATAGGCCTCTCATTTTTGTATAATTTTCTATTGTAGATGGGGATGTGCCAATCACAACTATTACAACTGTTGCTGTTGATGGTCTGCTTAAACGCTGTGTCATTGCAAACTCTACAGTCATTTCCAAAACTCTGCGATGTGCGAGACTTTGATGACTTTCTGCGGCAGTCGGGCAAGGTGTACCCGGACCAAAGAGAGCGGGAGTTTCGTGAAAGTATATTTTTAGCGAAGAAATCGCTAATTGACTTGTCTAACAATCGTGTAAGCAGTTACCAGCTAAACCTTAATATATTCGCTGACATGACGCGCAAAGAAGTATCTACGTTGCTCGGGTCGAAGATTTCCTTTCAGGGCGAGTGAGTATCATAAACCATATCTCTATACTATTGTTTAAGTTATAGGACTGGCCAACAATGATTCTGATGACGCCAAAATTAAAACTGATTTATATTTAGTTTGTATATTTGACTTACTTTTTCGTTGAAAGGTGTGGTTTTCGAGACATGGCTATACAACCCAACAATCAGTTTTATTACCAAAATACAATAATAATAAAACAATTTCATAGATAATACTATGTGTACTTATCTTCCAAATTACAATCTAATCGAACAATAAACACATAATAATTCATAGTTTTCCATTATTCCGAAATTATGTTTTTCGCTTGTGTAAGCTTTTTAGTGTGACAACGAGAAAGGAATAGGTGGCCGAAGGAATATGTACAAAATTTGCTGTTGAGTAGAGTATCTTAATCTCGTGCGCTCAATAGTACTAGTAGTTTTTGTTTTTTGTTTTGTTGTGTCGCATAGTGTAATTAATAGACGAAGGGTCTAAACCCTTCCGCATACAATTTTTTTACTGTTGGTATTTGTTTTTCTCGACTCTTTAAAAAATACATACATACATATGTACATTCATTCATTGAAAACATGTTGATAATCTTATTCATCGAATTTCATGTTTCATTTTATCCACAGACAACTCATTGCACGTCACATAAACTTTCTGCCTGCTGCAACTTTTTCAAATGACAACTTGCCGGAATCATTTGACTGGCGTGAAAAGGGAGGTGTTACAGCAGCTGGCTTTCAAGGCGTTGACTGCGGCTCGTGCTGGTCATTCTCTACAACTGGGGCCCTAGAGGGACATCTATTCCGTCGCACAGGTGTTTTGGTTCCCCTGTCACAACAGAATTTAATGGACTGTGCCGACGATTATGGAAATATGGGATGCGATGGTGGCTTTCAGGAATACGGTTTTGAGTATATAAGGGATCATGGTATCACGCTGGCCAACAAATATCCCTACGAACAGTCTGAAATGCAGTGCAGACAGAATGAAACCGCTGGAGCCTATCCAAGAGAGAGTATTATTAAGATAAGGGACTATGCGCGCATCGATCCAGGAGATGAGCAAAAAATGAAGCAAGTCATTGCCACATTGGGTCCGTTGGCCTGTTCAATGAACGCAGGTCCCATATCATTCGAGCAATACGAGGGCGGTATCTATGAAGACGAGGAGTGCAATCAGGATGAAGTCAATCATTCAGTTGTTGTCGTTGGCTACGGTACCGAAAACGGGCGCGACTATTGGATTATTAAAAACTCTTACTCACAGAATTGGGGAGAGTCTGGATTTATGCGACTCCGACGGAATGCAGACAACTTCTGTGGCATTGCCAGTGAGTGCAGTTATCCCATTTTGTAAAGAATTTCACCAACTGTTCGAAATTAGTAATTGATAGTACTATTTGCTAGTTCATGTTTGTAATAAGGCATGTTACGAGTTATACCTTTTGTTACCATAGTTTGTAAGAAATATACTTATAAAATGATCAATTTATAAGCCTTTTTAGATTTATTACTTACCCACAATTTATAAGCATAACTTAACAAGTTTTGCAAATTTTTATGTAGTCAATCAATAAATGTAGCTCTAGCTAAGTTGGTAAACATTGTATACAATTCTACATTGAGCTCAAAGATTTCTGACCAAGTTGTTTCGCGGGCTCCATCTTTTGATTGAGTCTTCCTCTTTTTAGGAGTAATTTATTTACTGTTACGAAGAACTGTGATAGGAACTTACATATACTAGATGGAGTGACCTGAATTTTTTATTGATGAGCCATCTTTTAAAGTGTGGGAAGAGATAATAGTCCGAGGGAGCCAAATCGGGCGAATACGGTGGGTGTGGAAGCAACTGAATATTCATGTGCGCCGGCGCATTGTCTTGCAAAAACAAAACTGTTTTCCGCTGCATGTGAGACCGTTTTGCAACGATTTTGGCCTTTAATCGCTCCAATAGTGCACAGTAACACTCACTGTTGATGGTTTTTCCTTTTTTAAGGTAGTCTACGAAGAGTATGCCATGACAGTCCCAGAAAACTGACGCCAGAACCTTTCCGACAAATTTAGCCTCCCTTGGCCGCTTCGCAGCACTCGTGCCGGTTTCAGTCATTTGCCTGGAACTCATTCTGTTCTCTGGTGTGTAATAGTGGATCCAGGTTTCATCAACAGTTACCAATCGACGCCAAAAGTCCTTCCGATTCGGCATTAGCAACTCCAAACACTGTTTCGAAGTGCTCTCGCGTTCGTGTTTTTCGTCTGAAGAGAGCATGCGCGGCACCCAACGGCAGGATACCTTTTTCAATTGCAGAATCTCGCCCAAAATATGGCGTGTTCGCTCAGTACTAATCTTTGTAGCATCTGCCAGCTCGCGCACCTTGATTTCCCGGTCAGTTAACACCATTTCGTGTATTTTTTTTGACATTGTCCTCTGTGACCGCATCCGAGGGCCTGCCACTGCGGCCTTGATCGGTAATGGAGCTACGGCCACCTCGAAACTCTCGAAACCAATATTTGATGGTGGAATCTGACGGAGCATTAGCCACATAATATTTGTCCACTTTTTCTTTTGTTTCCTTCGCCGTTTTGCCTCTCAACAAATAATGTTTTATGAGAGAAAGCAAATCGTTTTTGTCCATACTGCACATAATGCCAAACACGTCAACAAAAATCAGCTGTCAAAAAAAAAACTAATGGCAGTATCGCAAGGAAATTTTGGCGTGATTTCCTACATATGAACGGGCTACATGCCACTATAAACTTTTGCAGTAGCAGTATATTCTGGCAGTCAAGGAGGTTACTCTTCACTCTGCCTAGTATGTATGTATATATTTTATATAGATTGGCATTATATTTAATAAATAATATGTATGATTACTTTTTGAAATCAAAAACTTATTGTCCGCGTTAAGCACTTCAGGATAAAATTAATATTAAAAGAAACGGACTTTACAACACTTGCTGCGTAAGCGAAAAATGATTAAATCGAATAGTTGAAAAAACTATTAACACTATTTTTGGTACCGATAACAGATATCCGTCGATTAAATATTCGATAGGATTTTAGCTGTCAGCTGTCTTATCAAACGATTTGATAACCTATACGAAAATATAAAATATGAGAAAATTCGGTTTTCTTAAATAATAATAAAAACAGTTTGGCATAAAACAGATTCATTTACTAAGTGATTTCCGCTTGTGACTTTCGCCAAGTAACAAAAATAAGTTTAAATCCATAAATAAATATTGGGATCATATGTTGCTATCCACTCGTTCGAAAGACACCTTTTAATAAAAATGATGCGCGGGCCAAATATTATTTGGTTAAGTGGATGGTTTCAGAAACAGCGACCATGGATTCCCATTATGCGGCAATTATGTGACACAGAAACTGCACCTTCTAATAATAGGTTACCTCGAAGTCATGAAACAAATGTGGCCCGATTTGCGCACGAAAGTACCCTCAAGCACCAAGCTCCACACAGCATCGAGAAAAGCAATGAGAATAAAAAAAGGATCCGAGGATTTAGAACGTGCTTTCGAAGTTCTTAAAAATACCCTACCAAAACTGTTTGTGGAACCGCTTGATTATTCAATTTATAGCCCAAATCTCATCTTCCAAAATAACATAACCGGCAAACATACAGTGGGGCTATACCACTATGTTAAACAAGTTGCGATTCTTCGCACAGTGGGTCATTTCAAATATGCGTACGTTAAATTTGAAATACTTAAAATTACCAAACACACTGAGGATCATACAATTCGCATCAGATGGCGAGTGCGAGGAATATCCGGCCTTAAAGTTATGTTTCAATTTTGGAAATATAAAGTGTGGCAGATGAAAGAAATTCTTAAGGACCAAGAAGCATGGTACGATGGATATTCTATTTGCTACCTAGGTGATGACGGATTGATATGCAAACAGATTGTCGATAAAATAATGCCAGACGAGAGTCGCCAGTTCGTCGGGGACAACTCTTCAACCGGCTTACCCAGTGGGACGTTAGCGGCGACGACGTCGCAAAAAATTAATATTCAGTAAACGCTTATTAATTTATTGTTTTTATTAAATAAACGCACGGATAATGTATTTACTTGTTCACAAAAATAAATTATGAACGACATTGTTTAATACAACATTCTAGGCAATACAAGTTTTCAAAACAAACAGTTTAAATTTATTGCTTGAACGCGTGCATAGATCCCTTTATAACATATCTGTAAGGTCGCAGGCGAATACGTTTGGAAAATGCAGTTATATATGGTTTTTCTTTGTTGTATTCCCTTGTAGCTTGCATTGATCCTTCAGTCTCAAGGAATATATCAAAACTGTAAATAGTTCGGAAGAGCTGTGCGTAAAGAAGCCGACTATCTTTGTTTAGCATTGGCGGCAGTGAGTTTGTCCAGAACTCCATCATCTATAAATAATATAATTAAATACTTGGACAATAACTATTAAGATTTATAATACCTTGATCGCTGAGTTGTTTACTGCTGTATGTCGACCATTCCAATGAACGCTCAAAATCCATAGAGGGTTTTCCAACGGATAGTTACTTGGAATTCTTATAAAACATTCCATTTTTGCGGACCCACGCACTATTACAGCTCTATAGGAGGTATATGTTAATTCATTTTCAGATGACAAGTTTGTAAGCAAGTTCGAGTTCTGCATGTTGAATTCTTCCGTTGAAATCACAGTCCATTGTACCAAACTACATGACAATCCTGATGGATAAATATTTTCTTTCAACGAGTACAAGTCGATGTCCTTGTTTGTCAAGCCTCTGATTTGTTGAGTTAAATTAATCCAAGAGCGCCACCGTTTTGAGATTCTGGCGAGAACGTCCGTTGTCCATTTGTGTAGATTTAATTCATGATTTAATTCTTTATTGTTGACAGAAGGTATTGCGCACATGCTTTGTAACCAACAATAAGGTTTTCCATATTGATTCTTAAGTAAATATTCCATACACCCTTCTGTGGTTATTTCCAAATTAAGCAACTGAAAAAGAGTTCAATTTAAAAAAAAATTATATAAACTGAGCCCTTTCAATAGTGAAGTAACCTTAGCATGTATTTAAAAAACTGCTGCAAATGCAGAGGTTAACTGGCTGTTTTTATTTATAGTATATTCTCTTACCTCATATTGAACACCTGGAATAGGAATATCATTTCCAAAATCGTTCGGATATAGATGTCCCAGAAGATCCTGCAGTGAATTGGTGTCTCTAAAAAGAAATGTAATTATTAATTTTATCAAAAAATTTAAAGCATAGTATACTCACACTGGAAGATTTAAGTTATTTGAACTGTTTAGTTGTGCATGCACTGTTACACATTTCAATAGTCCCCAATATCTAATCAATAATATCAGTTCATAAGATTTATCTGGGGTTTCCATCTATAAAAAACAAAGAAACATTCAATAAATAATTTAAATTGAATATAAACAATCAAATGTATGATTTTTGTTTGAATTTCAACTTACAACCAATCGTATATAAAGTGGATGAGGTTTAATCACATTCTCCAAAATCGTGGTAGTCGAAGTTTCCAATGCACTAGTTTTTTCTCTAAATGACCGACCTTCTTTTGACGGATTACTTGTTTCCATAACGTATTCTTGCATTTGTACCTCACTCTCAAAACCAACAACTTCAGAAGTGAATAAAAAATTATTTTTTGCACGTTTTAGGGACTCCAAGCTAATAAACAAAATATACAAGGACCGTGGAAGATATTTGACAATTGAGCTAATTTTCCATTCAACGTCAAGTGATAATTGCAATGCATCGTGCAGAGGTTTTGTTGATTGTAAAAGGGTTTGTAATGCTGGAACAAATGATAGGTATCTGTGTGTCTGATTAAGATTTTCTTGCAGAAGCTCTTGTTTATAGGCGAGTAAAGCACTGTACTGATCGTCAAGTTCCTTGCGCAATTTCAGTTCACACTCTAGGCGATATAAATGAGTTTTGTGGTTGGACAAAATTTCCGTATTCTCAATATTGTCAGAAAACTTTTTGGCATACTCTTTATCAGACAAGAGTTCTAAAAAGCAATCACGGCTTTTGAATTTCTGACATCGCACTATCTCCTTCTTTAGGTGACAGACTTCGTACAGAAGATTTTGCAATTGCAATCTGCTAAGATCAACTTTTGACTTTTCATGATGAAGTTTATCTCTTCCGGATTTGATACTTCGTTTGACTTCACGATTTGAATGTTTTAGTGCTATAAATTGTAGCGCTGTGTAAGAATTTATCATTGGAATAGAGTGACCCTAAAAATAAACAAATTCAATAAAATTCAAGTATATTTATAAAAGAGTTTACACATACCGTGGTTTTGCTTTTTAAAATGTTATTTAGAGTTTCTTTTAATTGAACAAACTGGTTGTTCAAAATGGACTCCATATTTGTATTATTCGGCGAAGCACCCTCCATTATGAAAAGGTTTATTTGTTCTAGTGATGGAAGTCCATCCCTGTAATTATTCATTACATATGCTTTGAGAAATATCGATAATTATTAATTTGAAGAAGTATTCCCAACTATTAGAAACCAACACACCTTGTCCTATCGAATTATGATTTAAAAAAAAACATAATTTTATGACTCGAATTTTAGGAATATTTCCTTATCACTGAATAATAATTTAATGTGTATTTTTTGTGGTATACCTTTTTTAGACTAGACGCGGGACCTCATTTCTCTTAGCACAAAATATGAGCACAGAATTCTGACGCAGCGCAATCGGCACACGCATAGTGTAACCGAGAGAGCGAAATGCACTCGTATTTTAAAAAAATGAGAGCGAAACTTCAAAATACAAGCATAGCTTAACCGAGAACGAAACGCAATCGTGTGCTGCAAAAGTGAGAGCGAAACTTCTGAACAGAGGAGTACAATCGCAACTTCCATCAAATCAGTCTCTTTCCAGACTTCCTCGCGGCAAGGCTGCTATGCGGAGCGTTTGCTTGCATTAGTTTTTCCCGCCTCTAGTTTAGACATATGTTACTCTGTCAATCTCTGCATATTTAGTGATGTGTTAAGTAAAATACATTCGATATCGGCTATTCGTTTACCGCATCAGTAATATATATCGATTACATTTTTTTATATAGTCCATCTGTAAATAAAGTTCAATTAATATAGAGATAATACACTTTTCAAATATATTCTATTAAAATGTTACGGTTTATGTATAACAAAGCAAATCTAATAATGACTAAAATTTCAACTCGTCGTCTTCAACAAGCAATTGTGGAAACTCAAGTTAAAGTGCGTATTTTTTTAATATTGGTAAAGCGGTGTAGTCTTACATCAGTGATCAGTTATTTGCTATTAACATGTCCAAAATATAAATATTTAGTTTGCCGTTGTCAACAGAGTTTATTTTTAAGAATGCGAGATTTGTTTCTTCGCAAAAGAAATATATAAGAATAAGAAATCAAAACCAGAAATAATTAATGCTGCCTCTATCCAAGAATGCTAATAAGAATTAAGTAAAGTTCTTATAATATACTCGTATATTTTACCACACCCAATGCCAGTGTGAATCGTGGTTTTTATTTCATATAAATAATTATACAACGTGTTCAAATTAAATTTCGCAGGTCACGCCAAAGCAGCCAGTGCAACAGATAAATATTTTGAAATCAGATCGAACGGTTGGAAAATGGTTTCTAGGATGCAGCGGCATGGTATTTGTTGCTGTTGGACTGGGTACACTAAACTTTGATTAAATTGGTGAATATCGCTAAATTATTTAATTTTATTAAAGGTGGTGTAACAAGATTAACGGAGTCTGGTCTCTCAATGGTCTCTTGGAAACTAATGGGGGAAAAAATGCCACGAAATCATGAAGAATGGGTTCTAGAGTTTGGAAAATATCAACAATACCCCGAGTTTAAACTGTAAGTATACCCGTATTCACAAAGATTTTCCTATTAAGTTTAAAACAAATTAAGTAAACAAACCGAAGCCGAATTGAGCAAATACATAGTAATTTATTGATTTCTAAGCTACATACATAGTGTGCATATTGTGTACTTACTTGCTGTACTAATCAAACTTTTTTTCTGTTTTTAGGAAAAATTCCAATATGACTTTGAAAGAGTTTAAATTTATATATATGATGGAGTATTTTCATCGGATGTGGGGTCGTGCCATAGGTGCATTTTTCCTTGTACCAGCAGCATACTTTTGGAAAAAAGGCTATTTCTGTGCAAGAACAAAGAAAATGGTCACCGGATTAGGAGTTTTAATCGGACTTCAAGGTTTAATGGGATGGTATATGGTTAAGTCTGGCTTGGAAGACAGGTTTAATGACCCAAATGATGTTCCACGCGTATCGCAGTATAGATTGGCCTCTCATTTGGCTGCCGCGTTTGTTTTATACGCTTTGTTTTTATCAAACGCAATGACTAAACTTATGCCATCACAAAGTTTCACAACTTCATTAGGGAAAATACATAATATTCGACAATTATCACATATCACAAAGGGTATGATTTTTCTTGACAGCTATTTCTGGAGCATTTGTTGCTGGACTTGATGCTGGATTGGTTTACAACTCATTTCCGAAAATGGGTGACAATTGGATACCTGATGACATAATGCAATTTAAGCCAGCTTACAAAAATATAACAGAAAATCCAACAACGGTGCAATTCAACCATCGTATGTTGGGGATTTCAACGGTATCCTTAATTACGGCCTTATGGCTAGTATCTAGACGTCAAAATTTACCTAAACGTGCTAAGTTGGCAGTAAACTCTGTGATGATTATGGCCTGGACACAGGCAACATTAGGGGGTAACTACATTACTGAATTATGTACCTGTTCCATTAGCTACAGCTCATCAATCAGGATCCTTAATTTTGTTAAGCTTTGCTGTCTGGTTGTCGCATGAGGTTAAGTTTTTAAAATATATACCCAAGTAAACCTGTGAATTGTATTAAATAAACGTTCATTTGACTTTTAAAATGATAACTTATTGTATTACCGATTTTTAAACTTATGCATTTTCCCCTTGCTCCATTTAAAAAATAAGTAGTTTTGCTAATAAAGTTCATAAAGTTTATTCAATATTTATTTTTACAGCTGTCTTGTCTTCACGAAACGGTTTGTAGTCTGCTTTCGTATTAACGCAGTTTTCAACATTTTGTGGCAGTGACTCCACAGGTTGCTTAGATATATGATTATATACTCCCATCGCCTGTGCAAGAAAAGCACTTACATCTCCTGGATTTGCTGGTAATATCATAGTATTACTTGACTTTGCCAATTTCTTAAAAGCCTGTATGTATTGTTCTGCCAATGTTAAAGATGCTGCGTTTTGACCATCCTAAAAATTGAAAAGATGCATTTTTATAATCAACTTTAAACCTATAAAATTACTAGACTATGAAATGCACATTTCTACAGTTCGATGCAGCATTTTCAACATTTTATAAACAGTACTTACTGCATACGCCAAAGATTTCGCAATTGCTTGAAGACTGCGAGCTCTAGCATCTGCAACTGCGATCATGGCTGCGGCCTCCCCGCTAGCTTTGTTTATATGCTCTTGTCTTTCCGCTTCTGCAATTATTATGCAATCGAAGGTTTATACATATTCAATGGTATACAAATCGAACTATTTAATAATAATACATACCTGATGCTAGAATTCTCGACTTTCGTTTGCCCTCAGCAATATTGATTTCGGCTTCCCTAACTCCTTCCGATTCCAAAATAGCAGCTCTTTTTCTTCGTTCTGCTTCTACTTGCATTTGCATTGCTTCGTGAACTCTGGTCGGTAGCTATATTAAATAATCAATTAAAAGAGAGAGCATTTTGATGTACATCTTATATAAGTCTGTAGTTACCCGAATGTCTCTTATTTCATATCGTAAACAGGCGATTCCCCAAGCTTCACTGGCTTTATTTATCGAATCGACAATGCTAACATTTAGGGATTCTCTTTCTCGGAATACCTTGTCCAGGGACATTTTTCCCAGTTCCGATCTCATCGTTGTTTGGGCAAGTTGAGTTATGGCAAATTCTGGATCTTCAACACCATACGAAGCTTTGGAATAAGAAATAATTTGTTGAGTATACATTGTTTGTTTTTTTGTTTAACTATTATTGGCAAACCTCTATACGGATCAATAATTCGTAGATATAGTACTCCGTCAATACTAAGCGTAACATTGTCGGAAGTAATTGCGCTTTGTTTAGGAACATCAATCGCAATTTCCTTTAGGCTTTGGACATACTTGATTTTGTCGGCAACGGGAACTAAGATATTAAGGCCGGGATCAAGAATTCGATGGAACCTTCCCATGCGCTCGACAACCCATGCCTAAATTATATTACCATAAAAAATTGAAATTATTAATAATACAAAAGGGTTATACATAACGCAATCTCATGTGCATACCTCCTGTTGAGGGACAAACATTACAATTGTATTCATCGGAGTTGATGCCCTTCCTCTTGATTGCGTGAAAATACAGGAACCGGAAAGCAAAAAATCATTCTGTAAAATTATAAAATTTGCTTTAATACTCAAGGTTTTTTCTTTTTACTTACTTTTGGCAATATTCTTCGCGTAGAAAACAGTAACCTAGACATTTTTTAAAATAACTTTTAATGAACTTTAGACAAAAATTGTAATTCTAAAATCATCATATGTTCTTAGACACAGGGTGATTATGTGTAGTGTTAAAATTAATTGGTGCAATCAATAGAGGTATTCCGTCTACTGAAATGACAAGTAATATTGGTGTAGTATTCCGAGTTTTTTGTTGAAACGCAAAATTAAAAACTCCAATTTTCAACACATTAACAAAAATAAAATGTATAAAATCGATTATAGTAGACAATTACCAGTATTAAATCAGGGTTGTTGAATGAAAATCGATATTATATTCACCAATAATTATTATGCTCTATTAACTACGAAAAATGGGAAAAATATTTTTCAATATTTAACTTTTGTATTAAAACAATAGTTATGAATTTATCATTAAAATTGTTTTAACTAATTTCTTTTATTTTAGACTACAGGTTGAGTTTACCCAAAGCTGACCGCTGTATTTAATACAAACTTCATAAATTCAGTGATATTAAACTTTCAATAGGTAAATAATTTTTTATGCTTTGTACTGACATAAACATTTGTGAAAAATATTTAGTTTTCTTCTTATGTCTGTTCTCAAAAACAGTATTAATAAAACTTATTAAAAATAACTAATTTATAAAAATTTTTGCTGAAATAGTTACGGACTCCCACAAACAGTTATAATATATATTTGGTAATGTATTATTTTGTTAATATTAGGGCATACTTTACAAAGTCGTATTATTAACTGGTGTCTTATAAAATAAAAATGAAGATTGTGTGGTGTTTTTTCGTGAAAGTTCTTGAACTAGTTAGTACTTACGTAATTATTTATTAATTTATTTGTGCATATACATTTTGCAAACACTTTCATTATAACATTAGAAAATCAAAAATGTGTGCTATAATTTTATTTTTATGCAAATTAGTCAACTAATATAAGAGCTACTTTAGGAAAAATGTTTCTTCTCAAAACTTTTATCAACCTTCATTAGATAAGTCATTTAACTTCAAAAAATGGCTGTCAATTAGCCCATTTTACTTTGACTAATGATATAATTATATTTCATTTATTAATTTCCTCAAAAATTATATAATATACTGTATATATATATATATATATATACATATACTCGAAAGTTGTTCTCAAATTTGAGTAAAATATTTATCATTACAGATCTTATGTGTGGCGGCATTCATCTTAAAAAAGCTTGCCGACGAGTATTCCGAGCGAGTACTAAAATTTAACAAAAAAATTTTAATGGAATGGACTCTTCTAAATTCGATCTCCTCTTCCAACTATATAAATGAATTTATTATACTTACTATAATAGGATTCATGTTTATTTCACTAGTTTTGCTGATAACCAGGTGAAATTTTTTATTTATTTAATATTTATATTTAATTTGAACATAACGTCGTCATTCCAAAAAATACCTTAATCTTCTTTTAACTCTTATTTCTTAATAAAATACATAACAACTTTTTCCAAATTAATTCTTTTTCAGAGTCTTCGAAAAAGACAGTAATTATTCTTCCTGTGAAATTTTATTCTTAGCATCTGGATTATTATTTTTTACTGTACAAGGTATGTTTAATGCGTGTGATAAGTTGCAAATATACATAAATATATATAATATTAATGCTTTTTTGATTCTCATTTTTAAAAAAGTCATATCCTCACGAATGGTTTTCTCACTCCTTACTTTTCAAGTCTTAATTTTATTTTTCAGGATTAATACTGCTTGCTGCTGTGGAGGATCTAACAGAAAGAGTGTCATACTTTGCTTATTCACTTAGTGCTCTATCCTTCATGTGCGCTATTCTTTTTGCAATTGATCTAATATTTTTTAGAGAAATGAAAACATTCACAAATACACATTCACAAACTGACGTGGAGTCTACAAATAATATCTTATATACAAAGAAAGTTACCTTACCAACAAATACGGAATCAAACTCATCTAAAATGTGTTGCGGCATTTCAAAACCATCAAAATCATTCAAAAAAGAGGCATTTTTACGAACGGATCTTTAATTATTAAACGTATTTATTTGTGGTGGTGATTTTATAAAAATGTTCAAATTATTACACACAATAAAAACTATATATAAAGCGGTATTTCAGTGAAAATTATTAATCAATTTTTAACACATAACAGGAGTTTCCTTAATTTGATCAAACTTACCACATCTTACTCGATTTGTATTTATTTTCAAAATATTGGAAGATATTGTCGTGAAAATTACTGAGAGATACACTTATTTCATCATTTAAGATACCAAAGGTAAAACGGTATTTCCTCAGTAATTAGCTATTAACGAACTACTTTATGAAGCTCTGTACTTATACGCCACCCAACAATGATTCCAGAATGGTTTAAGTATATTAAAAACAATAATTGTAGAATTAAATATTTTTTTTTGCAGATTTTTATTTAATTTTGAAAATACTGAAATATCAAAATCGCCAAACACTACAGTATATTTAATGAAAAATAAGTTTATTAGTCATGTTTCTAAAGCATGAAAAAACGTATCTACAACACACGAAAATTAATTTTGCTTAAATAGTTACACTCTACTACCTGCGTATTGAGCTATTCAGAGGCAAGTAGGGAGAATATGTCGGATACATAGGATTGGGCTGTGCTGCTCTTTGCAATACACACGCATCTTGATACTGAGACTGCATGTTCATTACACCCATTTGCATTGGGAGTTGCGAATTCGGATATTCACCGCCAGAGCTGTATGCTGATGTTGGGGGACTTTGCTGAGGTGACATTCTGTAGCTGTTAATAGCTCCATAATGAGACATAAGATTAGGACTGATATGCACATTAGAACGATTATTTGAGCTGCTGCTTATTGCTGCTGGTGCATGTTGTACAGATGCTGATTGAGTGTTTCGAGTATTTCTATTAGTATTCTGTGTAGATGATGTTATCGGTGCAATGTTCATGTTGCCTGGGTAGTACTTGTGATATTGTAAGGGAGTTACTTGAGTTTGCAACATATTTGGGGGCGTAGAAATATTTCTATTTTGCATTATCAAATGCGGTGGCGGAGTCATAGAATTTGGTGGAATGGGATGATGTGGTGAAGGAGTTAAATTAGATTGTGTTCCAGGTGATGTATTGCATGGTTGAGTATCCAGGCAATTAGTCAGTTGTTGTAGCTTTGAAAGACTACACAAATTTCCAACGTGAGAAGGCGTAGTTCCTGTACTGTTTGAGACTGTTGTTGAGTCATGATTAGTTTGTCGTTGATCATTATTAGCAGATGAGGATGGTGGCCCTAGTGTACTAGAGACTGGTATTCGAGTTGCATTTGAAACAGCTTCATTTGCCGGCATATTGTTTTGTATATAAAAGTTATTTACAGCACAAGCTGATGATGGTTGTTCAACGCGTTGATGAGAGTTGGGCAGGGAATGTACCGAGCTATTTAGCGACATCCTTTGTTGAATTACAGCTGGCATACCCACTATGTCATAATTTGATGGGTTGGTAGAGAAGTTTTGACTGATTTGTGGAATTGGTACATAATCCAATGGCTGCATGTTTTGCTGGTGTCCATGTTGACCAGTCAGTTGTGTGAACTGTAAACTGTTTAGTGAATCTTGAGATTTCGGAACATTGGAAGCTGAGCTCTGAGGATGTTGATGGTGAGTATTTTGCGTAGCTGATGTTGCAGTGGATGGTATTTTAGCATCACGTTGTTGATTGTTGTTTGCAGCGCTCCCTCCTCGAATTTGCTTGGGTGTAGGTGCCCGGTGTGATGATGTCGGCGAATTAACGACAATATCAGCCTGCAAAACATAAAAGGACAATTAGTATATTGTAAAACACTTTGTTACCCTCAATTAAAGTGGTATATAGTAATTACCTGTGCATTAAGCTTCCTATTTTGATGTTGATGTTGAGGGTTTCCTATTATATTTAAATTAGGTGAACTCTCTGGAGGCAAATTCATATTAATATTACTTTGTTGTTGCATATGTGAATTTTGTATAGACATATGCATAGGTGTTGTTGCCGACTGATTTTGCATTGAGCAGTCTGAAAATTGTCTATGCATATGAACGTTAGTGATATCCGTACCATGATTAGGTGTGCCAATTGCTGCGGATGAGTCCATATTAATTTGTACACTTATTCCACAATCATAGTGCTGTATAGGCACATTTGAATTTGAGTCTGAACTGTACGCAATGTTACTGTTAACATTAGTTAGGTTTGCGTGATTAGGTGTTTGCAAAATAGGTTGAACAGTTTTTAATTTTTCCTCACGCGAAGCAACTATATTTGATTCGGCATTATGGTCTACTTTTTGTTTAGGAGCCACAGCCGACGATTCTCGATTTGATAAAACAACCGTCGATTCAGCAGAATTTGTAATCGGTTGCCTGGGTACAGAATTATGCGCATTTACCATTGACTTATTTTGTGGTTGTGTTTGGTCATTAACCTTAAATTGTTTTTGCTGCGTGGGGCATTTTTGATTAAAAACATTAGATTGGTTATTAACATTGTATTCATTACAATTAAGGGAATGTACATCATCCCTAGGCGCATTTACAGAATTCAAACTGGTCACTATTTTTGAAGTATCCTCTCGTTTCCCACTTGCTTTTCTGTCCACCTTTTGCTTGTCTTTAGAGTGATGAATTTGGTGGTGGGCATGCTGCATTGCCAAATTGGCAGATTGGTATAGATTTTGTGTGAAATTATGTGTGTATGCCATAGTTGTTGCTAGGTCTTTATGAAATTGTTTTTGACCCTTTTGTGATGCAGCATCCAAGTTACAAAGATTGTAGCTGTAATAATCCCACTGCCAATATTGGGAAGTGTGGTAGTTGGGCATCTGGTGGTTCATTTGGAATTGAGAAGGTATCGGATTTTGTAATTGAGCATGATCATTGTTCTTATGTTGAACCTTATCTCGAGTAGGCAAGTTGGTGGATGAGTCTCGTACTTTTCCTTCTTCTTTTACTTGTAGTAATTGAGTTGGCTTTATTTTTTTCCTTTTCCGCAATTACATTTGTTTTACTTGGAACATAAACATCAGGTTTTTTAACAGGACTATTCACAGTTTCAAGTTTACCAATGGTTGGCTCTGTAGTTACTTTTTTATTAAATTTGTGTTTTATTTCATTGTCTTGTGGAATAGGAACCTTAGGTTTCTCAGTTGCTTCTTGCTCTTTGGGTATAGTGGGATTGTTTTCTTTGTTAAGCGGCTGCTCTAATGAATTTGTTGGAATTTCAGTTATACCCAACTCTGGTTTATTGGGTTTAATTGTTTCAAGATTGCTACAATTGGCGTTATCTTTAATTGTAAGTTTGGGTGCCTCGCAATCAGTTGATACAACAGCATCAATTGGTTTCTCATTGCCAGGAGCTATTATAGAACCTGTTTTAAGATTTTCATCATTGGACTTGCTTTCATCATTGGATTTAATTTTATCATTGTCCGTTTTTAAAGTTTCATCCTCTTGCTTTTTTATTTCAATTTTTTTCAGGAATTGGAATTTCTATTTCCATTGATTCCGGAACGCAAGTATCATTTACATTTTTATTAATTTTAGTTTCAGAAGGAGCTTCTACTAAAATTGGCTTTTCTTGTGTAACGTTTTCGTTACATTCTTTATTTGTGGGTTTTGAAGTATTATCATCGTCTACAACCTTTTGTTCAGTTTTTGTCTCTTCGACATTTGTATCTTTTTCTTTGTTGTCATAGAAATTCGTTTCTGTAAATATAGTTTTCTTCGTTTTTTTTGCAACTGCATCTAAAACTTGGCCGGTACATTGCTCTGTAAAGCTCTTATCTTCTTTACATTCGATTACTGGTTCAAGTTGTTGTTTTTCATTAATAGCCTTCACATCTTCGGTACTCTCACTATTATTTAATGTTGTTTCATTTGTTCTGTTTTCAACAGCTTTATCATCCTCATTCCTTTTTCCGTTTGGCTTTTTTCCTCTTAATTTTGGAACAATATTCACTGGCTTTTCTATTGCTTCACATTTTCTTAAACTTCCTTGAATTTCTTGAACTGCGGTACTTGGCAACACGGAGATTTTGTCAGCGATTTCCTGAACTTGACTCTGCGTACTTTTCAGGCTTGAAATACTTTGGTTCAAATGATCAATATTCTGTTCTCGCTCAAAATGTTTTCTTTTGTTCGTATGTACAATAACATCTTTTCGCTTAGCCAATCGTAATGCTCTCTTGGTCAACAGATTGTTATCTGAGGATTCAGATGATTTTTTAGAGTATTTACTATCAGAAGAATCTGAATTCTCTAAATTGTCTTCAAAAGCTCGTTTGCATCGTTTTAAATCTGTGAATTCTGAAGGCGTCGATTCTTTACAAGAATTTTGAATTGGGGAACTCCCGTCCTCGTTGTGATTTTCATTTTCTGTCTGAATATGTTTTAAATAACCCTTATTTAAACTTTCATGATTTTCAGGATTTGCATGCTCTTGGTTCTTTTGTTTCTCATCAGTTTTTTTGGTTTTGTAAAAACTGTTGTCAGAATTTTCAAGAAATTTATAACTTAAATATTCACGATTAGAAATTGGTTTAATGTTATTATTGGGAGATTTTGAAGTTGACATCAATGGACTCCATCGCAGGCAATCCGCTTCAATTGCAATTCGTGTTTTGCAACGAGCCACTTTATTATGATGCAGTAAAACTTTTTTCCAATCAATTTTTATAGTTATTTGGAACCTTATGTCACCATCGTTTTTCCTTAACTTGATGAAATTGAGTAGCTCAAAAGCCAATGCAATATCAGAAATAGCTAATCCGGTTTTAATAGCTATGTCCTTGAATGTTATTGTTTTCTTACTTCTGTATTTATACAAGTATTCCAAAACTACAGATTTCCAATACGAAAAGTAAGATAATCGTCCAAGATCTGACAAAGGTTTTTCTGGTGTTCCCAACTGGCCTTCTTCGCGGCTTAGTAAATAACTGAAATCAATCAAGAAACGTCCATAGCCTTTTCTTTGATATTGAGGCAGTGTCAGAATGCATGAGACATTGTACTTCTGTGAACAGTGTTTCTCTTTTGAAAAATATCCGACAAGATGGCATCCAACTTGATCATTTTTTGTTAATATATAAAACAAAAATGGCTCAACATCATAATATAAGGTTTTGTGATCTAAAAAAAACTTTGCAAGCAAACATAAGTTTTGGCAGTAAATTTTGTTAACATTTCCATCAACTTCAAAAACGGATATATCGCCTTGCCGAAAAATTTCCGTCCCTGGTGGTTGCTTCCATATACATTTATTTTGATGTCTGTCCAATACCGATCGACTTTTCGTATACTTTAAACAAAATTCACATAGGTAAAGCTTCAGAAGCCTAAAAATAGAATTGAAATGTATAAATTAATAAATTATCAAATTCAACATAAACTTGAGTTCACACAGAGCTGCATATTGTGTTAATAATTGTATTAAATTCTTTAAGATACGGTATTGTCCATTTAAGGTACGTACAAAATTAATTGTTCCCAACAAACCAACAAATTGTAAATGTACCTTGCGTATTCCTGGGGAAATGGACTTGAGTACCACGTTTCAATGTTCCACTTTCCAATTTCAATGGATTTTGGACTCTGTCCGCTTCGAATCTCTGGCTGGTGTTTCTCAGTTGGAGTTACGCAACAATTATCAGAAACTTTTACGACGGCTTTTTGTAAAACTTCTTGATACAACTCAATATCCTGTTGGTTGACGCCATGTGGAAGTTGAAGATTTTCTAAAACAAACAATATCTTATTAATATTTTTGAAAGACATTACATTCTTACACTCTACTTAAATAATATGTACATACCAAACGATTTTCTACGGCTCAATTTAATACTTTGATCCTTGCCAGTAACTTCACTCTCGTAATCGACTTTGCTACAGTCTTTGTTGTTGACAGCAGCTTTCTTTTGGTCAGGAAAATGATCTACTTCATTGATCAATTGACATTTTAAAACAGTTTCCTTGGTAAGATAAGGAATATCATCATCCTGTTTAATAAATTCTTTAGAGGATTCAAGTGGCATGGATTTCAGAAGCACGATCTTTTTTTTTTCTGTCTGTGCACAACTCTTGATGCCATCGTTAGACTTAAATTCAAGTTGCTTATTTGGCTTGGCAGATATTGATAACTGATTATTAGATACCTTTTTTTGGTAACTGGTCCCTTTAAAATTATTTTTATATTTGTTATCAACAGGATTTTTTGCAACGGCAGCAAATCCCCAATTTTCAGAAGACCCTTCAACTGATACTTCCTTCTCATTTGGTAATGGTCGTATATCAATTTTTTTTTCGTGCTCAAAAATATTTTCTTTTAATGTACTTTTGTCTGTATCATAATCTTCTTCGTCGTTATCGTCATCACATTCAGAGCTATCGCTAGAACTATCGCTTGAGTCTGATTCAGAACTAGAAGATGTACAAGAATCTGAAGTTGAACTTTCATCCTGATCTTCGCAACCAAAATTCTTTTCATCCTCATCATCTTCTTCGTCTTCACTGTCACTGGATGAAGTTGTTGATGACAAATCCGAATATGTACGTTTTCGATTAAAATTTGTAACAATCTGATCCCGATGTATTATATTTTCTTTCTTTTGCTTTAGTTGAGATGGAAAGTTATTAATCGTAGCAGAGTTTTTCTTCTTTTGTCTGCTGCCTATATTACTGAATTGTTGAGATGTCGATGGATTGTCAACCAAATGTTCATTTTTAATCATCTGTCGCTTGCAATCGGAGTAAAGTTTTTGAGATACATACTGTACGTCACTGAAATTGAAAATAAAATATTTTATATGTTACATAATACAGGATCAATTCTAAAACAGTGATGTTTACGGTTACAACTGGTTATAATCCATTATTTAAAATGGTCAATTTACAATGTTAACAATCAATCTTACCCATCCGTGCCATGCTCTAATTTTATGCTGGCAGTATCTCTCCTACACGACTTAGAGTTATCAATGTTTTGCTTTAAACATGAGTTGCATCTGAAATAAGAAGAACTGAAGTTACTCAAATACCAATGAATGAATAGATATGGTAATCGGAATATAATAAACTAAACTTGAATTATTTAAGTTGGTGGTTTTATTAAAATAAGTTGCAAATAAAGTTGATTTACCAGAGAGATCGTGTTGAACATATTCAATGTATAATTTAAGCATTCGTATAGTTAAAACATGAATTTGCGTTAACCAACATTACGCTGGTACTATAATCTTACTTTTTTATTTTTTTCATAACTTACCTATATGGATGTTTCGGTTTTTTGTCCGGTATTGTATCAAGGCAAGTCAAATGAAAATGACTCTTACACACAAAACACTGTAAAAGACACGGACCACGATTACGTATTTTACACACAGTACATTCGGCACATTTCTGACAATTCCATATAGTTCCTTTAGTAACAAGCATATAAAGGAGCACATAAGACTGAGACTTGCATCTGCCTGCAATATTTGCACAGGTTGTATGCAACGAAATTCCACACTGTTTGCAAGAACTTAGGGGTTCTGGTATCCCATTAAGGTTTTTTTGTGAATTTCCCGAGCAATGAGTACAAGTGTCTTCCCCTTTTGTACTAACATCCAATTCTGGTGCTGCCTTACGTGGCGTTGTTAGCGATTTTCCTTTTTTATATAGCTTGCCTTCCTGTATAAGGAAACCAGTGTCGACAGCTTTTTTAATTGACAGCTTTATTATAGCTTTGAAATCAACGTCAGGGGAAAGATCAATGCAGTTAAATTTTTGTATGTAGTTTTCTATATTTTTGATTGTTGAACCTTCACACTCTCCCAAATCATTTACTGCTTTTGCAACTACTTTGTAAAGATTTGTACTTTTATCCACTTTAATTCTTCTTTTAGCCATCGGTGCTTTATAAGAGTGTAAGCCTTTATTGTAAACTTTAATAACAGCTCCTGACTCCACGGCCTTTTCAAGTTTTTCTGCTACGATATCTTCGTGAAACTTATGATGGGTACCAATGGCTTGACAAATTCGCTGAACACTTGGTCTCTGTTTTTGAGAGCGAATTTTTGAGATGGCCTCAAGTATCCATTGCTTCCAAGTATCCATACTGATGTCATGAGAAGATTCCCTATTTTTTTTTTTTTCTGTCTGAAAATAGAACAAATAAGCCAGTTAATTTATGCCAATGCAGTAGCTGCTGAATTAATATCAAATAAAACATAAAACAAAAATAAATGATCAATATTTATAACAATAAAACATGGTCCGAATTTTCAGGACAAGGGCAAGCGAAATTTGTAATACTATTGCCATTCACGTTGTTTTGGCAGTGTGCAATGTTTAACACACGATATTTTCAATACTATTACAGATATCGAATGCCAGATTTGTCTAAAAGTTTGAATAATATTTTATGAACTATTAATTGCTAAACCTTGAAGGTAAAAATTTAAAATTACTGAGAAAATTAAAGTTTGCAACGGCTAATGGTACGCCTATTGCCAGAAACGAGTTTGATAGAGATTTTATAAATCTGGGAAGATAATTAATGAAATAAGAAAAATTAAATTTATTAAATCTCTTGCATGGTGATCAATTATTCAAGAAAACTGGGTGCATTACAAATATATTGCAAATAGAGGCCACAACATACCACCCCATGACAAAGCTGCAAAATTAATAGCTTCGTCATCATAAGAATGGCTTCAGGTGTCGCAGAAAATTGGCAAAACTGCAAGCGAAGTGGACCGACCATTTAAAAAATATTGGATATACTATAAGTTGTTGTTAACATTTTTGTAGCATACCCAAAACGTATCTGACTCGTAGGCCAAGGAAAATTTTCACGCTGTCAAAGAGCATTTGCAATGGCTGGAAAGGAGTTTGGACCAATTTAACAGCATCAAGCCAGAGGCAGTGAGCTGTCACCGTCAGCCGTACAAACGAACTCTTTAATTTGCATAGATAGAAGGAAAACGAATTTTAGCAAAATAAAATTGAAGAAGTTACGCCATCAATACCAAAATGGCAAATCACTTTTCAGCAGGCAGCTTACCAAAGCCAAAAAACCAAATTGGCTCATTAAGCAAATGTTTTTAGTTGGCCATCAAATGGTCCGACTAGCCCCATAGAACATTTTGTGCCATAAGGTTCGAAATTAGCCACAAACTTTTGACCTCAAAATTAAGTGTACGTGAATGGGACTCAACTTCAGAATATTGCATAATTGTTTAAATCAATGTCAAAACATGTTAAATGTTATACGGCCGAGGTGAGGTTACACAATTCAAAAATTAATTATGTTATATTACCGCGTTCGAATTAATAGTGGTCTTTTTTCTTATCTCTTAAAGCTACCTTTTGAATAAAAATCTATTTTTGTTGTTGTTGGAAATACAAGAAATTTTTTTTGTCACGTAAACTTTTAGACAAAATTCACTGGCATTCGATATCTGTAATAGTATTGAAAATACGTGTGTAAACATTGCACACTTCCAAAAACACACGCGTTCGAATTAATAGTAGTTGGGGCTCGATTCCATTCCTTTCCTTCATGGTGATAAATGTAAAAGATTAATAAATGTTTTTATAAATGGCAGCATCCTAAAGTCGCATAGTTAGGTGCATGTGAAGTACACACAAAAATCCAAGAAGCATTAAGTATGTGGTTTAATGGTGTGGGACTGCATTTCATTACAAGGTGTGTATCTGATTTGTTAAAATTGATTGTGGATAAATTGAAGTACAGGAACACATTAAAGCCAGTAATGCCACCATATGCCGACAACTTCTGTAATCTCTTTTAATGTGTTTTTAGTATATTATTACTTTATTATATCTTAGAATCTGTGTATTGATTGTGGGTTTTTTTATTTAGAGTGTCACACATACCATACATACGAATATGAACATGTACATATGTATGTATGTACGTATTCATGTTAATTGCACCAAATGTATTATAATCATTGTGGATCAACATTTAAAACCCATACGATGCGGATTAATAGTTTCTAGGATGAACACCATTGTATAAATATAATTTTCAACATGTCTAATGACATTTGCAATTAATTTTAACACTATTTAAAATCACCAAAGACCTGTCACTATGAATGTATCTTTAATTTGCCTAGATAGAATAGAGACACGAGCTACACATCAAATGAACAAAACGTAACGCGATATAAAACATAAATGTAAAATGAAATTTATCAATATAACGCTCTTAATTAAGTAAATAACTTACTTTACAAATAAGGGCTTATAATGAACTGCGCATAAATGCACATAAGTTTCACAAAATTACACAAACTCTTATTTGTGTGTACGTTGAGATGACACTTAACTACTTATAATCGATAGTTTCTAAAATGTTGCTGTCGTATTTTTTTCGATATACTTTAGCTCCGAAGAATCGTGTTTATACCGGTAGATACAAATTTTCTTGTCCCTTATCAAGAATCATCCGTCCGTATAAACGCGTCGATCTCGACAACTATAAGAACTGTGAAGCTATTGCTCAGAGAAACCACGATTAGGAGACCGGGAAAACCGGGTTTACGTAATTAAATTACTATAATATGTATGAAATTAATATAATCATATATGAAGATTTTAATATTCCCCATTATTTATATGTCCCACTATTTACCTAGAGAAAAATAATCGAATATCGCAAACATTGAAATTATTGATGTTGAAGGAATGCAAATTTGTGGACTTATCGATTTGCCTATCTATTGTATACCATCACTAATTCAGAACAGCGTCAACGAGTGTTTTTGCAACAAATTACCGGTGTCCATGTAGATAAACTTTGTAAATTATGAACAATATAAGCAGTTGCTTAATAAAGTAAATCTCTTAAACGAACGGAATCAAAACTGACTCAAAATGGCACACAGCGAAAGTATACCCGTGAATACGTTTCGGAACTATTTAAATATTTTAAATGATCCGGCCGCGAATGAAGATATCAAACTAAAGGCCACTCAGGAATTAAGTGAACATTTTGAAATGATCATGCAGTCTTCCTCTTATCCATCTTTTTTGGAAAACGCTTTAAAGATATTCATGCGTATTCTACAAGAGGGAGAACCGCAATTCATACAAGAAAACACATTCCAGCATGTAAGTGAACATAGACACATACCAAGTAGAAATGCTTAAAGACTACGGATACTTGCGAAATAAATTTACACAGTTGTTTATACATATATATATATATATATATATATAAATTCATAAATAAATGTACACTTGTAATATATAAATGCAAAGTTAAACCATTGGTCAATCAAAATAAGTGAGTGAAGAAGAAAATGTCAGTCAGAATTGTTCCCTTATTAGAGCTGCGATTTTGAAAATTGTCAAGGGTGTTCAATTGAGACTGTCTAACTGATATGAGCATTATTGGGTTGTGAAATTAATAACATATGTAAAAGTCATGGCTGTCACCAGCGCACAAAGAATATATAATGAGCATATATGAAGTATAAATACATATGAAATCTTGATCAGAGTCAACAGGCGGTTCGACTTTTATCCGTCTATTGTACCTCTCCAACTGATAATAAAATATTTTTTTTTTTTTTTTTTTTTTGGGGGGGGGGGGGGGGGGGGGGGGGGGGGGCCCTCCCCTTTTTTGGGGGGGGGGGGGGGGGGGGGGGGTGGGGGGGGGGGGGGGCGGGGGGGGGGGGCCGGGGGCCCCCCCTTTTCCCCCCTGTTTGGGGGGGGGGGGCCTTTTTTTTGGGGGGGGGGGGGGGGGGCGGGGGGGGGGGGGGGGGGGGGGGGGGGGGGGGTTTTCCAGGGGGGGGCCCCCCCCACCCCCACTTCTTTTCCTTTATTGTTACTGCTGTCAAAATATTTAAACCATGGTCTGTACATGTACTATAAAAGACAGACAAACTATATTATCAATTAATTACAAGAGTAAATGTCTTAAGTATAAGTAAAATGATGTTTTGTACATTTTACAAACTACAATTTCTTTAATTTCTTTGTAGATTCGCAAATTAATTTTGGAAATGATACACAGATTGCCCATAACAGAAACTTTACGACAGCACGTGAAATCAATTATTACAATGATGCTTAAGTTATTAAAAACGGATAACGAAGAAAATGTTTTAATAAGTCTGCGTATTATAATAGAACTTCATAAGCATTTTCGTCCATGCTATAATCCTGAAGTAAGTATCCATCAACTCTCTATAGTTCAATATAATTAACAAATTGTATTTTATATTATTTTAAGATTCAGCTGTTCTTAACATTTGTTAAAGAAATTTATACAAATTTGCCAAATCATTTAACGTCAAATTTTGAAACTACAAACGACATTCGAGTAACTGATATAAAGGATCTGGATTTAGAAGCTCTATTACCAGAAACCTATTCTGTGAGAACAATACACGTAGAAAAATCACTTGATCATAACTCGCAACAAATTATTGTAAGTATTAAACCTAAATAAATAGTTATTTTTTTGGACTTTGCAACCGAGCTGACTACATTTTATTTTGACTATGCTCATTTTTCAGTACAATCTTCTTCCTCGTGGAATTTTGTCTTTGAAAGTTCTTCAAGAATTGCCTCTTATTGTCGTATTGATGTATCAGATTTACAAAAATGCTGTTCATTCTGAAGTCGCTGAATTTATTCCTTTGATATTGACCACAATTAACTTACAGCCAACATTAATTCAAAGGTACGAAAATAAAATAACGCTAACAAAATGTTACTCACAGAAACTTAAGTATTCGACCTCATAAAGGACTGCTAAAATATAAACTCATTTTTTTATTTGCAGAAATTCCGCGCAAAAAGAAATCTTTGTTGATTTTATGGGAGCTCAAATTAAAACGCTATCATTTTTGGCATATATTGTGCGAATATATCAGGTAAAAGGTTCATACTTTTTTTTATACGTTTAAAATAATACATATTTCCAACTCTCTTACAGGAAATAGTAATAACTAATTCAGTGTCGGTTACCAATGGAATGTTAAACTTAATGGAGCATTGTCCTAAAGAAGCTGCTCACCTCAGGAAAGATCTATTGATTGCTGCTCGACATATTTTTGCAACGGATTTACGACAGAGTTAGTAATATTTTTTTTATTCTGTATCTAGTGACTTATTCAAATAATTATTCAACATTTAACTACATCATTACATTCATTCAATAACTAATGAAATATTTTTTTAATTTCAGAATTCGTACCGTCAATAGATAAACTGTTTGATGAAGACATACTTATTGGAAAAGGAGTTACTTTAGACTCTATTCGACCACTAGCATACTCGACACTAGCTGATCTTGCCCACCATGTACGCCAAAGCCTAAGTTTGGATGTTTTAATAAAAGCTGTACATTTATTTGCAAAAAATGTGCATGATGAGACACTTGCGGTTGGAATTCAAACAATGTCGTGCAAGCTTTTATTGAATCTTGTGGATTGTCTACGACATCATAGTGAAATTGAACCCGTACGATCTAGAAGTATACTTGGAACACTTCTTAAAGTTTTTGTTAAGAAGTTTGAAACTATCGCACTAATTCAGCTTCCATTAATTATCCAAAAATGGTATGTATAAAACACACGGAAAAAATGAATACTTTAAAAATTGAGGTATTAGAATAGTTTATGACTTGGTATTAGAATAGTTTATGACAATAACTTAACCTAATCTCTTAAAAAAAATACCTTATTTATGGTCAATAGTCTCAAGTTATATGTGGATTTATGTAATATAAACAACTTTGTGCTTTGCAGGAGAATGTTTGTTAAAGCCAAATTAACATAGATTATTATTCTAAAAGTAAATATTCCCGATTTCAAGAAAAGAGTGAAACATTAGTAAGTAAACTAATGATTAATCATCATATTCGAATTAACTAAATTAAATAATTAATGCGCACTTACATTTCTATTATTATTAGTAAAGGACAGTCTCAAACTGGTGCAGCGACAAATAATAGTGGTCCATTTCCTCAAACTGTTCTAAATGTAACAGAAATAAAAGATGTATGTATTGTTTATTTGTTATAAATAAGACTAAAATTATTAATTATTGAATATCTTTAATCTTAGGAAAACCTTGGAATTGATCAAAATAAAGTTTCGTCAACTGGAAATCAATTAGTTTGCTCCGTGAATGTTGCTGAATTTCGAAGCTTAGTTAAAACTCTTGTTGGAGGTGTTAAAACCATTACCTGGGGATTTTTTAACTCAAAGGTATGATTTGTCTATAATTAAAAGCAACTCTTAATTAACCTCCTTATTTTGTTTAATTACTCAGGGCTCGGATTCAAGTACACAAGTGCAAGAAAAGCTGTTTACTCCTGAAATATTATGTATATATATTGACTTGGTCCACTTTGCAATGGAAGCTTTGGATATTTACACTGTCAATGTTAATCCGACTCAACAACGCACTTCTGGCTTAATATCACGAAGTAAGGAAGAGAAAGAAGTTTTGGAACACTTCAGTGGCATTGTAAGTATAATGTTCAACTGAAACTTTACTATTTCAGTCATTTGAAACTATTTAAATGTTGTTTTTTTTTCTAGTTTCTTATGATGCACTCCCAAAACTTTCAAGAAATATTTGCCACAACAATCGACTTTTTGGTGGAGAGAATTTATAAAAATCAATCCCTTCAAGTGATTGCAAATTCGTTTTTAGCTAACCCCACGACATCACCACTATTCGCAACCGTTTTGGTGGAATATCTATTAGAGAAAATGGAGGAAATGGGTTCAAATGTTGAGCGATCCAATTTATATCTAAGATTGTTCAAACTGGTTTTCGGAAGCGTCAGCCTGTTTCCTGTTGAAAATGAGCAAATGTTGCGCCCCCATCTCCATAAAATAGTTATTCGGTCAATGGAGTTAGCCTTAATTTCTGACGAGCCTTACAACTATTTCTTGCTTTTGCGGGCTTTATTTAGATCAATTGGAGGTGGAAGTCATGATCTTCTGTATCAAGAATTTCTTCCACTGCTACCTAATCTATTAGAAGGCTTGAATCGTTTACAAAGCGGATTTCACAAACAACATATGCGTGACCTTTTTGTGGAGCTGTGTTTAACAGTACCAGTACGCCTCTCTTCTTTACTGCCATATCTTCCGATGTTGATGGACCCTTTAGTTTCGGCATTAAATGGATCTCCAACTTTGATCAGTCAGGTATGTTACAACTCTAGGAATTCTACCACTAAATAAACTAATGACTAATGAAACCAATTCAAAATAACTTAATTACAAAACTAACCATTTTAAATTGTTGGTGTATAGACAAAATGAATTTTAACAGCCAGTATTTCAAACTATTAAATGTTTAATTTCAGGGTCTAAGGACATTGGAGCTTTGTGTTGATAATTTGCAACCCGATTTTCTATATGACCATATTCAACCAGTTAGGGCGGCGTTAATGCAGGCTCTATGGAAAACACTTCGAAACCAAGACAACGCAGCCCTCGTCGCTTTTCGGGTTCTTGGAAAATTTGGTGGTGGCAATCGAAAAATGATGGTGGAGCCACAAATTCTACATTATGATCAAAATGAGAAGCAAAAAATTGCAATTATTACACATTTCCAGGAATACGAAAAGCCAATTGAATTTCCTGTGGACCACGCCATTGAGTCGGCTTTTAAAGCATTGAGTTCAAACACAACTGATCAGTTTTATAGACGACAAAGTTGGGAAGTAATTCGTTGCTTTTTGGCTGCATTTATAAGCTTGGATGATGAAAAACATACTCTTTTGAAATTGTTTACCCATAATGACTTTGTCGAAAGTAATATTATGAATTGGCTAATATTTCACAACAAAACTGATAAAAGTAGTGTCCGTGGTACTCACCAGACAGCGCTTATTGGTATGTTAGTAGCTTCAGCAACTAAAGACCTTCGTGATTCAGTGTGTCCTGTTATGGCTGCAGTCGTAAGACACTATACGATGGTGGCAATTGCCCAACAGGCAGGACCATTTCCACAAAAGTGTTATGCCCCAAATGGAGTTGACCCTATGGTATTGATTGATGCCTTAGCTGCTTGCATGGGTCATGAAGAAAAGGAATTATGTAAACCAGGAATAGCTTGCATGGGAATAATACTAGACACTGCAACAAATATTATGGGAAATAAAGATAGAGCTTGCAAACTTCCCTTGATGCAATATTTAGCAGAAAAAATGACTGCATTGTGTTATGACCGACCATGGTATGCCAAAGTCGGTGGTTGTCAAGCAATTCAGTTTTTATGCAAACATATGTCTTTACGTGCATTGTATCAGAATCTTTTTAATTTCTTAAAAGCTTTTATGTTTGTGTTGATGGACCTCGAGGGTGATGTTTCAAATGGTGCATTAGATATAACTAAAAGCTATATGAAAACAATGTTAGAAATTTGTTTATCTCCCATCGGAATCAATTATCGAAATAATGAGCTAGAAGAATTACAATCAAGAGCAACTTATGAAGTTATTCACGAGCTCGTCCGACATATAACTAGCCCGAATTCTATTGTAAGGGAAGAATCTATGGTATTGTTAAAACATATTGGATCAATACAAAAGAAAACTGTATCCGAAGTTATGGACCCCCACAAAGATGTTTTAGCTGATATTATTCCTCCGAAAAAACATTTGTTGAGGCATCAACCTGCCAATGCTCAAATTGGACTCATGGATGGAAACACATTTTGTACAACTTTGGAACCACGCTTGTTTACCATTGGTAAGTAATGATGTAATTTTAATGTATACTAAGATATGATGGGCTTGCCTCCGTTGCATGTAATATAGTATCGCAAAATAACTGGATTTAAATACCGTTTTTTTTTCAGATTTATCAAACAATTTCCATAAATTGTTCTTCCATGAATTACTAACCCTAAGTGAAGCTGAAGATGCTACATTAGCTAAACTGGACTGCTACAAAAACGTATCTAATTTGATACCATTAAGGATAAGTGCATTACGTGCTCTAGCAGCCTGTCACTATATAAATGATATTGGATATAAGGAAAAGATCATGAACATTATTTTCAAAGTTATGGAGAATGAGAAACCAGAGTTGCAGCATACAGCATACCTTTGCATGAAGACATTTATTAGTGGAATTTCACTTGAGAGAGATAAAGTAAGTACATTAATACATATTCCAGCTTAATTGTACATCTGATGGAACTGATTCAATCATACTATCATGCAGAAATTCAAAATCATACTTAGGTTGTTTGCCGAGCAAAGTTATATGCAATGTTAAACTCCTGTTCTATACATTTTTCAGATTCATGCTGCTATGCGTCCACTGCTTTTAAGACTTGGCGACCATAGAAATTTGTCAATTCCAGCGATAAAACGCCTGTCGTATTTTACTCAACTTTTCCCACAAATGTTTAATGAAAAATTAAGTGAGCAAATATTACAACATTGTGCCAAAATTATTGAAATATTTGTTAGCCAATACAAATGTACCAATGAGAATATGAATTTCTTTGCCACATCAAAAGGAGGAGAGTATGAACAAAAGATTGTTACGCTTATTGAAATGTTTTATCACATTACGGCATCACCTAAATATATTGAAAAATTATGCCAACTTGTCTTACAAACTGAAAAGAATCTAATGATTGAAGCATCAAGTCCATATCGCGAAGCATTGCATATGTTTCTTCAGCGATTTCCATCAGAAACCGTTGATTTATTTATGAACCGCTCATTAATGGCTGATCCTCAATGGAGCCGTTTCTTTATATTTGTACTTAAACACAAAAATGGTCAATCATTTCAATCTACAATTAAAAATGGAAAATACAGTATGTTATTGGAGTACCTAAATTGGCCCAGTGATATCGATACTACAAACAAATATGAAATACAACACCAAGCCGTATTAATAATTTATACTCTTATGGAGCTCGATGACCAATGGATTCCAACTAGATCGGATATTGTTGATGCGCTAAAAAACATGTGGCGTAATAATTTATACTCAACATGTCTGGATAATGTAGCTTGCGATCTATGGCATTTAATTGGAAAAATACTACTACTATATTTTTCCCATAACACAAATGATATTGACTTACTATTTCAACTACTAAGAGCATTATGCCTTCATTTTATTCCGGATGTATATTTTCTACGTGACTTTCTACAAAATACTGTAGCTAAAAGTTTTACTGTAAACTGGAAAAGAAATGCATTTTTCCATTTTGTGGAGAACTTTAACAATAGTGCGTTTTCTGAAGACTTGAAGGCAAAAATTATTACAGCGGTTTTAATACCATGTTTTACTGTGAGCTTTGATAAGGGAGAAGGAAATAAATTGATTGGGGCTCCTCCAACACCCTATCAAGAAGACGAAAAAAATATTGTTTCTGTCTTTATCAATAAAGTGTTTGACCCGGATAAACAGTATGACGATTCAGTTAGAATTGCATTATTGCAGCTGGCTTGTCTACTTGTTGAGCGGGCTTCGCAGCATATACACGACGGTGATGCCAATAATAAAAGACAGGGTAATAAGCTAAGACGTCTAATGACCTTTGCTTGGCCTTGCCTTTTAAGCAAAAATTGTGTTGATCCTACTGCCAGATACCATGGCCATTTATTGCTTGCTCATATTATTGCAAGATTAGCAATCCACAAGAAAATAGTTTTACAAGTGTTTCATTCATTGCTGAAAGGACACGCAATTGAAGCAAGACCTATTGTGAAGCAAGCCTTAGATGTGCTTACACCAGCAATGCCATTACGCATGGAAGACGGGAACACTATGTTAACTCACTGGACAAAAAAAATTATTGTTGAAGAAGGACACGCCATACAACAACTGTTTCACATCCTGCAGCTAATTATTCGTCATTATAAGGTATGAATATGACTGTTATTTGCTTTGTTTTGTATTTATATATGCAATAATTTTTTAATGTTTACATTTTTAGGTTTACTTTCCTGTTAGACATCAATTGGTTCAGCATCTCATAAATTATATGCAACGTTTGGGTTTTCCTCCAAGTGCGTCTATTGAACATAAGAAACTGGCTGTCGATCTTGCCGAGGTTATAATAAAATGGGAACTACATCGAATTAAAGAAGATGAACGAGATGTTAAAATCAATGAATCTGAAGATGATATGAGAGACGTTCAACTTCAAAAACGCGTGGGACCAGAAACAACGGAATTCAGAAAGAAAACCGGCGAAAACTCGAATCAAACTGCTGTGCAAGGAAAGTATAATATTATTTTTATGATAACTATAATAAGATACGATATAGTTAACCTTTTTTCTTTAATCTTTAATTTTGTTTCTATTAACTAATTGATAATATTTTTATAGGTGTCGGAAATCACCCAAGAAGTGAAGACATTCTACGATCAATAGACAAATCATATTGCGATACTGTACTTAATTTCCTGGTACGACTGGCATGCCAAGTTAATGATCCACAACCTGGAATCATGTCAGCAGGCGAAAATTTATCAAGAAGGTATGACTAAAATAATTATTTATGTGGCTCAAATTACACCAAATTAGTTGGATAGATCTTCTCAGAATTCTTAATTGTTTTTAAAAATACTGTTCTATGAAATCTATTGTTTAAATTCATTTAAAAATTTTGTTTTAGATGTGTTATGCTGCTAAAATTGGCTATGCGGCCGGAAATATGGCCTCAACCATTTGATATCAAATTGAACTGGCTTGACAAAGTACTAACTACAATCGAAACACCTCAACATAATTTGAATAATATATGCACAGCCATAGATTTTCTTACCTTCCTGACAACAATATTAAGCCCGGAGCAATTGGTATCTATTGTGCGACCAGTTCAACGTGGTTTGTCCTTATGTATCATACACCAAAATACAAGGATTGTTCGTTTGATGCACATATTTTTGACACGACTTATGTCAATTTTCCCACCTGATTCACAGCATAAACATAATGAGCTTGATGTTTTATACTGTGCTATTAGTAAAATGATAACAGACAACTTGACGTTTTATGAAAAAAGTCCACAACCCAATGCGTCAGGTCTATTTGGAACATTAATGATCTTAAAAGCCTGTACAACTAATAATCCAAGCTATATTGACCGAATATTAGTCCAATTTATCAGAGTGCTCAATCGACTTACAAAGGATCACATTAATATCAATACTAATACCACAATCAACCCACAGTCAACAGATTCAAATTCTCTAGCACTTGAATTGCTAGTTTTATCATTGGAGTTAATAAAGAATAGAATCGTCATCATGAGTGTGGAAATTCGTAAACTCTTTATTGGAACCATTTTAGTAAGCCTAATTGAAAAGAGTCCTGAAGTAAAAATAATAAAGTGTATTATTAAAATGCTGGACGATTGGGTTAAAAACAAAGAAAGTAATGTTACAGCACATGTTCCATCAATACGTGAAAAGTCTGCATTACTAGTAAAACTAATGCAATATGTTGAAAAGAAGTTTGCCGATGAGATTGAATTAAATGTTCAATTCTTAGAAATAATTAACTTTATCTATCGAGACGAAGTTTTAAAACAAACTGAACTAACAAGCAAGCTAGAGGGAGCATTTCTTAATGGCCTTCGGTTCCAAAATCCACATATTCGAGCAAAGTTTTTCGAAATACTAGATTCGTCAATGAGACGTAGACTTCACGATAGACTTTTGTACATAATATGCTCCCAAGCATGGGATACTATTGGATCTCATTACTGGATAAAACAATGTATTGAACTGCTTATTTTAACAGCTAATACTATGACTCAAATTCAATGTTCAAATGAAATATTCAAGATTCCTAGTATAACTTCTGTGATTCCGACAAACGCAACTGATTGTCAAGAAAATACATTTGTGTCATTTTTGTCCTCACAATCAGAATCATTTGAAAATGTTCATAGTGTTGAAGACAAAGATGATGTATTTGATATTGATTTAAAGCTTGAATTTACATCTGTTCGCAAGGAAGATTCTCAACAAATTCTTTCAACTAGACGTGATACTCTTGTTGAATTAATTTGTAAGCAAGCGGAATTTTTAGAAGCAAATCGAAATATACGAACAGAGCAAATGCTTGTTGCGACATCACAGCTTTGTCACATTGATACACAACTAGCTGAACATGTTTGGCTTGCCATATTCCCCAATATTTGGAAAATATTTTCGGATGATCAACGTATGAATATATCAAAAGAGTTGATACCTTTCCTCTCATCTGGAACAAATGTCAATCAAAAAGACTGCAGTCCAAGTACTCTTAACACATTCACTGAGAGCTTAACGAAATGCGTCCCTTCAATTTATATTCCTCCAAACTTGTTGACATATTTGGGTAAATCTCATAATCTTTGGCATAGAGCCATTTTAGTTTTGGAAGATTTGGCTCTGGCTCAGTCTACGCGTAATAATAATAACGCAGAAGTAAGTCAACCAGACGTTGACGGGCAATATTTGAATAATATATATGACTCCCTTTCCAAAATGTATTCCGCTATGCATGAAGAGGATCTCTGGGCAGGACTTTGGCTTAAATGTTCACACTACTCCGAAACAAACATTGCCATTTCTTATGAGCAGATGGGATTCTTTGAAGAAGCTCAAGGTGCCTATGACCTTGCCATGACCAAATTTAAACAAGACTTGAATAGCGGATTGATACATGTTGATCTTAATAGTGAACTATTGTTATGGGAGAAGCATTGGATGCGATGTGCAAAAGAGCTAAATCAGTGGGATATTTTACTGGACTATGCTCAAACAAACAGAGAAAAGAATATGTTCCTTATACTTGAAAGCTCTTGGAGAGTCCCTGACTGGAATCTTATGAAGAATGCATTATCCAAAACGGAACAGTGCTATTCAAAACACTATGGATTTAAATTGAATCTATATAAAGGATATTTATCTATTTTATATCAAGAGGATAGACAAACTGCCAGCGTCGAGCGATATGTTGAGGTTGCATCCAGCTTATGTATTCGAGAATGGCGCCGGTTACCTAGAATTGTGTCGCACATTCATTTACCATATCTGCAGGCATCACAACAGATAATGGAATTGCATGAAGCAAGTCAAATTCATCAAGGCTTATTACAATCAAGAAATTCTTCACTTCATGATATGAAAGCCATCGTTAAGACATGGCGGAATAGATTACCTGTCATATCAGATGATTTATCACATTGGAGCGATATTTTTACGTGGAGACAACATCACTACCAAATAATTACACAGCACTTGGAGCAACAATCAGATCAAGGAAGTACTATGTTGGGAGTGCACGCTTCCGCTCAAGCCATTATTTCATTTGGAAAAATAGCCAGAAAACACAATCTTACAGGAGTATGCCAAGAGACATTGTCCAGAATATACACAATACCATCTGTTCCTATTGTTGATTGTTTCCAGGTTAGTAGCAAAATATTGGCTATATTTATTACTGTAAATATTTAATAATTCATATTTCAATTGCAGAAAATTCGACAACAAGTAAAGTGTTACTTGCAAATGCCATCGACTTCTGGAAGAAATGAAATAAATGAAGCCTTGGAAGTAATCGAATCAACGAACTTAAAATATTTTACTGGTGAAATGAATGCTGAGTTTTATGCACTAAAAGGTCTGTTACTGGCCCAAATTGGCCGCACGGATGAAGCAGGAAAATCCTTTAGTGCAGCAGTTCAGCTTCACGACGGGCTTACTAAAGCTTGGGCCATGTGGGGAGATTATATGGAGCAAATGTTCTTAAAAGAAAAGCAAGTTTCTCTTGCAAATAACGCGTTGATTTGTTATCTACACGCGTGTCGTAATCAAAACGAAAGTAAAACTCGAAAGTACATTGCTAAAGTGTTATGGTTCCTTTCATATGACAATTCAGTGGACTCCTTGATAAACACTTTCGAAAAATATGTTTCTGGAATACCTCCATCATACTGGCTACCGTGGATACCACAACTACTTTGCTGCCTGGAACAATTCAATGGCGAAGTTATATTAAACCTGTTGAGTCAGGTGAGTGAGAGAGCGTGCCTTAACGTTCACCGTACATTACAATTATTATATTCTTGCATTTTCCTTTTTATTCAAAATCACATTTATTTGTAGATTGGTCGATTGTACCCTCAAGCCGTTTATTTCCCGATTCGAACTTTGTATCTGACTTTAAAAATTGAACAACGGGAGAAACATAAATCCGCTGAACAAGCGGTATTTGCTGGCAAATTTGCATCATCCGTAAGTATTAAACATGAAATATGCTGTTTACTATTAGTAATTAATAATTGATCTTAATTTTTTTTGTTACAGAATTTGGAAAACATGGCTACATTGTGTGGCAGAAATCAAGTTACAGTTACGTCTGTTAATCCAATTAAAGCAACACCACCCATGTGGAGATGTTCAAAAGTTATGCAATTGCAACGAGAAGTTCATCCAACCATTTTAAGTTCACTAGAGGGCATCGTGGACCAAATGGTTTGGTTTAGGGAGAGTTGGACGGAAGAAGTTCTGCGTCAGCTTCGTCAAGGCTTAATTAAATGTTACGCAATTGCCTTTGAAAATAGAAATACGGTTGTTAATGCAACAATAACACCACATACTCTACATTTTGTGAAAAAGCTTGGATCTACCTTTGGAATTGGAATCGAAAATGTACCCGGATCTGTAACCTCTTCTATATCCCACTCTGCTGCATCTGAGTCCCTAGCAAGAAGAGCTCAGGTCACATTCCAAGATCCAGTTTTCCAAAAAATGAAGGAACAATTCACCAATGATTTTGACTTTTCAAAGCCAGGAGCTATGAAACTGCATAACTTAATAACTAAATTAAAAACATGGATAAAAGTCTTAGAAGCAAAAGTTAAAAAACTACCGACTTCATTTTTAATAGAGGACAAATGTAGATTCTTGTCGAACTTCAGCCAAAAGACGGCTGAAGTTGAGCTTCCTGGAGAGCTTTTGATTCCCTCATCATCTCATTATTACGTGCGTATCGCCCGTTTTATGCCTCGCGTGGAAATAGTTCAGAAAAATAATACTGCCGCACGAAGACTGTATATAAGAGGAACTAATGGAAAAATATATCCATATTTAGTTGTCTTGGATTCTGGTCTGGGTGATGCACGCCGTGAAGAAAGGGTTTTGCAGTTGAAACGAATGCTTAACTATTATTTGGAGAAACAAAAAGAAACAAGTCGCCGTTTTTTAAATATAACTGTACCGCGAGTTGTTCCAATTTCACCGCAAATGAGATTAGCTGAAGATAATCCAAATAGTATATCGTTGCTAAAAATATTTAAAAAAATGTTGCCTCAATGTCAAGATTGATTGCGATATGCCAATTGTTAAGTATTATGAACGCCTTTCAGAAGTTCAGGCACAAGGATCACCAATATCACACATTATCCTTAGAGAGATATTTTCTGAAATTCAGTGGACAATGGTGCCAAAAACACTTCTGAGACAATGGGCACTATATACATTTACTGCAGCTACTGACTTTTGGCAGTTCCGAAAAATGGTAAGATTATTAAATATACAACTTATATAAAGCAATTCAACTTCAACTTTTTTACATATTTTTATAATAACAGTTAACACTTCAACTTGCACTGGCATACCTCTGCGAGCATGCGCTTAATTTGACACGTCTTAATGCGGACATGATGTACCTTCACCAGGACTCTGGGCTTATGAACATTTCATACTTTAAGTTTGATATAAACGACGAGAAACAGCAATTCAGTCAGCATAGGCCTGTACCATTTCGGCTAACTCCAAACATTGGAGAGTTCATAACAAACATTGGAATATCTGGACCATTATCTGCCGCAATAGTGGCCACCGCGCGATGTTTTATTCAACCTAATTACAAACTTAGTTCTTTATTGCAAACCATCCTTAGAGATGAAATCATAACTTTACAAAAAGAAAGGACTGCGGCAAAATAAGGGCATGGACGCTTATGATGAGCCGTCGCTTGAGAACAATACAATGGAACATACCGTTAGAGTTGTTAATTCCGTTGTGGACACCATTTTGTTGCGGTTGAATAAAATTTCATACTTCGATAATATTGAGAAAAAAGAAGGTTTCTGCGCTTATTCAAACCGCAACAAATATTGATAACCTTTGCCGAATGGATCCTGCATGGCATCCATGGCTTTGAATTAGTTTCTAATAATATAAATATAAATGTAAATTCCAAAATAAATTAGATTACAAATTACATTTTAAATAATTATATGATGATAAATAAGACTTTAGAATGAAGCAGGGACGAGTAAGTTAATACATACAATCTGGAAAGAATCATACAAACTTAATATCTACAGGAGCTCTCTTTAGAGTCCTCTTAAAAAATAAATAGTCCAATGTTTTAAGAAATTTATTAATGATCAGAATCAGTGAAATAAATATACACTAATTTACTTTTACAAATGTTTTATCGTCTAGTATTTTAAATTTATCATCGCGAAATCTAAGAAGGTTGTTGTTAAAGCAATTGCTGCTTTCAATGTGTAGTTTAGCCATTACAGGTTTAATATTCTCGATGTTTGCTGTCTTTGCCAAATCAGTAAAATAATACATCTTAAAATAAAACAAAACAAAGTAAATGTCTTTAATTAATTCAAAGCTCAAAATAAAGTATTTTTTAATGTATATGAACATGTATAAACTCCACATGTCATGTTGTTTGCTTGTAATGATCTTTAGGAAAATATATGAATGGAAAAAGTGATCTTCAATATCTACAGCTAAGTAAAAAGTTTAAAAGTTTTTTTTAGTGTAAACTAACCTGAGTTTCTCCCAACATATGTGCTTGGCGTCTTTTGTATCCACGTTCCCAAAGTAATTTTAAATACTCTAGAGTATCTTTTTGCATAGCTTCTACAGGTGGCAATTTATTTTGTCCAATAAAGTAGCTTAAGGCGAAGCGTGCTTGCAGATCCATCATTTGTGCTGCACATACGTAGAATGGTAGTCCAATTAATGACATAGTTGGGTTTCGTATATTGATACATTGTTTATAAAAGCATTTGAACATGGTTGTCTTCGACATATATTCCCGATGTAAGACTTATAAAAGGAAAAGCATATTTATATCCAGTGCAGTAAAGAACGATATCAATCACTTTGTATGATCCGTCCTTGAAATATACTCCATTTTCATCAAATTCTTTTACATCTGGTTTTGTATCCACATTTTCGAAAAATATAGAATTGGAAATACCATCTACATGATGGCTAAGCGTTACTTGTTTGGCCGATTTGGATACATGATTCGATAAATCCAGTGCACTCGGTCCACCTCCTATAATCAAAATGGATTTACCTATACAAATTGAAAAATAAAATAGGTGAATTATATAATTTAAAAATAATATCATTTAACTCATTACCATTAAATATTTCGCTGCTTCTGTAATCGTGGCTGTGTAAATACTCGCCCTTAAATAAGTGCGCATTGGGAAAATGAACATAGTTAGGGGTATGATAATGCCCACTGGCAACGAAAACGTTATCAAAATAATAACATTTCATTTTATTTGAAGACATATTTTTAACAAGTACCTAAAGGAATAAAGGAAACAAAAGATTTAATTAACGGAATAAGTATGTACTTCGCTAATGCTAAGGATGCTTACTTGCCACTTGTTGATTTTTTTTGAAACTCGTATTACATATGAATTGAAATGAATATACTTTCTTAGTTGAAAATGTTCGGCGTATTTATTTAAAAAAAGTATAAATTTTATGGGATGAAACGTACGAGTCATCGTCAGCACCGATTTGAAAGTCTGGAAACCCCATTATTTCCTTTGGCAAGTTTGTACTGCATTGCAGATATGTGTAAAAAGAAAGACAAACAAAAAGTTGAAAAAAATCTTTTAATTTTGGATATCATTTGTTCCAGTAAATTTTTAAAAAGCAAAAGCAGTATTTTTTTAATTTTTATGTATACTTGCCGCAAATTTGTATACATGCTGCTGTGTACGTCAATGCCATTTACGATTCCAACATCCTTATTATATACCCACGTTCCCCCAATTTCATTTGAAAGTTCGAAAACCGTTGGAATCAAATTATGCTCAAGAGCTTGTCGAGCACTGCAAAGTCCTGCAGTGCCAGAACCAATTATACACACACTCATAATTACAAACGTTAATTTTAAATTATTTTATTTCGTATCAACTTGTTTTAAAATTATGCTACTATTTAAATAATCTACTCTCAGTTAAAACTTGCAATACGAGAAAAGATGTGTGGATTATATTAAAAGCGTTTTAATACATGAAATCTCAATGAACACTTATGTTATAGAAAAGCAGAATAATCTTTATCAGGGTTAATCTATTGAGTCTTGGAATAAAGTCTTTGACAATATAAGTAAACAAAGCTAAAGGGGACTTTAGCGGTCAGTAAAATACCCCGCTTATATTTGTAAATCCTAAATTGTACCAACAACACATTATCAAAACTGATATATGTAAATAGAATATAAAACGATGTTATGTAATGCAAATCGGTTAGGTTCTTGACCCCGCTTCTGTATGGAAAGATTAGCCGAGGCGACAAGAAACTTATTTTAGTGTATTAGGCGTAGGATGTTTAATATTGTAATGGTTATTTAAATTTAAGCGAAGGGTATCTTACTGTCGAGAGCGCTCAACTAAAGCTGTATTTATTTGTTGATTGTTCTTAATCTATAAGAATAAGATTCTAGATTACATATTCAACACAAAAATCGCTCAAAAATGGTTTAAGCTGAAATAAATAAGTAAGTATGCTTATTTTCAAAAAAATGACATAAAAATCTGTATATAAATTTGTACTATTGTTAATACCTGATATTTTCATGTATATGTCTTGTTTTCAAATAAAATAGAGGAATAATATTAGAAACAAATAATAGAAGCTACTGTCATGAGTGGCTGACAATAAAACGTGTAAAGTTCCATAAATTTTTGGAAGCTAAGACACGAGTTTTGCATTTGTAACAGACAATAGCCAAGGATCTGTCAGTCATTAAGTGGTAACTTGTCTACGACTTTTTCCATCAGTAGATAAGTGCAACGATTCCAATACATCATTTTCCATCTCGTTAGATAAAATACATTCTACCTTTCTCATATATTAATATTTTTATTTGCTTAAATTTAAATTTTTTGATATTTGTTAGATATTTGCAAGAACGCCTGAGCTTAAATTGAGAAAACAATGCTTTTCGCACTTTTCGATTGTATAGTCGTTGATTGGTCAGTGCTGATAAAACTCAAGTTTTTATGGGACCATTTCTAATATTTTAGTTATGTTATAAAATTAGGAACGTAATGAATTGTTTATTTGTTTTTGCTTATTTTATAAATTTAAAACCAAAATAAGAGGTGAATTAAAACAAAAATATAAGGACAATACATCGATAATCCAAGGCAAATCTATCGATACTATTGGGCTTATCTGCTTTCTTTGGCCACCTCTAGTATCCATACATATGTATGTTTTCATCAATTTCCAGTTTTCTTAATTTGTTATTGATTTCAATACTGAATATGATAAAGGCTATACTAGTATTTAACAATCATGGGAAGCCACGTTTATCAAAATTTTACCAGTACTTCGTACGTCAAAAATATATTTAACATTTTTGAAAACAAAATACAAATGCATATGATGTACTTTTGTATATAGAGGTTGCACACACCTACATATGTTTGGATGTGTGTTTATGAATACTTTCTGATAAAACAACTTAGTGCGGCAGTCTCAAATATACATACATATGTACATATCTACATGAACATATGTTGGGACGTGTTTAGTAGTTTGATGATTTATACTAATTTATATTTATTTTAATCAATATAATTATTAGGATGAGAGCTTTCAACAACAAATTATTAAAGAGACGTTTCAACTTGTTTCAAAGCGTGATGACAATGTCTGTAATTTTCTGGAAGGTGGCAGGTAATAATGATATATCAACTCAGTATAAACACTTTATTTTTGTTCAAGACAATTTCTTATAAAGTACATTGGCGCTTTGTCTTTTAAGTCGTAAAGCTTGGAGGCGCGATCTAGTAGACTAATAATAATAATGTGTTATGGTCTGTTTTGTATTGGTACCGGTGTATTTTTAATTTTTCAAGATAGTTATTAAAACTAAATACTTATATTCTAATTCTCTCACTTATTTTCAGCCTGATTGGAGGATCAGATTATAAACTAATATACCGTCATTATGCCACATTGTACTTTGTGTTCTGCGTTGATTCCTCGGAGAGTGAACTGGGTATTCTTGATTTGATTCAAGTATTCGTCGAAACATTAGACAAGTGCTTCGAAAACGTTTGTGAACTGGACCTAATATTTCATGCTGATGTCGTTCATTACATTTTATCAGAATTGGTAATGGGTGGAATGGTTCTCCAAACAAATATGAACGACATTTTAGCTCGGATAGAGGAACAAAATAAATTGGTCAAACAAGAAGCAGGAATATCGGCAGCACCTGCCCGTGCTGTAAGCGTTGTGAAAAGTATGAACATTCCTCAGCAAATAAAGGATATCAAATTACCCGATCTCCCACAAGCTATCAAGGATTTAAAATTTTGACAATATTTTGTATGTAACTTCGTATCGTTTTTTAACTCATTAGTAATAATTTTATCCTCAACAGGAGCACAAAATTAAGTTCGATACACTGTTAATTGTAAGTCAAGATATTGCGAATAAAAAAAATATAAAAAATACTTATCAATTTACACATAAGATGTAAATGAAAAAAAAATATATGTTAGAAGGAAGCAAATCCTAACTTATATACATAGTTATGTAGCGAGTATAGTATGAATCAGAATGAGGCATTGAAATGTATCAATTATCCGCTCGGATTTGCAATTTGCAGAATAGGAACAAATGCAAAATTTAAATCTGGATTGGCGAGGGCAGTGTGCGAATATTTAAAATATACTTTAGCTGCGTATGGTATTCAGTAACGTGCATGTCAAATTTTGTATATTTAACTTTTAGAATAGCTGAGACCTATCTATTCAAACATACTTTTACATTGGGTCAGTGAAATTTATTTAATTAAAATTTGTTAAATCAAAAAACGTTTTATAAATAATAGAGCGAGACATTTTAGAACGATGTTAACATAAACATTCCTTTTTCTGGGATCAGTTTACGTGTTCGAAGAGTTAAAAATTCTTTTCATTACCAAATCTACATTGTTTATGGCTAGTTTTAGGGTTAAGTATATTTTTGTTTATTGCTACACATCGTAAATATGTGTATAAAAACAAATGGGTAAATTGCATGGATAATCAATCAATAGGGAATGCCCACAGTGAAAAAAATTTATCGATGTATTTATCGATACATACAGCAGTTGCAACAGCAGTTTCTCGCTTAGGTGTTTCTTGCATAATTTAATACATTTATTCAAAGTTCATTCGCGACTAAGAAACCATTAACTATGCAGTGTCCGTTTCTTAACCGATTTAATGCCAATTATTTGCGCAACTATGCTGACATTCTTTACCATTCCTATGGAACTTTCTGTCCAGTAGCTGGCAAAGCTATTGCTAAAGTGGCAGAAAAAAACTTTCTCTTGTGAAGTCGTCGTCATCATGTCTGTCAGTGACTAGAAGGTCATATTCGACTAAAGGTAATTCAGTCGCAACAAATACTGCTCGAGATGATGTAAGCAATGACCATGCGGATTCCACTTTTCAATACGAACAATTTTTCAATGACCAAATTCTGAAAAAGAAACGAGATCACTCATATCGCATTTTTAAACGAGTTAATCGATTGGCTGGTGACGGTTTGTTTCCGCATGCACTCGATTATTCCAACAATGCCGAACGTCCCATTACCGTATGGTGTTCAAATGATTACCTGGGCATGTCAGCTCATCCAAATGTGAAACAGAAAGTTAAAGAGGCATTAGAAACCCATGGATCTGGTGCTGGTGGAACTCGTAACATATCTGGTAATTCGTTGTATCACGAACGATTGGAATTGAAACTGGCTGAGCTGCATCAAAAGGAGGCAGCTCTATTATTTACTTCGTGCTTTGTTGCAAATGATTCCACGCTCTATACACTTGCAAAATTGTTGCCAAGCTGCCATATTTTTTCGGATGCGGGAAACCATGCCTCAATGATTCAAGGAATACGTAATAGTGGAGTCCCAAAGCATATCTTTCGTCATAATGATGTTGATCACTTGCGTCAACTTCTTCAACAAGTCAATAAGGCAACGCCGAAAATTGTTGCATTTGAGACTGTGCATTCCATGACCGGTGCAATATGCCCTCTAGAAGAACTGCTTGATGTGGCTCATGAATTCGGTGCAATTACATTTATCGATGAAGTACATGCTGTTGGTCTTTATGGCGACCACGGTGCAGGAGTTGGTGAACAAGAAGGAACGGTTGCAAAAATGGATATAATATCTGGAACCTTGGGGAAAGCATTTGGAAATATTGGGGGCTACATCGCTGGATCTTCTAATCTGGTTGATTTGATAAGATCATATGCTGCCGGTTTTATATTTACCACTTCGTTGCCACCTACAGTTCTTTGTGGAGCACTTGAAGCGGTTAATATTTTGTCCTCAGAAGAAGGACGTGAGTTACGCAATTTGCATCAACGGAATGTTTCTTACCTAAAAAGTCTTCTGAGGAGAGAAGGTAAGTTTCTGATGTAATTACAATTTAGCTTTACGTGAGACAACTTAGCTGTAGCCAATTGCCATAACTGCTCATTTTATGTAATCTAATCTAGTTTAGAGATAATTATTGGGGCTTATAGGTATATATTTTTTTTGATTTGTTGACAATAGATAGTTCGATTTCACACTTTGTGTGCAATTAGCTCATTGTGAAGATTGTATAAAAAATCCTAACCATCGTTAATTTATCAAATTGAGATTATGTTTAAGATATCCAGTGTTAACAGAACTTATTTGCCTTCCTAAAAAGTTATAAAAATGCGTACTAGTAGGGACAAACTAGTACATTTTGAAAATTTAAATATGTAAATAATATATAAGTTACATACATTATTTTAATACAATTTAACATTTTCTTATATTTCAGGATTTCCAGTGGAAGATACACCAAGCCATATAATTCCAATAAAAATTGGGGATCCACAAAAATGCACTCAAATCTCGAATATGCTCCTGGACCAATTCGGGCATTATTTACAATCAATTAATTACCCAACAGTAGCACGCGGACAGGAAAAACTTCGGCTAGCTCCCACTCCTTTTCATACATTTGATATGATGAATTCATTGGTAATAGATTTGAAGAAAGTATGGGACATTCTTGAGCTATCTATACAAGTTCCGCTCACTCCGAATGGCTGCATGTTTTGTAATACCGATAGCTGTTGGCATAAAGATAACTGCCCAGATCTTGAGTGTGGTATTCCCAACTGCCCTCGCTTGGAGATTTCAGTGGCAGCATAAAGTTCTTCTCTTATAAATCATTGAGTACATACATACATATATGTACAATATATATTGCTGAAAACCTTTCATTAAGAAAGATTAATACTGGTATTGGTAATCTAATAAACATGTTATTTTCAAAAGATGTTTAATATACAATTATGTGGTGTTGTTTGTTATTTATTATACACGAAATATAAAATATAATCTTTGCACAAATGGATATTGTACAGGTTGACGCCTGAATTGTTTCTCCTATTAAGAATGTAATAGCTACCTATATACGGCTGGATAATGATATAGAAGATTGGTTTGGACAGTCCGGAGTTCTTTCGAAAGAAGTGTGAGAAACACATACACACATACTGTAAAACAATACGATATACTGTATTGTCGATGACCTACATAATATTGTATTATTAATGAAAAGCAACAACCATCTTCAATACTGATTTCAAAATAGCTCTCGCATATATCCACATGGGTTAGATAATTGGTAGAGGTACTATATACTAGAGAGCTGTACCTCCCTGTGTAGACCGCGAGTGCAGCTGTCGTGAGTAGTCAGCTTACAGAATCAAGCGTATATGGCCATGGCACAAAATCCTGTCGTTGACGCATTCAGCAAACGTGTTATCTAGTAATTACAATATGGCGTGTTGCTCTTATTTGCGAAAGCATTGAAATCTTGGGGATTCAATAAATACATGGATATTGACTGTGAACAGTACGAATATAATGATAGATTCTCCCACGAAATTCCTTGTGGCGACTTCCGTAGCATGTTCTGAAAGTATTATAGTCATTGTAATAACCATTAAAAAGGGTAAAGAATAGCATGTGTATTCTGGAACAGCATGCAAAGACTAATCGATTTAACAATGGTCAACTTTCTGTTAACGCACAAAACTTAAGTTATTTAAGTCTATTTTGCTGAGTTGCTGAAAAAGGGGAGAAACTGGAACGGCAGCGGTTTTTATTCATTCTTGTATTTTTGTTCGCGTTTGCGTGTGACTTCTGTAAAGTAATGTAAGCAGACATTGCCCTTGCAATTCAAAACAAATTGTATTTACTGTTACAATTTTTAATATTTTATTTACGTAAAAATAAAATATTTGGACATATAATATAATATAACAAATGAATAACTCTCATTGAAAAATTTGATTGATTCTTAACCTTGTCTAATGTTGCGAACTCTTAAAAACTGAGCAATTGATGCTCTTAAGAATAAATTGTTATTACTTCTCGACCTCCTCCACGAACCATTAATACTTTTTCAAGACCCTCTGTTAGGACTTCAAGGAATTCCATATCTTGATTTAGAAAATAATAATCGTTAGCAAAATAATAGAAAATCTATAAATTGAGTTCCATATATCTTACAATTGCTTTCACGCTCCGCTCTCACTTCTTTAGGAGGCCCTGGTAAATTCATTATGACCAATTGGGCATCTTGTGACTTTTCCACTATAACTTCGTTAAGTTTTATTGCCGTGTGCATTCGACGCACATTGAATTCATCTCTATAAAATAAAAAAAACGGTATAATAATTTATAATCTCCAATAAAACGGTACTTACGGTTTCACACTAGATTTGAACTTTTCGTCTGTTTTCTCTGTTGAGTCATCTTTATTTGATGTAATTTCGGGAGTTTCCATGCTTTCTGGTCCATCCGATTCAATTGAATTACGATTTTCCTCATTCTCGTGAGAGTCCTGAAAATAAAATAATGAGTTTTTAATTTCATATGGAATAAGACAATAAGTTTAGCATACTTACGTTATTTTGTATTTCTGTAGTGGGATCAGCAAATCTCACTTTCGACGATGTTTTTATGGCGTCATAATGGTGATCTACAATTGTTTGTACCTGAAAAAATTAATGCAAAATATTAAGTTGTAAACAGATGCATAAGTAAATCGTAATATCCAGATTCTCTTGACATTACTCAAAGCTTTAACTGACTAGCCAAACAATACAATGATTATAATACGTATATGTAGTTTTAGTAAATTTTATTTGTGCACCATCATTAAAAATGTAAGCAAAACAGGCATATATACTTTGTGCAAACTCTCATAGGTATAGATTATATATATTTTTGATCAGTATTAGTATCTATTCGCACAAAGTTGTAATACCAATTTTTAACCGTTTTCAATGATAGAAGGATATAAACTAAACACAAATACGAGCAATCTCCATCTTATAAAGTCGAGTAAGTCTTTTTAAGTTAGATGTAAAACCTTTCCAAATATTTTAAACTTTTATTGAGTACGCCCGAATATAAGGTTTCCTTCACAGAATTAAAAAAAAACACACTTATGGTTTCCAACATAACATTCTAATGATTTCTGACTCTGACAAATACATACATGCAGGCACGCGCGTACGAACAAATAAGAATTGAAATGTAAAATTTGTATTTATGGAAAACAAGCAGAATTGATTATCTCCGGCAGCCGAAGTATTTAAATGTGAATGTAATAAAATATAGTGTACCGATTTTGATATAATTGAATTATACATATTTAAGTGAAATGAATCGTATTGCATATGTATGTATATAAATAATTTCTAATTTCTTTATTTTTATTCTTTACCAAAGATAACTTATTATCACTGGGAGTTTCCTTAAAATCCATTACAGTTTGAACCTTTGATCAAATATACAAAATGTAAATTTTTTTTATTGATCTCAATTATTAGTAAACTGTTATTGAAACGTACCAAAAACAAAAACATAAGTTGAAGCAATCGTATCAAGATGACAAATAAAGATGTGCAAAATCATTCAATTTATTTATAACGACGTAGGACATTAGTATATATTTATATAAAATATCAAATCTTATAGTTTTTATACTTACTACTTTGGAATTTTCTCTTTTGTTTAAGCCTAATGCTCGTAGCATTTGATTACGCTGTTCCATCATGAGTGTTCTCTCATATGTATATGCAGAAATGTCGCTATTATTCTGATAATGCACAAATTGAATAAAAATCAAGTTCATTATTTGATAAACTTATTCGAAGATAGTTACCATTTCAACTACTTCCACATCTGCTTCAATTCGCAAATGATAAAGGAATGTTTTCAAGTCCTTTTTCATTTGAATTGAATTGTCTTCAATTTGAGCAACAGTAAAAATACGTAGTTTACAATTGCGCCATGTCCTATGTTGTTTTAGCAAAAATGGCAGCAACATTAGTAAGCCGCCATCGTGAACAATCCACCAAATATCAATGTTACCACCAATCTATAAATATATGGTTAATAGGATTCGTCTTGCTTATCGCACAATTTACCTTGTGGTTAGATTCAGGATAAAAGTTGATCCCTTTTGGAACAATCAGAGCCATGTGGCAGGCAGCAACTGTTCTTACAGTTTGAATGAATGTCTTCCAGCTGTATCGACCCTCTTGACGCCAACTATAAGGCCAGCCAATAATAACAGTGTTTGGTTTCATGCCACCAAGGCCAATGGTTTGAATTCTAAATGAAAAAAAAAAACAAAATTCGAATAATCCAAAAAAGGTGTGGTTTATGACCAGGTCTTACACTGAACTTAAACCTTCTCCGATTTCCTGTGCCACAAGCACATCACAAAATCCTTTAACCTTCTCATCTGTCATGTATTTCCGTAGAGTATTTTTTGCATCAATTGCCTTATTGCAAATTTTTGTGTGGTCACCTTTTATCACAGACACGCAAATTGTTAGACCTTTTCCAGCTTTCAACTGAGTAGCAAAGGAGAATATTTTTCTGTACTTTGGAATATTGTTGTCATTAAGTTTTGATAACACAAGAATTTGTGGACGCCAATTTTTCGTGTGTGGTGGACCTTCTTCCAGGCGTTGAAGTGAGTATCTTGCCGCAGTGAGTGCCATTCCACGAATGCCATCTCCCCATTCCTTTTCAGCACTGCATAGAAAATACATTAATCCGATTAATTAATTTTGGAAAATAGAAGAATGTTCATTAATTCGAACTTGAAAGCAAGTATGTTAAGTTAGTAATATATATACGTATATATTTGGGTCTAAAAACTTTGTAAAGTGTTTCTTATTAACTTACCCCCGGTATTCAATGTATTTGTAAATAATTATCGCCATACTTATGGCAATAAGCGCAAAATACCATGACGTCATTATCATAACAGATATGCATAAAGTAAGTCCTATAAGGGATAAGCTCCAGTGATAGAACTTAAAGCGTGGTCTCCAATTTGGCGTTCTAAGTAAAGTTTGAACAGCGCAGGCCAAATTTACAAAGCCGTAACACATGAGGAAAAACATTGATAGCAATGGTGCAAGAAGATCAACGTTACCTGCACAACAAGAATAAGATTGTTAGACAAAGTATGGCCTATGAAACATAAACATAACTTACCTAACAAAATTCCACATTGACAAATAACAAGTGTAAGAAGTAAAGCCCTAACTGGCTCTCCTCGGTTAGAAGACTTTGCGAAGGGGGCTAAAAAATGGAATAATTTCATCTTTAGCGATTGCTTGCAGTAATCGCGGCGCTCCAGTTAAACTTTGTAATCCAGCTCCCAGCGTAGATAAGAATGAACCAATTAATATAACCCATTGATTTGGCCACGCAATATTTGCCACAACTAATTTTCCTCCAATCGATTGTCCAAATCTAGTGCGAATAAGGAAACATTTAAGAAATTTAGATTGAGAATTTTGAATATATAAAACTAATTAAGAAATTATATAAAATTCTTACTTGTCTCTTAGCAATAAATTATCCACTGTTCCAGCGAAGAACAAAACACTTGTTAAGTAAACCGTACTCGTTGTCAAAATGGCACATATTGTGCCTATTGGGATACTCTTTTGAGCGTCAGCCAAATCTCCCGATCGATTGGAACCAGCCATGATGCCTTCATAAGGAGAAATACACATGATATGAATAATAATTAAGGAATCAATTTTACTCGAAGGTACCTGTGACAGACGGGAAAAATATTCCAATCAATAAAGTAAACGATGTCGTAATATCCGCCATAATTTGATTGTAAGACTGGCCTCCTACGTTTTCAATATCAACAGAATTCTGACCGTACGATATAAGTTGCCCTTTTTCCAAAAAGGATGGCATGATATTGTCATAGAACACTCCACTGGCAAGACCCTTAATTCCTTGAACCTTAGTCACGTTATTATCTGAGTACAAATTTTAGGTCAATGCATAATTTATAACAATCATAGTATAGTTACTTTGGAAGTATTCGTCGCATTTTCGGTCCGGACAATACAAATCGAATAACAATGGATCTTCTTTTGTACAATTCTCAATAGGAATATCTTTTAAAACTCGTTTTCCAAGTACACAAAGGCTGCAATGTGTATCAATGTTAAGGATATAAGCAATGTTAATATGTATATCGGCATACTTACTATAACTTGTCACTTCCGTACATATTGTCGAAAATTCCAATGTATACAGCGATAATTGAAAATATTACACATGCCAGTGCAACAGTTGCGAACTTGTTTACAAATTTAACACCCAAAAACACAATTAGACCTAGAAAAATTTTAGATTTCATTAAAATGAAGAACAAAAGATTCCACATTAACCTACCCATGAAACAGAGAAGTACAGTTCCATAAACTCTAAAATTGTTATACATAGCGTCTGCATCTTTTGTGAAATCGCCAAATATAGATGCCCAGGGTGCCATATATGTCTGTATAGGTATTGAATATATACATAAATATCATATTACATTTCTCAATATAATAATTTCCGATATTAGCACTTACCAAGACTATTTCAACGGCACCTACGATGTACATCGCAGCTGCCAGTGTCGTCCCTGTGTAAAACAGCATCCCCACAGCACCACCAAATTCAGGGCCAAGAGATCTATGACAAAATAAAGTTGATTATCTTGTAGGGATCATATGTAAATATTTTTGTACCTAGATATCATAAAGTAACTTCCTCCCGCAGGTACAACTCCATTTGTTGCAATCGCCGACATCGAAATCGCAGTTAACATGGTCTAGGATGAAATTATCAGCTATCCTTCTTTTTATACAATATCTTAAAAGGATTCTTACCACACAACAGCAAGTCAAAACAATTAAAAATCCACAAACAGCTCCGGCAGTACCAACGACCCATGTTAATCGAATGAACAATATCACACCAAAAATATTTTGAATGCATGGCAAGAACACTCCGATTAAGGTTCCTACAAATTTTAAAACCATGATTAATCCCGGGTACTATGTCTTTTAAGATATCATACATAGTATGTCTATTGAAAATATAAACCAATAAATGAACTTATAATTGCGATAGCTCACTTTTATTGAAATTAATTTAAATCTAAGGCCTCAATGGCCTCAAAATATCATTAATGGTGTATTGATCAGATACAAAACTATAAACTACCCCCAAAAACCCCCCCCACCCCCCCCACCCCCCCCCCCACAAACCCCCTAATACGGATGTTCTTAATATTTTGCAAAATACATGGGATAACTGTATATGATACATACCCATACGAGCTGATGGTGGTGGTGGCTTAGCATCGGGATCCGTGGCTGCTGGTATCGTGTTTTCATAATTGGCAATCGAAGAAATGAACGTTGAAATATGTGGCCTGGACTCCAAATCATCATCATAGAGGTACAAATTTGGATCTATGGTTGATTTCTGATTTTCTTCCGCCTTATGGGCGTCACAGGAATCTAGAAACACATTAAATTTGTAACAATTATTTATATGAATTAAATACAATTTTATGGTAGAGTAATAAATATAGAGAGTTAGAAATAGAGTATACGATGGTCAACTTATCAAGCATTGATTAATTCACAGTATTTAGTGCCAGATAAGAAATTCGCACTCTTGTCAGGGGTGATTAATATCTTAAATATTCAACAAAGTGAAAATTACAGACTTAAATTTAATCAGTTAAATAAATAATAACTGACAAAAAACAAAATAGAATAAAAGTAATGTTTGGTTGGAAAGAAACAAATTTCCTTGAATAAAGTAACTGACTAAAACGTAAGGTATGTATACTTTGCTAAATCCCAATAAAGCATCTTTTAAAGCGTCTAAAAATGTATATAAAGGTGCGATTTTTTTGTATACCTTTTTTATCCATTGATGTTCCATTATGTTCTGATGCCATTATATTTACTTCATCACCATCATCTTTGTCACTATTACTTTGCATGTTGTTGGTGCCTAATGTATTCTTTGAGCTTCTTCTCACTTACAAACAGTTTTTAATATTTGGCATGAAACTAATTAAATTTAAATAATTCTGTATTTGCTCCAGGGAACGCAATTTTATTTTTTCTATAACAGATAAGTACCATTTTTGTAAAATAAAATTTATAGACCTGTAGGTAACTACTACTTATATACTTGGTTGGGAAACACCTTTTTAATAAATAAACGAATCTATCTATATAGTACTTGTGTATACAAAATTACAATAACGGCGACTGCTTACGTCACTTTAATGGCATAGACATAGTGTATTTAGTTATTACAGTAGGTTTTAATTTTGATAAATTTAAGCTGCGATATACGACCTTGAAATAAGCTTGATGGCCGACACAATTGCGAATAAAACTTGAACCATGTACACATTACGTGAATATTTGTAATATTTTGAAACCTTAGTTTCTAGTCTTTTATGAAGACGAAGATAGAATTTGGTATTTTGTATTATATATATATAAAGGATTGACCACGCCTTGCAATTTCCTATACATATATTTTTACATTCCCACAAACGGGTAATACCTTTGCACCCATGATAGTAGGTGTAGAAAACACTTTCTTACATACATTAAAACTGAAAAACTAGGTCAAGAATTGTATCATATCGAGATAAAAAAGCATTTAGTTTCGAAGAAAAAGTTGACGGTATAAATGTTACGAAATATTAATTTTTGACGTGGGCAACCACATGTATCACAAGTATATTAAATTATTCACTGAAACAGTTATTGAAGGCACTTTTATCAATTAGGTGCTATTGCAGTTGAATAAAAAATTAATTTTCCCCATTATATGAACTTGATATTTATATAAGGTTTTACTTGTTTTTCCATTACACTAATATGAATTTATTAAAATTTATTTTGTCCTTTGATGGCGCTGGGAATGTTTCTTTTTTTTTATCTGCATGTGTATATAGGAAAATTAAGAAAACTGTGTTGTACCAAATACAAGTTATGTTGCCCAGGACTCTGAGCATTAAAATTGAGATGAAAACGAAAGCTCCTGTCTACATACAATTTCACCCTGCATTGGACCAGCCAGGAGAGAGAGAGCTGACTGCGTGTACGTGTATCTGTAGTTGTTTGCTCCAAAAACCATCGCAGCATTCGTATAAATGTACATACAAAATCATCTACCACAGCATCTGTTGACTATGAGAAAGAAAGCATACACTGCTGAGCTGCTCTCAGAGCTTTTGCAAATTAAGCTTTATTGTGAAAGTGTGGAAAATGTGTCAGTAGGACATTTGCGACCTACAGTATGTATGTTACAGTCGTATAAGTATGAATCCGCACATATAGCTTTAAACTGTCAATAACAAGCACTGGTATCAATTGCTCAATAAATCAAAATAACTAAAAAGTTTGCATTAAGCTCGGTTTTTTTAAGTTTTCAATTAAAAGCTGGGATCTAAACAAAACCAAGTAAATAAAACTGCAAAGAAGTGCCTGCCCCTGGCATTAAGACAACCGTCATCATACTTTGAATAACCGTTACAATCAGTTTACCCCATTGAAAATGCTTAACAATATGAACAATTTTCACATTCACACATTGAGTACTTAAAATCTAATAAATCATAACCACTCATAAAAGACTTGGGGAAGATTATGTTTATGACAAGAACGAAGAACAAAGTTTAATTATTTATTAAAATTATCATAAATATTGTCAGTTTGGAGACCCTTTCCGACAAAGCATGCCATATCAATTAAATTTGTTGAAGTTTATCAACGTCTTAAGCCGCAAGTCTATGTCACACTAAAGATTTAACAGATTAGCAAAAATTTTGAAAGTTAGAAACTAAAGTGTATTTGGAGATTTCTTAAAGAGATACTTTTCAAATTCATTGCTTTAGATTGTTGCTAATGTACTCTTAAATACTAATAGAATAAACCTCAAGTGGAAGGCCAAAAATTATATAATTTTTTATCCGATAATAAGTATTTACATACATACCTTTGCCTTATCTTAAATATATAGAAAAGCTTTGCATGTCATATATATCTACCTTGTAAATCATCGTGGATCTCTCCTAAAAGTTTACCGCTCGCTGATTCATCCTGAATATAATCCAATACAGTCTCTTCATCTGTTTTCGTTACTTGAAATCTGTCAGGCATCCTTAAAGCTCTAAAACAAAAATTTAAAGTAATAATAATGATGTTATTTTAAATATAAATAAATATATCGTAAAGCATTCACAGAAACAATGATTTGGGTTTTTATACTGATGATATACCAATGCATTAAGAATGGAAAATTAAATTTAATTAGAAGTATTTTTTTTAAATATAAATTATAAGTAGAATTATAAATTATTTGTAAAATTCGAATTTAAATATATTAAATCTTTACTGACATTCGAAATGTATATAACAGGTAGAGGGCGTCGCCGACCTCACAGAGTACATACTCATATAAATATATAAATTCTTAATCTGCATCATGAGTCCTTCTGTCTGCTACCACATTCCGACACAATGGACAATGCATATTCATGGCCAAAAATAATACCGAGCCCTTACAGGTTCTATGTATATTTCAGATTTTAATACCATGATTCCATACAAACAGAATAAATGTATTATCAGTTTTTATTATTTTCTGATATTTTAGCAACCTGAACTTAATATCCAGTTACGTACATTATTGGAATTTAATTTTTTATTAATAAATCTATATTCCCGTTTTTAAGTAATATAAATGTACATATGTACATAAATGCGTATGTAGTAATCTACATACATACATAAATGTAACGGTCAAAAAATGATTACATCGATACATACATAAGTATCTATCAACATATACATGTTTATTTAGATTTAACACACATACATATCAAGATACATGTATAAAATAATTAATCGTAAATACATTGTATTTACGCAAACGGTATTTCAAAGGATCAATAATATGTACATTAATATGCATTTACATGTAGGTTCAAAACTCTATACACAATGGCAATCTATTAAATCATATTTATGTATGTATGTATGTATTTACATATGTAGGCACATGCATGTCTGATAAGAATCTTATTATGAAATTCCTGCTAGCTTATTATTATACAGAATTTGTTGTTTTTGACTTTCATGTATCTAAATACATATGCATGCACATAAATTCAATTGCAATTCAATGCAATTTGATAGGATAAACACTTTTGTTCATACATATGCACATACGTATGTACATACATATGTGTGTTCTTGAAAACATTGTGTAATTGTCTGTACATACATATGCATGCAAGTATATTAAATTATAATTCACTTGATTGATTCTAAGCTTACATTCACCACAAATGCTTTGGGCTGCTTTATTAAATATATAAAATTTAGTTGATTTTATTTTTCTTATATATTACGAACTCTTCAATTGTACGAATAAACTTAAACTATCATATTAGAGGCGCATGAGTAACAGAAAATAATTCTCTACTGTATATAATTTGGAGTCATGAGTTGGGGGAAATACTGTTGTATTAATGAAAGTGTAACTGAAATTCAGCTCAGTGAGAGGCTATGGTACCGATTGTATTTTAGAAAAACTTCAAATTCCCTGGACAAATTTTGTACACTAACAAATGTATATACATATGTATGCATATGGATGTACATACATACATATGTTTGTATGCAATTCATTCACATAAATATGCGAGTTTGCTAGTTGCTTGGGTAAACTTAGCCAACATGCATACATATGTATGTACATATTTAGATTTATGTACTCCACTCATGTATATATGTACACATGTACAACTATGTATATATACATATGTACAGATATGTATATATACATATGTAAATTTCTGTCAATAAGACTCAAAAAGGTGTGAAAATTCATATAATATTATTGTGTATATAATTTAAAAAATGATAACCTTTTATAGGTGATCTTTATTACCATATGCATATGCAAATGTAAATATGTATGTACTTATGTATGTTAAATGCAGATGCAGATAAAAGGATGCAAGATAGACTATGCACAGTTTGTACATGACTGTCACACATACATACAAATGTATGTATAAGCATGTACATATGAACTTGTATATTCTTGCACAGTGTGTATTCCTGATAGGATCAAGACGCAATTTAATGTTGCCGCGACCACACATCTACAAGATGTACATCTGCATATGTTACATAACATACAGATACAAAGATAAAGAAAGAAATGAATATAAAATTGGCAAGGGGTATTTAACTTCCGATTGTGCTCATGAGTATGGAATTATAAATGTATCAATCCGAAAGTTGTACAGTTGAGACCAACTAAGAGATACTCAGTACTAATAGAGTAAAACTATCAATCAGTATTTACAAACGGTTTTTATTTGCCGAGTCACCGGATACCTTTGAAGGCAAATTGTGTGGACTCTTGGAATGTTATATCAGTATGGTAAAAATACTCTTTTTTTTAAGATGGGCAATACCTACTTCCTATATCACTAAAGCTCTTTCTCAAATACGCCCATTGTCCATACAATTTAGAAACAACAGTGAAACTTTAAAATTTGTTTCTTGGCCAAGCCCCTTAGGCAGGCATTTGGGGCTAACGCTGATACCTTTTATCTTATACAAACAAAACTTTGTAAAATGATTTTTTAGAACAAACTTATTTAAATCGTACGTAATTACCATCGTAAATAATGGACTAATTAAGAAGAATACTTCCAAAGGCAATTTGGTCTTTGGGTTATTTTTTGATTTCGGGCTTAAAAAGAATAGTCGGATATAAGATTCATATGTTTATGAAAATTAAACAATTAGGGAAATCAATGATCGATTGTATACTGTGTTCAGCAACTGTTCCCGCGCTTTCAAAACGACCTCATGCAAATATATGTATGTAGCTTCTTTTTTTTACCAATTTATGTACTATCATTAGTTAAGTAAAACTTTTTAAACACAGCCTAAAAATATATTCTTACTTAACTAATGATAATATATAAATTGGTATATATATATATTTATATACACACCATTATTAATACCAATAAATATTATACAAGACAAAATATTATCATATTTATATCCAAAACCAAGCGGTAATAACATAACACGAAGTGATTACAGATCATAATACAAATTTAAATTTATATGTAAAAAATAAATAGTTTTTGTCGCAAAAGGTTTACGTTCAGTATTAGAATTCAGTGTTAGACAACTTGTAGGTAGCAAGAAAAAGTGTTGGTTAATTAGCGAGCACATTTAAAGAATTATTTTTTTTGTTATTATTGTTTTTTGCATTATTATTTTTACATATTTATTGTTATCACTCTTTTTTTTGAAAATTTAAAAATATATAACGAATGTGTATATTACATTTTTTTTAAATTGTTTGTCTTAATTATTATTAGTAACACATTTCAAGCATAGTTTTTATTTCGTTGTAAATCAAAATTAAATTATATTGAATTTTAATAGTCTTTATTAATTGTTATTGATATGAATGAAAATGTTTTTATTGTTGCTTTAGAATAATATTTTATTTATTTATGTAGTAGGCTACTATAAAAAAGTTAAGTTTAGGTTTACGTTCATACCATCACTCAATCCAAAGTAAACTTGTTGATGCTACTTTGATAGAAGAGTTTTTAAGCGGTCATCAAAAAGCTTAAGAAATCTCTTGTGTTTTCTTGAGTCACCCTGTGAGAGTCAACCCTTCGCGGCATCGTTGCGGCGTGCTTTTTGCTTAGCATTTTGGTTGGTCTTTTAGTTGGAGGTATGTAAAAATAACTACCGTTTTTTATGTTCACTTAAAAATGCTATTTTATGTATTTTATAGTTTAACAATATGTAGGGCTTTGTTTACTTTTCTTCTAAAACCACGAATTCACGTGTTCATATGAATATCAAACTATAATTGCAGTTAACCAATGTTTTATATTATATTTGACATGTCTTTATATTTAATTCATTTACATTGTAATTACTAATATAATTTGTTGGTGCGAGTGTATGTTCAGATTGCAGATTATGCAGAGTCGATATGTGCATACTTATGCTGTGGAATTTTTACATGTGCATACATCTGTACATATGTATGTGGGAGTGTACATATAATAATTTATGAAATAACTAACAAGCCTTTTCTTTTAGATAATTATAAAAGTACACATATATATGTCATTTTTTCAAAAACTATTGACAGTTTATATATTAATTAAGTGACGGGTATAATTTGAATTATTTCATATAAATTTCCATAAGTTCAACTATTTCTACTGCGACCACGTTTTGAAATGCGCAATTCGTGTCCGCATAGCCACATCACGTGTACATCCTACATGTGGATGTACGAATTTGTAAATATGTATATACATTGTACAAACGCTATGTGAATAAGAATTTAAAACATTCAGCAAACTATTTTTGTTTCGTTTACAATTTATACATACAATAATCAATGTAATCGAAAATGTTTTAGATCTTGGCATTTACAAAACTACTCAATATAATGGATGTCCCACAAGAAGGCGCTGTTGTTGATGCTGAGTCTTGCAATGAACATGATGAAGAGAAGTCTAATTCCGACTGTCAGTCCATGTAAATATTATCTCACTGTTCCTTTTTATAATTATGTTTAATGTACTAATATATTAACAGGCCGGCCTACATGAACGCAGTATTGCGCCGACAATACTTGCAAGAAATGGTTAAAGCGTTGCCCCCAGTAGTCCAAAACAGAATTGTCGCACTAAAGAATTTGCAATTGGAATTTCTAGAAATAGAGACGCAGTTTTTCGATGAGGTGTACAAATTAGAAAAGCAGTACCATTTAAAATTCCAACCGCTCTTTGGCAAGCGCAAGGAGATTGTTAATGGCGCCGTTGATCCCACGGATGAGAAACCTAACTGGAAGGAATCGGAATCTCTATCCGATGTGGGCGAGTCATCCGAAGACTTTGGCGACTCCCTGAAAAGTGTCAAGAGTATGCCTCAGGATGTAAAGGGAATTCCAGACTTTTGGCTGACAGTGTTTAGAAATACAGCAATGTTGTCGGAAATGGTGCAGACTCACGACGAACCTGCTCTTCGTAAGCTGACGGATATTGTTATTAAATACGATAATGCAGTAAGTTTTTGATTTGAAGATTAAAGTAATTAAATAACTATGAATATTTAAATTATATTAAGTTATTGATAGCTACTCATATTACCTAAAATTGATTTTATTGCATATATTTAAAGCATTCATACACATTGGAATTTCATTTTGATAAAAATGAGTATTTCTCAAACACTGTGCTTACGAAACAATACTTCCTGAAATCCACTATTGACCCAGAAGACCCATTTGCCTTCGAAGGACCCGAGATTTACAAGTGCGAGGTAGGTGTAACATTCAAATGTATTCAAGTGTCGGCATTCCAAATAGCTACTAACTCCTTTTTTGAATTTATTAAATTCATTAGGGTTGCACTATTAATTGGGAAAAGAAAATGAACTTGACTGTTAAAACTATTCGGAAGAAGCAGAAACATAAGGAGCGTGGTGCAGTGCGCACCATTGTGAAACAGGTTCCTACGGATTCATTTTTCAATTTCTTTAATCCCCCGGAGGCACCAACCGATAAGGAAGAAACCGATGAAGAATCGCAACAGGTAAATGTTTTATACACAGTTTATTATACAATTACAATTGTTTAATTGCGGCTTATCTATCTACAGATCTTGGCTACTGACTTTGAAATCGGACACTTTTTGCGAGCCAGAATTATTCCAAAAGCTGTCCTTTATTATACCGGTGACATTGTAGATGATGAGGATGACGAAGATGAAGAGGAATTCGAAAACGAAGAAGATGATTACGATGACGATGATAATGAGGGTGGTCAAAGTAAACCATCGTCTGGTAACAAGAAACAATCGCCAAACGACTGTCCGAATCAATAGAACGAGAATCGTGTTACTTTCCAGCTTAAAAAGTTGTATGTAATTAATTATACATTTGTATGTAAACGGTTTACATGAAATTCAAATATATTTTCGAGAATTAAAAGTTAAAACTACACAAGAAATCTACAAAAATTTGTTTTGTACTATAGACTGAGGCTCTTGTGCAGAAAACATGAACGTATGCTAATGTTTTTAATAATATATACAATGTATAATATCTTCGGAGAAAAGAAGGTTAAGTTCTCTGGTTATACTTAGTATATCTGTTCCCTGGAAGTTCAAACTTACTTTGCATGTTGATTTTTCATATTGAATGAATTGGAAGTACAGCTGCATTCGTTTTCTTAATCCATACAGACTTATGTTAATGAATAATAGAATAATAGTTGACGACCTAACCTAACCCATTTCGGAATGCTAGTGAGCCGGTAACATAATTGTTATAAATTCTCTTGGAATGGCTGTGGCAATATGTTATTTTTAATGAATGACTATGCTTATATATAAAGTTTAAATTCTAGTAAGCTACCTTCTTGCAAACATTGAATAACTTTAATGTTTATTACTTGTTATTTAACATATAGTCAAGCATATTGTTGTATTAGAATTGACAGCTACTTCATACAATATAATTCAGAAAATTCTCAAGAAAAGTTCTTTCATGTTTGTACTGTTCATTATTTATTTTTGTTTCAACCCTAATTTATTTATTTGTATAAACCAATAAATTGTAATGATTTGCATTAAACATCAACTCAGCCTTATAATACCAATTACGATTTGGTCATCTGTATTATTAAATGCACATGCCAATGTTGAAATAAAACAGAATTTAAGTATACATTCCGAAATCTATAATAAAGGCAATGACACTCTCGGTATGAACCAATCTTGTGGTGTTGTAATGCGAATAAATATGCTTTTCTTAAAGTTTACCTACAGAGGGATTTTAGATCAGATGTTCGTAAAACAATGACAATTAATTTCTATATGTAAGTATGAGCCATGAACATAGTTATTATACTTAGTAAACTCTCTTGTGAAGGCAAACTTTCTTAAATAAAATAATTGGCAAACTGACACAGTAAAATAATTGTTATTCATCTTTAAGAACAAGCAGTAGTTAATTGTCAATGTCTAGTTGTTTTTAGTGGAGATTAAATATTGTATATATACAAACATATATTCTTCGTCATCAGAGATTATAAATAATCAACTTAATAAAAACACAACCTATTGCTTTTGCATTTAGTAAATAGACTAAAATTTTTACCGAATACAATACATGAGTATGTACATATATTACTATAAATTGCTAGAAATTAGTACTGGTTGCTTTAACTGCTGATTTTTTGCCTCGGGTTCTTTTCTATACGTTTCCTTCAGAAATAACACAAAAGTGTTGGAAACACCGGTTACTTTTACTTCGAACATATTGAAAAGCTCGGGATGCGATCCGTCAGATAAATTTTCCATTGTACTTCATGGATGGATTCAAAGTTGTGGAGATGATTGGGCTCTGGCACTTATTGATCGTAAGTTTTTTTGTATTATTTAATTACAATACATTTTATGAAAATAAGTTAAATGTAGTTGTATATATATATATATATATATATATATATATATATATATATATATATATATATATATATATATATATATATACATATTTGCACATGGGAATATGTTATCTAACTCTTTTAGGTTTAGTTTCTTCAATTTGTGTAATGTAAGCAAAATTGGAATTTACTAGAAAACACAGTTTTAAAGGTTTCCAAATTGTTTTTCAGGTCTTAGTTATTACCGTAAAGGCTGTGTAATTTGCATCGATTATAGCGTTGCAGCTAGTACATCTTATATGCGGTAAGTAAAATAATATAGCTGAAGCTACGTTTGAAGTTTATTATATGGAAATTGATTTGCTTTTTAACGATCAATTTTCATCAGTTAAAATATATTTTTATATTACTTTTCCATTTAGGTTGCATTCAAATTTTGATTACCTCACGAATACAATCGCCACAGTTATATATTCACTTGTAAAGTACGGCCTCGACCCGAGCAAAGGATATTTGTTTGGCTTCAGCTTTGGTGGTCAACTGGCCTCAGCTGTTGGTCGAGCCCTACAACCGCATTTCACCTTACAAAATATTGACAGTAACAAAGTGGATCTTCTGAAATATAATCATATGTTTGACAAGTTTTTTTTTCAATTTTAGCATGTGATATGGCTGGTCCTGGATTCGATCCAATTGCAATAGATCACTCGAAGGCGGGCAGAAATGTACAATGCTTCCATACGAGCCGGGACAAAGGAACTTTGATTCACTCTTGCCATAGAAATATTATGCTGGGCAGTTGCGGATTCAGTCAGCCTTCAGTTGCAAGTCAAATGCATCTTGGCAGTCATGGTCTTTGTGTGCAAATTTATATCAATTCATTCGATTATCCATTTTACGCTCTCAAAACACCACCACCTGAATGTGTAACGTTTAGAATGGCAGCTAGAATTCCAAATGACTACACTGTGGGATATGAGGAAAATTTTAATAAGTAAGTAAATTAACAAGCTTTACTCCGTTAATTATAAAGCTACACATTATTTACAGCAAAATTCTAGGAAAAATATTTGTACCGACGAGCCTTCATTATCCATATAATTTATCTAAAAAAGAAATTAAACTACTTTTAATGTAAACATAAAACTGAACAAAAAATACTTGAAGAACAACCACTAATGCTGAATTTATTTACATACATACAGATAGTGAAGTAACTCTTTACTCAAATGTACATGGTAATGTTATGTACATATGTGAAAAGTGTTAATTGACATACTGTTTGTATGTGCAGGTTGATTAATTACCATTCAAAGAAAAATCTACAAGAAGAGATGTCACCTCGAATTTAAACTTTACATTAATCCATAAATTCTGTGTATGTTACATCAAAAAATATTTAATTTTCATATGCATGTTTATCCAAAAGATTTCTCAGGAACCATCAAGTTAAAATAAAAATATAATAAAAAAAATGTACATCTGTAATGACTTATGCTCAAAGCTGAATAAGTATTATAATTTTATTTGGCACCTTATATTTTTAACATTACACATAATTTATTCAAGAAAGTTTCGCATGGGTCTTTTTTACAGGTTCCATGATATATTTCTGTTTGGATTACACTGCAACTACCACAAATAAATGATTTTACTTATTACTATACTTGTCCTGTTCAAGACTGTATACCTGTAATTTTCATATTATAACTGTTTGAAAGGGTGTTAAAATAAATCGACCTTAACGAACATATGTTTAAATATTTGTACCATACGTTCGTCCATACGTATGACTGTTTGCCTAATGCTTAACATTCAATGCGGTTGGAATTATAACTTCCACAAATATAAAGGGTGTGTCAGTGTGAAACCAGAAATCCCTTTATGTTGTTGACTTTTATGAAAAATTTACCTATGAATATATAAAAAACCTAATATGTTTATAATATAACTTTTTAATAATCCACCGAACGATTGCTGTTTTTTTCATAATTTGCAACACCCTGTATACTTGTTTGAATTTTATATAAAAAGGAACACAACCAAATGGAGGCGAACAGTGCACTCCAACATTCAACAGTGAATAGTTCCACGCAAACAGACAATTTTAATATTTCATAAATGAATTTATACATTGGATGAAAATATCATACACAAAAATACTTGGTGCTAAACTAAACTAAAATATTAAATATTAAAATTAATATTAAGAACAATTAACAAAATAAATCCCCATATTTACTTATTTTTATTTTTAAACTTTTACTATATAATTTGAAAAACAAAACTAAATTACATATAAAACGATACAAGTTACAAAAAAAAAGCCAAACATCATTCAAAAATATAAATATTAATATCAATAAATATATGTACATATGACAAAGTTTGTATATCAACAAAAGCTAAAAATCGTGGTGAATTTCATTGATAGTTTATGTATATTTCATAAATTAACGGTTTATCTTTTGCAATTTAGTAATAATTAAATCAGTATAACAAGAATCGGCCAGGACTTATGCCAAAAACTATAACTACCTTAGCCTTATTTTCTGACTAATTTAGGACTATGAATACTTAAATTTAACTATATTTATAAAGAACCTTTAATATGTATATTCTTAGTATACTATATATAATATAATTATAAATTATATATATTTAAGTGTATGCATTTAATTAAGTTTTAACTAAATTATTCACATAATAATATTTCGTTCTGTTTATTCGTTATATTTTGTCCAGATTTATTAACTGCACAGCTTTATAACGCCTTCAACATCCCCTTCCAACCAACCAACGATCCTTATCCAAAACTGTTATCAAATTATTTATTCTCCAGAATTTTGAATAGTAAAATTCTTTCACTATTAAGGAAACCAAATATGTATCAGGTTCAATCGAACAATTTACAGACAATTTTAAAACGTAATTTAGACAGCATTGGTGGCGGACATCTTATCAAAAAATCGGATAATGATGAAGTTCGCGGTGAATGCAAATGCTTGACAGGATTAAATTAATAAGCATTTATTCAGTAACTGTGTGCTTTGTCCTACACTTTAATTAATTACAAAATTCCACGTCATGATATATGTAAATACCTATGTACATATAGGAATACCGTCTGTTTAAGCATTCGTAAAAAAAAAACACATTTAGAAAACAAACACATAAAAAATAGTTAGAACACAATTTAAGTACACAACTAAAAATATGTGTTAATGAAACAAACTGGATAACTGAATATTTGATTTTTATTTTATACTTCTCGGGTAATAAGAAATGGAATGGGTATTAAAATACTTGTTAAGATGATATACAGTTGCGGGTGCAGATAAATCAAAGTTGGCAAAGCTTTGCAAAGTAGTTCATTTGATTGAAGTAAGCAGAATAAAAGTAGTAGCTTTAGATTGACTGAATTAAAGAAAAAGGTGTACAAAGAGAGGAGTGCCGAGCACAGGATTTAAGTAACTTATGCTGTTTTATTTTTGGCTTATTTAAAAACGAAACATATAATACATACATATAATATTTACAGATGGGTATAGAAAACAGAACAACACAGAAATTTACTTAGTCGGATGGTACTTTTCCTAAGTTTAATTTTATTTCTTTTTAAATGTTCATGTGTATGCTTTTACTTTAAAGGAGAGTTTTCCGATCCTAGAGTCAGTATACATTATACTTGGGTGTTTACAGTCGTTAATATAGCCTGACGGTCAATCTTTTTTAACTGTCTATGAGACCATAATACCTAGGACTACTAAATTTGATTAAGTGGGCTAACAGACTTCGCAGGCGTCGCCTGCAAGTATGCAATGCAAAAAATAGATTTATGAAATAATCTTAGTGGGCGATCAGGTGGTACACAGGTTAACATGCGGGCACAAAAATGTAGCTTACTTGTTTTTCTGCAACCTGTACTAACAGGCTTCGATCCAACCTGCACATTGCGGAGGAACAATGCCTGGTTATTGAATATTATTAATCATAATAAACAAAACCCTTATACTATTACATCTCTTTGGTTCGGTAAGGTTCCCAAAGGCTTATTACTTTCCTTTTTAAAATGTTTCGGTAACGGGTGTATGTATTTTAAATTCTAATTCTAAACTTACTACTACTGAACTATTAAATGAATATCTACACTTAAATTATGAATAATTACTTGAAATATTTTTCTGCAAGCTGTCTGGGAAAAAGATGATGATCAATTTATAGTGAGGTAATTTCTTGATTTGCGGAAACGATGAAATAAGAAATGAAAACATAATTTCCGTATGATATTAGGTCTTTAACTATAACTGTTTTATTTATTTATTTTAGGTTGGATTACGCGCCTAACGACCAAGCCTTGAAATGTTTCTTGTGTAGACGACTTGATTACAATCTATTAAGGATTACATCTGGAAATAAAAACCAACCTAATGCAATCGGACCAATACAATTAAAAAAGGACTACGTTAAGAAGAATGAATGGAGAAGTAAAAACAAAAGAAACTTTGATGAAATCGATAAGGCATCTGTCAGTTTTGGCATTTTAAACCCTCTCGTATAGGCTTCAATACTCGCATCCTAATACAAATAACAATCATTTCCCCATATAACGCAAGACCGCTTTTTGTCAAGGGAATAGTTAAAAGAAGTACATCGAGCACGATAAATGCAAGCATACGATATAATCATATGTATTTTAAATGATCTCAGTAAATAAAAAGAATTACTCATTTACGATTTATTAAGCTTTGTGATTTGTTTTTTAAGCTAAAGTCAGCTATAAAACTGAGACTATGTAGTTTACTTTGCAACAGACGGATGTGGCTAGTTCAACTCGCCAGATCATGCTAATAAAGAATACATCTGCTTTACAAGGTCGGATTTGTCTCCATGCATTACAAAGTTCTGGCAAAAACTAATATACCCACTGTACGGATAAATAAATAAGACGTTTACTTCTATGACAACTATACTATAAATCGTTCCGACTTATAAACAGTGCTTCACTAAGAAGCAACTGTTTCAAAATTCAGATATCAAAGTATCTTTAAATTTGAGAACTGGTTTCATTACGCTCATTAAGACAAATTGCATACTCAAACTGCACAGGCCTGTGTACATTCATTATTAATCTCGACTACTGATCTAACACTGATCAAGAATATATAGTCTAAGGTTTGTCATGTCTTCGCCTGTATATTTTATACATTTGCACAAAGTAAGTATATCCTCGCCTGGCAAAGCGTATAATAAAAAAGTACAATTGTATTTGTCATTAACATGTTTATTTATTGTTTAATGTTGAGTTTTATGAAAGGTCATACCAGATCTAAATGCAGCGCTTTTTCTTTTTTCAAGGGACTATTTAAATACAAATTACATTTGATAATTATATTTAAAACAGTAATTCATTAATGTATTCTTTACTTTATTTATTTGAATTACGGTGATAGGGATAACCTATAACAATTCATATTGACGAAGGTGCATCCTTTGTATTATGTCCCTACAATCATTAAAAACTCGTTTAATGTTTTCTGTGTCCACGGCGCATGTGAAATGTGGGTAACAATAGTGTTTGCCGTCTCCACTTGCAGTTGATATACGCTTTTAAGAAAAAAAATATGTTACAAATAAATATGATATACTTGTATGCATAGTTGCTAATCTTACCAGAAACTCGTCCCGTATAAAATATTTTGCCCTTATTACTTCTGGGTCATCATTGGTTTCCATTATTGCGTCACCTATATATCATATACAATTTAACTTAGTTTTGTATTAAGGTATAATAATAAATATTACCACCAAGCATTATATTAGCTTAAATTAAAGGAAGTAAGCTTCTTCTTAAGCCATTAAAACCATCTGTTTCTTAAATAAAAGGTTTCTCCACTAGCAATAATTTCTCGGTATTTATAATTTTTAAAGTGAATGAATCCCATAAATTCAAAACAAAAACTGACTCAAACTAAAGCATTCTGTGTAAATAAAACTTATGATTTAAACGATCTTAATTAAGCCTCATGAATTATTTGTATGATGCAATTGTATACCTTTCCAAAAGTATATTAATAATGACAAATGCTTAAAATGTATAAATACTCTATCAGCCGCAACTAGCCTAATCAATTAGCCTCTTCTACCCCTTTATTGTTTCAAGGTATATTTTGAATTGGTCGCATATGGCGTGTAGCAGCTACCGGGAGATATTTGTTTTAAATCAATAAATGAACAGCAAACCCATCTCATATTGTTTTTTCACCGCCCTTAGCTGACATAACAAAGATATGTACAAATTATAAAGATTATATTATCTTATATTACGTATTTTATTAAACTAGATATTATTTTAAACTCTTGTAATTGTAACATTTGGTGTTAAAGTTTGCCACAAATGTAAGAGTCCAAAACAATGTCAAAGTTAAAATATATTTAATGTTGAAATAGATTTACTTAAATCTAGTCAAACAATTCCTTACTTACTTGGCGTTTGATATTTGTTAAACTCGGAGAAATATTCCGACAATTTACTTTTTCCAGCCTTAATTTTCTCTGCTAACAAATCCTGCTTATTTAAAAAAAGTATAATGGAAATTGTGCGCAGCCATCTACAAATAAAAAGAAAGTAACATGTATTAAAGAATATTTTTCAATTATTTGATTCTTACCTGTTGTTCCAAATACTTTTAAATAAGTCCAATGATTCTCGAAGTCGATTTTGAGTCGGATCCTCGCGCAAAACCATGTTATAGCTTGAGCATGCTGTTACGAATATTATAGCAGTAACATCATTGAAACATTGAATCCATTTTCTGCGCTCGTCACGCTGCCCTCCTACATCAAACATGCTAAAAGGAAATACTCAATGAATACTTATAAGTCGAATAAAATACACCGTTGACTTACTGAAAATTAACTTTATCAACTTGAAATCTCGTTTCAAATATCCCAGAAGTTAACACACGGCACCGAAGAATATCTTGTTCATTTGGTGTATAGTTTGGATTCTTAATTGTGCTTACTCGATCCAGAAAGCTGAAATAAAATAAAATATCTTGTATACTAACTTTTCTATGAAGAATATTTTAAATTAAATTTTTTAAAATTTCCAAATATTTTGACCACATCCCTAAACTATTCACTTGCATAGTTATATTATACTTAAAGTAGTGTAACTTATAGCTTTAAGGATTACTATCTAAGAGTCCAGGCTGCGTGAATGATTGTAAAACTAATAAATTAATACTTACTATTTTGCACAGTCAATTAATTGATATTCATTTGACCTTTCATAAGTTTGAAGGACTCCCCTGTCTTTCCATAACTCTTCTGTATGTTCATAAAATTCAGGAGGATAGTTAAAGTCGGGACCTGAAAAAAGTGATCAATTGTTTTAAAACTATGTAGAAAAGTATACATTAAAAAAGTCTTGTTAAAATGTCTTTTTGAAAATAAGTATACAAATTAAGGTATTATTGATATTCTTACTAGAGGCATAATCCTGAATGTATTCCACTCTAGGTTCATTTTCTTTTTTCTCTAAAGCTACAGGTGGATTAAGTGTGCTCATGGCTCCAGTGATAGTCTGTAATAATATAAAGTAAAAAATACAATTTAAAAGTATCTTTTTTATAATGATACATAAATCTAAGTCAATTTATAGATATTTAATTTTAAGCATACACTTCTCGCTATAATAATATTTAAATAATTATTTTCACGAAGTCTTTTAAAGACTTAAATTTTAACTGGTTTTGATTTCATCTAGAGATATGATTAACACAGATAATCGTAATTTTTTTCATTTATAATGTAACGTGCTAAGAAAAACAAAATAACTTACCAGTATTGCGTCTCGGATATTCTTTTTAATATCATCAATTTTCTGTTTCTTTTCTTGTTCAGAAAATCCATCGACATGCAATATTCGCATTTGCTTGACTATAGTTGATTTACCAGACTCACCCGCCCCCCAATAGGAGCAGCCTGTGTGTAGCTCTATAGAGCTGTTTATCCTTTTGCAATTGCCTGGAAATGGCATCGCTTCGACGCTTTTGAGTTTTAGAGTCCTCCGAGTTAACATCAGACTGTTTTGATGTTGGCGAGCCGAAACACCCCATAGCAGCCCACGGAGTCCACCAACACGTCGTTCGATTCTCTTGGTTGACGTCGGGGGACTCTGCACCCCTTGTACTTTCACCGTTCTGCTCCAGTATAACTGAGTTATTAATATTCAAAGTTAATTATTTTGCAGATCCAGTGATACAGTTTATGTGAAAGTTCCTTCGATAAATGACATTGAACCTAGTTATATAGAAAAAGGGATAATTTATCAGTCGAATTATAATTTCTGGGCATCCAAAATTCAGATTTAAATTGCAGGTCAAATCAATACCTTCAATATATGTAAACTAAAGTATATGAATAAATGATTCAAATCAAATGTAAAATCAAATAATATTATTTGAAAAGCATTAAAGGTTTATTTACAATTAATATATGCTTTGCAAAGTTCGGAGGCAAATTAATCAACCAGAGTATATTAGAATGTTTGACAATAACTCAACATTCGCAAAGGTTGCAGATATATGAATATTGAATACATTTATAACTATATGTTACTTAACAAAAACTTTACTCAAAAAAGAACAAAAACTAAATTGTTATAACTGAATTTATGGATGTTAATGTTCACACTAATACACTTGGGCTAGTAATAATACCCCTCGAACATTGAAAATTGTAATAAAAGTTAATACTAGTGTTTTTTAATATGTATGTAAAAGGCTAAAGGCGGTGTAGCAGACGCCACAAAGTATGTGCACATATGTCAATGTTTATCTCTAGTCAGCATCAATAGTCAGTTTATATGTCTGTTTGAATTTCAGCACTTTAATAAACTGAAAACATTACATTTTTAGCAGGAATGTTCCTGTATACGATACTCAGATGAAGTTTATTAACAGTTTTGAATGGTACGCTCATATTGTAACTATTAAGTGAACTACACGTATGTTCGTCTTAACGTTTTCCTTCGGCATGCATATAATACATGAAAGCCAAACCTAAAATCTTATATTTAAACTATAAAAACAGAAGTTATTCAAGTCGATGTTATATATAGTTCTAAGCAGCAGTACGGTCTAAGCCTCGCTATGTACTAAATAGAGATAAACACTTTTAAAGGAATGCTTATGGCCAAAACTTAAAAACTGAGTAATGACTTTAAATCGCCTTATCAAGCTAGTCTTAATCTTTTCACAAATTCGTCCTCACACAGGTACAAAAAAAATGGATATTTTGTTGTATTTTTTTGTATTTTTAATAAGGTAAATACATATGTACATATAGTATATGCCTTTGATTGACAAATGCATATATGTAGATGTGCACGGACCATTTTTACATTTTTATGCTATAGGATCCGTACTATCTGCCTTACATATAAAATTATCAGTATAGTTATATAATTTATATTTGATTATAAGTTTAAATAAGGCGTCGTGCCCCACATTTTGATGTTTTCTATGGATATTTTGTATTAGAGAATACTTAATTTTCATTTAGATAAATATATTTAGTATTTATTATTACAAGAATATCCTTTAAAAAATAACACCGTGATTACATGTGCATATGTATATAATTATAAATATTTATATGTGCGTAAACTAATATATGTTCATGTTCATGTATATGTATATTCATATGTATATTCAAGGTTTTAATATGCAAAAAAGATAGGCACAAGAATCATTGAAAACTACAGTGTAACAGGTGAAGGGTTGGACAGACGTTTTGCGCAGCACAAACATACACACATTCGAACTTATGTTCATGCATACATATTCTGAAATATGTATGTATATACATACTGGCTAAAAAAAAATGTTGTGCAGATATATACTTTTACTATTATTATGTATCTATCCAAGTTATTTGTAAGTTTGTTCAATTATTTGGAAAAAATGTGTTAAATACTGAATTATTGTAAATAAATCATGAAGCTTCTTTCTGATAAAATATATATACATTGTAACATATATACACAGATGAAATGTTAAACGATTGTTTTTTCTCCTTTCAAACTGTCTTTATATTATTTAAACCCCAAAAATATAAATACTTTCATCAATGAAATATTTATATACATACGTTACCTGCATAATGGTATGCATAAATACATTCATAGATTTCATATGTATACATATTTATAACTATACATATATCCACCTCGCCCCCGCATACTTATATATATGTATATATATGCATATAACTATATAAAATATAAATATGTTAATTTATATATATGCACATACGTATATGTACATTTGTAACGAAGATTTGAATACAAATGTAGAATGGATTACATATACAAGTAACTCAAGTAAAGTTTTATTGAATGTGTGTATTTTATGTGATTTTATTTCACTATAGTTTTCTTTATTTAAGGATTAAACTTTTCACATTAATTAAGAAAGCTGATCAAAATTCATAATTCATTTCTATTATTGACTTATTCAATTGGCATGATTGTTGTTTATGCTTTTAATCAAAAAATGTGGTAAAATTATCACTATTCGCTCAGCAGCCAGTTAGCAAAAATAATAGTATATATTCAGAAGCACAAAATAATGATTTACATGTGATGCATTTGATTGTTAAAAATTAAAACAACAACGTATTATGTGTTGTCGATCCATTTGAAATTACTATGATTTTTAACTTTTTTCAATAATCAAAACTCACTTTTATGTATTTTTATTTTATGTATCAACCTAGAGATGTACACTAATCGATAGTTTTCATCGTTATAAAAAGAATAATCGGCGTATTATATATTTCGCATATATACAACATACGGTCCTAGCAAATGTCTTATCGATTACAAAATCATGTACAAATGTGGAATAAACTTCTAAAAACATATATTAAATTTGAGTTCCGACTTACATTAGTTTTCATTTTGTAATATTTAGCGAGGATACATACACTTACTTTGCTTGATTGGTACATTGGTAATGATATTCCCTTGAAATAATAAACAAATAAACAAAAATGTTAATCGAATTACATAACATTATAAAATTCATTCAAACATAAAACAATTTTTTACTTTAAAACAAACCCTAATTCAAACAATATTTATTAATTTTATTTAAAAAAATCTTACTACACATACAAAAAAGATATACAAACATTCTTTATATTCATGAACATTTTATTTGTAATACTAATGCTTTAACCTTTTCAAAGAAAATGTATCATTTTTTTATATAAGTTAATAATAATATTCTGTGACAATTAAAAAAATAGTGGTGATTTGAGTGTTTATGTCCTCGAGGTCCCGTTACGCCACTTAAAGAAAAGTCTGAATTAATATAACTTAGAACACAAATTCCATATAATAAATATTTTTGCAACTTAAAAAATTGAAGAAAAGAAACAAAAGGCCATTAAAAAATATAATTTTAATGGAATTTTTATCGGAGGGTTAAGAAACTCAAAAATGAATTCCTTAAATAGATAATAGTTTATACCACAAAACATGTTTTATATTATTTTTTGAACTACGATAATGAAATCAACTTATACGTAAAACTTAAAACACTTTTTAACATTTACATGCTGCTAATATACTAATCTATACTAATCTATATATTATAAAATAAAATATACTATGTTGAAATATACAAAACAATAATTGTATTGCCGTTTCAACCCCGAACACCTAGGAGATGCAGGCGAAAATGTGTTTTTTATTTAAAGATGTAGCTATCGCACAATGTTCAGCATTCATAACATGTCAACAAATTTACAAATTACAAATTTGTTTTATATGTAGCTGTCGTATGAACCATAAAACGAAATACAAATTTGTTTATGAAATCTTGACATTGTAAAGGACCATTTATAATTTAGAAAATGGAGTTAAAAAAGCTTTTAACCAAAGGCACTGCTTTTGCGCAGCGCATAGGGCCTTTGGGTATCACTGCCCTAAATCATAAAGTGCAATGATATAAAATTATTTTTTTATTATTTTATAATTATTATAAATTTGTACCAACCGAAACTGTATGTAACAAACAGAAAAGGGATTGGCAGACCGCACAATGTCCATACATATATTACCAGCATTATTAGCTAAAATGATGTAGCCATGCCCACAATTCAATCTATTCGTCTGTGGGTCGAATCTTAGAGATTATAACAGCTAGGACTAACAAATTTGGCATATGTATGTTTTATTATTGCGCGTAGATCAAGTTTATCTTAGAATATGGCCACGCCCCTTCCATCACCGTATATCGATAAAAATTGAATTGTGATTTCAAATGTTTCTGTAAGTTCGGTTGCAAACAAATAAGTAAATAAAAACATAATTTTAATAGGCGTACTGGTTTTCAATGCGGTGCTAAAGAGGAAACATATGCAATACAAAAAATACACTTAACACAGAAGAGGAATATTTAGGAAATTTCTATTGGTGGTGGGCAGCGCATATAAACAATCGAAAACGCTCGTTCGCGTTCTACTTTTTTATTCGATAGATATCAAAAAAAATAAAAAAATACGTTCATTTATTTTAATTTTTTTATTTTTCCCAATTAAAATATATACATATACTGAAATATGTATGTTGCAAAATATTAAATTTTTTTTTATATTTCCTTTGTTTTTGCGTACCGAATAAATATAACATATGCATAGTTGATCATTTGTCTTTTTCAACTACAGAATCTTTACTTGTTTTATAAAAAAAATAGGATTAAGGCAGTATGTTATAGTATATGTTGGCCGGTTAAGGTGAGCCGCCTGTAAAAATTGCTTTGTCGCAACCCGTTCTCTCAGATTTTGCTCGAGTTGTTTCAGAAGTCTCTGAAAGTTCCGAAATTATTGCTGAATATTGTTAGTGTAATAACGATTTGTAACGGTTTATTTTTCAATTTGTAAAGGAACACAGTAAGTATATTACTTAGTTTTCTAACTATTTACTTTATAGATATACATTTTTATTTTACATAAACATTTTATTGATATTGCAATTATATTTATGTGCATATATTATGTACATATATAATATATGAACATACAAAAAATAATATTAACTTTCATAAATTTTACGAGGTAAAACATGAAAGTACGTACATGCATCTGTATGTTTGTATGTATGGATGTATATTGGAGAATGGCAGCTTAAAAGCTCTAAAATCAAACTCATCATAGTATAGTAGAGCACATACAAACATGCATATGTTTTCAAACATCAACATATGAACATTTGTATTTACATAGGTATATATGTATCTGTCACATCTACATACAAATTATAATACATTTGTATGTGGATTAAACATAGTATTTATCAGACAGCATTTCCTCTTACAGCTTATATGTAAATTTACATACATAAGTATATATGTATGTATATGAATGTACATTATTATATATACATATATGTAAGTATATACATGAATATGTATAATAGCAAAAGTGCATGTTCCTATCTAGGCCTAAATGCATTTGCACATGTGCACCCGAAATTTACTCGTAAATATTTGTGTCGGAACTTATAGACAGCTATGCACAGATGTACATATGTATGCTACTCAGTACGTATGTATACATACAAGTATAATTGTTATTATGTTTGTTGGGTGTACAAACTTATATACAAACATGTCTACACTGTACACTCACATAAGCATTTTTATGAATGTTTCAACAAATAAGCTTACATACATATTAATATTCAAAAATTATGTATGTACTTTGCATATATAAATGCACATATGTATGTATATATGTATGAATAAATACATACAAACAGGCATGTGTACACACTAATACTACCACATCAAATTGGATAAGGTGGTAAGTGCTTAAAAGTTTGTGCGTGCTAAAAGTATTTTCCCGGGCCAAAATAGAGAGTGTATCTAGTTTTGGGAATTTTGCCAAAATAAATGTATTTTGTAATTCAAATAGACACTCTCATCAAGCAGCGTTCTCCTTGCGTTCAGTTGCCGCTGATCGTTATAATAGCGCGATCTTTGTGTTAGCTCTTGGTCTTTTGACTAAAAAATAATTATATAATTACGAACATTTTGTTAAGAATAAAAATTGTAAGTCTTGTTGTTTTATTGCAACAATTACAAAACGCAATTAAATTTGTTAGTGTAACAAATGTTTTTATTAAAAAACAAGTTAAAAAGAAAAACAAGAAAAACCAAAAAATCCGCGCACATTTGTATCTAAATACCATAAAAAGCAAATCACAAGTTAAATATTTCTTCCTAACTATTCTGCATACATCTGTTTTTCTTTATATCTACTTACATAAATTAGTGAAAAAGTGTTTCCAAAGGAAAAATTTAAAAGTTTTTAAACAGTTTGTTGAATATTGCAATCAAAAACTTACCTATGTATGTCATAATTCAATGCATTTCCATATAAACGAGAAATGGAAATAATTATGCATATAAATGTATGATGGTACATACAAAAGAACGTTTTTAGAATCTCCTGTCAATACCTAATAAACGAAAGCAATACGTGTGTTTGTCCATTTACATAAGAATGAATATGTGAATTGAAAAATACACTGTACTTCATACAGAGGAAATTTCTCTGAATAATGCTAAACAATTGTAACATTGAATTAAGTACATGTACCCAAATACCGATGCTAACGGCATTTTCCCACGACTGACACAATATAACGGGTATTTGAATGTAGCAATTCATTGTAGATCGATTAAATTGGAGAATCCAAGACAAATGCTTATACAAGAAAGAAATGTACTACACACATAGTTCAAGGCTAAGGATAGGTTGCAAAAAGTAGAACGACCTAGCGAATCCTGATCCAGAGTATATTTTTAGCGCAATTCTATTTCCTATTTAATGTATTTCATAACAACTTGCATACATACATATGTGTGTGTCAAAGTATAATCAGTGCACTTGGTCAGGTTTTACAATGCCAAAGTTATATTTAAAATTGTACATATATTGGCTTTAACATTTGTATGTTCATATGTACTTATACTAAGTATGTATGTACATATTTACAAATGTAAAAAATGCATGTATATCTACATAATTACACACATAAATATGTAGATATGTATGTAATGATTTTAAACACAATGAGTATTGTTATGTGATTGATTATGTAATTAAAATTAAAAGTATTTAATAAACTTCAGTCAGAACTTTTAAGTACATGTTTTACACCTCAATACCTATTATGAACATAGATTTGTTCATATGTATAAACATACATGTATGTGGATAGGTATTCAAAAAAATATATTAATTTTTTATGAGACCATGATTTTATATGCATATGTGTAGACATTAACGTGTGTCTACATAACTCAGGAGAAATTAAAAAAATTTTCGTTTCTTTTGCAAATACATACGTACATGCATATGTACATTGGTATGTACATACATTCATTTTTATAAATGCACACATACATACAAAGACTAGGAAAGCTCAAGTTCTATTTATAGATAATATCTAGTAGACCCCAAATAAATTTTCCTATAACAAATATGTTCATACATATGAGTGTAAATATGTATTGCATATGTATTGTAGTACACAGAAATACGTATGCCCACACATCTGTACCTTCGCAAGGGTGTATTTATATACTAATGTATGTGTATAGACGAAACTATTTTTTAAAAACATTAAGGCATGTGCCAGATATGTATAGCCATAACTTTTTCTATGTATTGAACATACATACATACATATTTGCACATTAGTATGCACACTACTATTTTTAAGTCAAGTACTACCAATAACCGGACGAGTTTGATGCCTTGATCATGCGCATATGTATGTACATTTGTATTGTAGTTACATTTATATGTATTTATGTGCCTAAAAATGTATATAATTTGCAAGTAGACGTATGTATGTATGCCGACATATGTATGGGCGAAAAAGCTTTGATTTTATGAAAAAGTGCCTGGATGCTATTAATTTTTACAATTATCTAATTGTTAAAATAAGTAGTACGTACATACATATGTAAATTCATGAATACATCAAACATTCATAAATAGATATACATGGTGCAAGCAACAAAAAGTTGTCAAACCAGTTGTTATTCTGGAATATCAGAAAACATAAGGAAAATGAATCAATCAACCAATTCATTTAAAATTAACGATAACAAAACGGATTGTCTTCCCAATATCTAAAACAATCACCATTAAGATCCGTTTGCCTGAGTATCGGTCTGCCAATCTGTCCAGATTAACAAATTAAAGATTTCATATCTGGTTCGAATATTGTTTTGGTAACCTGTACATTTCAGAAAAAATCGTCTTGATTCTAAATGATCTTTATCATAACATTTTTTTGTTATAAAGAATATGGAATTTAGAAAAAAAAGTTCAATTAACAATTTACATAATCAACCTCACATATTTTCCCAAACAATGACGTTTTTAATATTTATTATTGAATAATATAATGGTATTTTTACTGGGTATCTAACAGTTGAGTGTGCTATTTAAAAACGTCTTTACTGGTGACATTATTGTGATAGATCATCAAATGTTGACACAGGAATTCGTTTTTCCGTAATAAAATTTGATTTCATAAACTGTTAAATTTTAACACCTAAATTGGGTATTCGTAAAAAAAATAAAATGAATAAAATTATGTTTAAATAATAATAGTAATAATTCGATATTGATAAAATTTCTCTGCTTAAACCATTACTAAGCCATTAGACAAAATATTAATCAAATAAAAAAAGCGCAATATAAAAATGGAACAGTTTTCTATACCATATTTTTGTCAATTTATTTAACGCATTGGAGTTTACTTTAACTTAAAAAACCTAACAGGTTTTACGAGTTTTGTAAATAAAATATATTGAATTAATATATTTATAAAAAATTATATTTGTATTAATTTTTTAATAAATAGTTATGTGTAATCTTATTTTATTAAAGTATTCACATATTCAATATCACTATCGCACTATCGCACATAAAAAGATTTCACTTATCCAGTTATCGATATTTCAATATACACTCGATATTGTCATGTCATAGTCGTATTTACGCCGGAAAATTTAGTTATCAAACGGCTTCAAATTGTATTTTATTTCAGTACATATTCGCATTTAAAACAAATGAAAAGTCATGACCATATAAAACATAAATATTGGTTCCATTAAATTTAAGTACGAAGCTTCTAGCTTTTGAGTGATTGTAAATAAATTAACTTCATGCGCTCGATCGGTGTTTGCCAAAATTAAGTGAAATAAAAGTGACACGTGTGTGAATTTAAGAAGTCAACACTTCAAAAATCTATTCATCCATTTGGTAATTGAAAAATGTTGTTTAAAAACATACTTTATAAGTATATGCATACGTTTATTAAATATGGTTTTGCGCGTAGAAAATATTAGGTGCATATGTACCAAAGATTGTGTAGGAACACGTATGAACACACGTGTATTTAGTTGAACGTACATTCGTATGCATGGCTGTAAGGAACATGTCTACCTCTACACTCGTATCTGCATATATACATATAGACATCTATGTATATTTGTGCTGAATAGTATTGCATCCAAATATAAGTATGATTGCCATAAATATAGGGGAATATACATACATGCAGGTATACACCACGTATATAAAAGAATGCAGCAATGTACATATGTACATGCATACATACCTAGCTATTTATGCACATACGCCATTTATGTTTGTGTGAGTGAGGTGCTGCTTGCACTAGTGTGAAATAGTACAATGTACATACATTTGTAAGTTCTGGATATACTTTTATATTGTAAACACTGATACCTACAATGAAGTTGGGCAAATTTCGTAAACCCAGGACGGCAGTAGTGCTATTGCATTTGTGAATTAAAATTATCCATTAGTACGTATAACAGCTTTTCTCAATCAACTGCGCATTTTATTTAAAAAGATAAGTGTAAATTTCATTTTGAAATACCTTTGATAATAACACAGATTTTCTGACAAGTTAAACAACAATGGAATGGGGTTACAACTGTTATCATTTGACTATGAGTTACCCAATAACAACACGTCATTAACTGATATTCTTCTATACAATGTACGTTGTATAGTACAGTATTTGTTTTGGAATCCTTAGTTTGTAGAAATGCCTACTTAAACTAAAAATCCGAATAGTACAGCTTAACAAGGGAGAGAGATATAACATATCTCCAAATAATTTTTAATGTAGCGAGGTTGGAAATGACATGCAAGAAGGTCAGCATAAATTAACCAGTCTAAATCATATGACTCTTCTCGTAAAAAATCTGAAGGCTTTATGTATGTAACCTAAACTAAGTATACTATGAAATCAAATTCAAGTTTTCCACTTGTGTCTCGAATGTGCACAGCAAGCTGCAATTGAAACGAAAGTGGTTGTTAGATTAGTAAAATATATTTAAGGATACCATATAGTACACGAAATACTATTAACAAAAAAGCTATGTTGTTGCTAAAATTTCAAAATTAATAAATATAAATTTTCATTTATAAAAAGGTGACTGTACGAGGAGGATAATTCAAAATGGAAGACGGTCACTCAAAAACCGTCGAACAATCTCTGACTTTCTTTGGCACAGACGCAGAGCGTGGTCTATCCCTTGATCAGATTAAGGCGAATCAAAAAAAATATGGACCAAATGGTAAATATTTGATTAAGTCTTTTAAATCAAAACTCGTTTTATTCTCTATATCTCTAAAACAAATTTTTAATCTATATTTCTTCTTTTCTCCTACTTTTCTTTTTAGAATTGCCAACTGAGGAAGGTGTGTTGATACTTTGTGATATATATGATAGATGCTTTATAAAATATAATTTGAATACATTTAAATTACAGGAAAAAGTATTTGGCAGTTAGTTTTAGAGCAGTTTGACGATCTTCTGGTGAAGATATTGCTATTGGCAGCCATCATTTCATTTGTAAGTTTTTAAAGCATTTAAAAGTCGAATTTACTTTTCATTGCAATTTATTTGTTATTCAAACACAGGTATTAGCGCTTTTTGAAGAACATGAGGATTCGTTTACTGCATTTGTAGAACCTTTAGTTATTTTACTTATCCTAATAGCGAATGCTGTCGTTGGTGTTTGGCAAGAACGAAATGCCGAATCAGCAATTGAAGCACTAAAAGAATATGAACCAGAAATGGGTAAAGTTGTTCGACAGGACAAGTCTGGTATCCAAAAAGTCAGAGCGAAAGAAATTGTCCCTGGAGATTTGGTTGAAGTTTCTGTTGGTGACAAAATCCCAGCAGATATTCGTATTACTCACATTTATTCAACAACTTTGAGAATTGATCAGTCAATTCTTACCGGTGAGTCGGTATCAGTTATCAAGCACACAGACGCTATTCCAGATCCCCGTGCAGTGAATCAAGACAAGAAAAACATTCTGTTCTCGGGTACTAATGTCGCCGCTGGCAAGGCTCGTGGTGTTGTTATTGGTACTGGTCTTAGCACTGCTATTGGTAAAATCCGTACTGAGATGTCTGAAACCGAAGAGATCAAAACACCACTGCAACAGAAATTGGATGAATTTGGAGAACAATTGTCCAAGGTTATTTCGATTATTTGCGTTGCTGTCTGGGCTATCAACATTGGCCACTTCAATGATCCCGCTCATGGTGGATCTTGGATTAAGGGTGCTATCTATTACTTCAAAATTGCCGTTGCTTTGGCTGTCGCTGCTATTCCTGAAGGTTTGCCTGCTGTTATTACAACTTGTTTGGCGTTGGGTACACGTCGTATGGCCAAGAAGAATGCTATTGTGCGATCTCTTCCATCTGTCGAGACCTTGGGATGCACCTCCGTCATTTGCTCTGATAAAACTGGAACACTCACAACGAACCAAATGTCCGTTTCTCGTATGTTCATTTTCGACAAGGTTGAAGGCAACGACAGTAGCTTTACTGAATTCGAACTGACTGGCTCCACATACGAACCAATCGGCGAACTTTTCTTGGGCGGACAGAGGGTCAAGGCCAGTGACTACGACACTCTTCAAGAATTATCCACCATCTGTATTATGTGCAATGATTCTGCTATTGATTACAACGAATTCAAGCAAGCATTCGAAAAGGTTGGTGAAGCAACGGAAACTGCATTGATTGTGTTGGCCGAGAAATGTAACGCATTCAATGTTAACAAATCTGGATTGGACCGTAGATCAGCTGCCATTGCTTGCCGTGGTGAAATTGAAACCAAATGGAAGAAAGAATTCACTCTGGAGTTCTCCCGTGATCGTAAATCTATGTCTTCTTATTGCACACCCCTGAAGGCATCTCGTCTGGGTAATGGACCAAAACTCTTTGTTAAGGGTGCTCCTGAAGGTGTATTGGACCGTTGCACACATGCTCGAGTTGGCACAAGTAAAGTACCTCTTACCTCTGCTCTTAAGAGCAAGATCCTTAACCTCACTGGACAATACGGTACTGGACGTGACACTCTGCGTTGCTTGGCCCTCGCCGTTGCCGACAGCCCAATGCGTCCCGATGAAATGGACTTGGGTGACTCCACTAAGTTCTACCAATATGAAGTTAACTTGACCTTTGTCGGTGTCGTTGGTATGTTGGATCCTCCACGTAAGGAAGTTTTTGACTCAATTGTTCGCTGCCGCGCTGCTGGAATCCGTGTTATTGTTATCACTGGTGATAACAAGGCTACCGCTGAAGCTATTTGCCGTCGTATTGGTGTGTTCACTGAGGACGAAGACACTACTGGAAAATCGTACTCTGGACGTGAATTCGATGATCTATCCCCTACCGAACAAAAGGCTGCAGTTGCCCGCTCGCGTCTATTCTCGCGTGTGGAGCCACAGCACAAATCCAAGATTGTGGAATTCTTGCAGGGCATGAATGAGATTTCTGCCATGACAGGTGATGGTGTCAATGATGCCCCCGCTCTTAAGAAAGCCGAAATTGGTATTGCTATGGGCTCCGGAACTGCAGTTGCTAAATCTGCCGCCGAAATGGTGTTGGCTGATGATAACTTCTCTTCCATTGTGTCTGCTGTTGAAGAAGGTCGCGCTATCTATAACAACATGAAGCAATTCATTCGTTATCTGATTTCATCTAACATCGGTGAAGTTGTTTCCATTTTCCTGACTGCTGCTCTTGGTTTGCCAGAAGCTTTGATCCCAGTTCAACTCTTGTGGGTTAACTTGGTAAGTTTTATAATACATTACAAAGCTTGTATCCTTCTTGCATCTAAAACATACTTGACTCTTTCAGGTTACTGATGGTCTTCCAGCCACTGCTCTTGGTTTTAACCCACCAGATTTGGATATTATGGAGAAACCACCCAGGAAGGCCGATGAAGGCTTGATTTCAGGATGGCTATTCTTCCGGTTGGAATAGAATTACATTTTCTCAGTCATATCTTTTTAACATTTTCTTTATTTATGTAGTTACATGGCAATTGGTTTCTACGTCGGTGCAGCAACAGTTGGTGCCGCAGCCTGGTGGTTCATATTCTCCTCAGAAGGCCCAGGGCTAACATACTGGCAACTCACACATCATCTGGCCTGTTTGGGCGGTGGTGAGGAATTCAAGGGAGTCGACTGCAAAATTTTCAGCGATCCACATGCGATGACCATGGCTCTTTCTGTGCTTGTGACCATTGAAATGTTGAATGCAATGAACAGGTTTGTTTCCTTTTCATATTATTGTTTATTGTTTTTACAGATATAGGTGGTACATATATATTTACTATAACATTACATTTCATATATATTTGTGCAGCTTATCCGAGAATCAGTCCTTAATCACAATGCCTCCATGGTGCAATTTGTGGTTGATTGGATCAATGGCCCTATCCTTCACTCTTCACTTCGTTATTCTTTATGTTGATGTCCTATCTGTAAGTAAAGCATCAAAAATTAAATGACAATAGCTAAGACATCAATTATAATTTTGCAGACCGTCTTCCAAGTGACTCCGTTGTCTGCAGAGGAATGGATAACTGTGATGAAATTCTCAATTCCTGTAGTTTTATTAGATGAAACATTGAAATTTGTTGCTAGAAAAATCGCAGATGGTGAGAGTCCTATATATAAGATGCATGGGATTGTGTTAATGTGGGCTGTCTTCTTTGGCCTGCTATATGCTATGATGCTTTGAGAATATAAATATAAACTTTAAGCCCAACATCATTATTCTAATTACTAGCATAAACTGTTACTAAATATTAAAAAACAATATCCAAAGTAACGACTTTAACCAAAAAGATTTCTCCCGACTTACTTACTAAAATTGATACCAAGTCACTTTTTGTTTTACTCCAAAATGCCGAAAACAGATCAATGAAATCTAAGTTAACGATCAATTTAATTCTACAGCAGTTCAGTTAATATTATTTCATAACAAACAAAACATTGCTTTTAATAGATACAATAAGATTAGAGCTTTGAGCTTTGAAAAACTTTCAAATATTTGTATAACCATTCGTTTAGAAGGTTTCACATAACAACAATGTTGGGGAACAAATTGTAAAATAATGCTGGAAGTGTATTGTAAAAGGCATTGTACAATTCGTTGACATTTAAATCCTTTCAAGCGTTAATTACGTAAATCTCTGTACATACTACTTCAATTAAGAGTCATACTAAAAAACTAATAAATTGTTCATACATTAGATAAATTTAAATATATAAATCTATATGTATATATAGATATATATGTATATATAGCATATGTACTTGTGCATTTATATATACATATAGATTTTAAATATAAACATATTCCGTATGTTAACTTTGCGAATAAGATTAGCCCATTTGGCGATTTGAATAGATGGAATT